>OY755237.1:21207366-21747366 GCA_963576725.1 Azorinus chamasolen
GGGTCTGCATAATGTTTGTCATGTAGCACTATTCTTTAGAAAAAATCCCTAAATATTCATCATAAGAGTTTGAGTTGTTTGAATTTTGGAATAGTCTATTTTTGAAAATTCAGTGTTGTAAGGGTTAAACCCTTTGACTGCTGACTTTTAGAAGTGGACTGATCCATAGTTGTTTATAGATAGCGTTCAGTAGGTGTGAAAGGATTGAATTTACCAGCATGTTTTCATTGACATACAGTGCAGACCCTGATCAGAGGGCTCCTGCAGGAACCATCTGATCTTCAGTCTCTACACCGTTTGCGAGTGCTAGTTAATGTGGTTCTGTGCATTAAAATGGGGGTTTCCTAGTATTATCATGAGGGTTTAATTTCATTCATTTGCTATGTTCATGTGTAAAAAAGCCATGAATTTAAGCCCAATTAGAGACCTGTTGATGGCATCATCGCCAGTGGCAAAAAAATTGTACAAGTGTTTAGCCTGCTGCTCAAATCTTGAAAAAGAATATCCTCCTCTCATTTTAAAAGATAGCGATTCTTAAATTATTATTAAAGAACTGTTAGTATGTTTTGGCTTATAAGGTATTAAAGACTGTTGATCTGATCCACCAGGTTCACACTTGTATATAGAAGTCATGAGCATGGTACTGTATTTGTGAGAAAAAAAAATCTTAGAAGTGCTGCAAGGAAATATATCATGGCTGAGGGGAAACAATAGAATTCACTTTCTTGTTTGTTGCTTAACCCTTTACTCCATGTATATTAATGTAATATTAATAATGACATCATGAATATATGAAAAGGATAAATTGTACAAAGATAAATTGTTATGAAAGCACATGGACAAAGAATGTTTTGGTCATGGCAGAAACTAGAATCATAATTATCTATATCATATCATAAGCAAACAGATTAGAACCTGATGAGACGGCTGCTATAGGAGCCATCTGATCCGGGTGCATTCTCTTTGTAAATGCATGAAAAGGCATTTATATGAAGGAAAGGGTTCAGTAAAATCAAGTATTAGACCAAAAAAAACAATTGACTGGATTAAATAAAAAAACTTGTTTCAGTTTTTTGGTAAACTAGAATGCTAGTAGCTCATTGTTTGTAGTTTTTTTTAATGTTTATAACTTTAAACACACTGACCTCTCCTGACATTCATTTGCTAGCAAATCCATGTCTGATCAAGACTTATTAGTCCCCCACCGGTTACCGGTTGGGGGACTATAGGTTTGCTCGATTCCGTCTGTCTGTCTGTCTGTCTGTCCGTCTGTCCGTCTGTCCGTCCGTCCGTCTGTCCGTCTGTCACGCTTCGTGTCCGGGCCATATCTCCTACAAAGTTATGCCAAATTCATTATAACTTCACACATTGAAGAAGCATGATGAGGGCTAGTGTCATTCACAAGGGTCATAACTCTAGCATCAATATTTTTGGAGTTATTCCCCTTTTACATATTTTTTTTGTCCGGACAATAACTCTTTATCTACTGGTTCAATTGATTTGAAACTTCACATATGGAACAATCATGATGAGGGGTAGTGTCATACACAAGGGCCATAACTCTAGCATCAATAATTTTGTTGGAGTTATTCCCCTTTTTCATATTTTCTTGTCAGTCCGTCTGTCACACTTCGTGTCCGGGCAATATCTCCTACAAAGTTAGGCCAAATTCATTATAACTTCACACATTGAAGAAGCATGATCAGGAATAGTGTCATGCACAAGGGCCATAATTCTAGCATCAATATTTTTGGAGTTATTCCCCTTTTTCATATTTTTTTGTCCGGACAATAACTCTTTCTCTACTGGTTCAATTGATTTGAAACTTCACATATGGAACACACATGATGAGGGGTAGTGTCATGCACAAGGGCCATAACTCTAGCATCTATATTGTTGGAGTTATTCCCCTTTTCATATTTTCTTGTCCAGTTAATAACTCTTTATGTACTGGTTCAATTGATTTGAAACTTCTCATATGGAACAAGCGTGATGAGATGTAGTGTCATGCACAAGGGCAATAACTCTAGCATCAATATTTTTGAGTTACTCCCCTTTTTCATATTTTCTTGTTGGGACAATAACTTTTTATTTACTGATCAATGCATGAAAGTAGGTACTAATACCATTCAGGTGGTCATGTATATACCATGGTCAACCACACCATGGGTGGGTGGGGTGGGGAGAGTGGAGGTTTTTTTCAGTCCGGTGGGGGACTCATGTCTTGCATAGCAATACAACATGCCCTTGTTTATTATTAACACTTTAAAGTGGAATATTTCATCCTTGCCCTCATACACACACCTTTTCACGCATTTGCAAACAGAGTATACGCACGTCAGACCCTGATCATATTGGCTCATCCAGGAACCCTCAGATTTCAGTCTACACTGTTTGCAAATGCTAGTGAACTTGTGTCGCCATTCAAAGGGTTAAGAGTTTTGCATTATTGACAAAGGTACAACCATTTAAAACCCATTATTTGGTTTTGTTTTTCAGATCTACACAGACTGGGCGAACCATTACTTGGAGAAGGCGCGCAGTAAACGCTACATCTCAGACCTGCAACAGGATGTCACTGACGGGGTTCTGCTGGCGGATGTCATCGAGGCTGTCAGTAAGTGGCCAGTCATAGTAACACATCTCTACAATAGACTGTTCTCCAGATAAGATGCCTAAATTTGAACATTTTCAACCATAGCTCCTTTATTTCTCCATCAAACCCTATACTGTGACCACTCTTTAGAATCGTCTCAGAGAGACGATTCTAAAGAGTGGTCACAGTATAGGGTTTGGAAGAGACGGTTCTAAAGAGTGGTCACAGTATAGGGTTTGGTGGAGAAATGACGATTTCAGTATCTGTAGCTCTGATAGACGCTCATAAGGCTTGAACTGGCCCCAACACAGATTTCTGATGTAAACAGTACAACTTTTCTAATCATTTGAATGTGGGAAACTAGTGCATTCATTTGCAAACTGTAAACCAAGATGAGAGAGCTCGTGTAGAAGGATTTTTTTTAATGAAAAACAGTAGAGGCAAGGTACAGTCAAACCTGGTCTAACGGCCACCTTTATAAGAGCGCCACCTGTATATGAGCGCCACATTCAAACAGTCCCGTGCAAATTCACTATATAAACTTACTGTATAAGACGGCCACCTGTTAAACGCGGCCAGCGGCCGCATATAATCGGTCCCAAAAGCATTTTTTACCTGTATAAAAACGCCGATATTCGGCGTGCGAGGCCGCGTATTACCTATGCGGAAGTTATCGATTATTTCCCTTTGTCTTTTAATACTCTTTGAAAAGGAGGTAGCGAACAAAATCTCGCAGTTTCTCGCCGATTCACGAAGGAAAAGTTTCTTTCGGCAATTTCTTCCTCTGCTTTCAGGGACAAATACATTAAAATTGTTGGATATTTTCGCATTATCGTAGCATGCTAGAAATGTTTAAGACGAATATTTTGCAATGCACTGACCAAACAAGCCCATAACGAGTAAGAAACTCCCTAAAACTGCCTTTGTATAGAGGGCATCCTGGCTTCATAAATCGTGACATGAGCGAACGACGCTGACTGCACAGCTATAGTATCCCTTCAAAAAGTGATCTTCATTTTTCATAATGTAAAGATTTATAGATGTAAATGATGTTCGGAATGCATGGGGAATATGGTTGACCTGTTTTCATAACATAAAATGAGATGCGAATAGAACATGTGTACAAAAGAAACCTTACAGGTTTTTTTTCGTTGTTTTGATTTTAATTCATACTTCCACATATTCATCTGCATGTAATATTGTATTTTTAAATAATTAAAACTATTTCAACATACATGAAATTTTTGTCAACAGTTTACGGGCAATACTTAGCAGGATATCTTCTTCCCTAATGAAACCTTTATAAGACAGCCACCTGTATATAACAGCCAGTTTCTCTTGGTCCCAAAGGTGGCTGTCTTACACAGGTTTGACTGTACTGGCATAGTCCTGGTTTTGTCATAGTTGGCATTTTGGTATTTTGTCACTGATTTTGACATCAGTCCAGATAATTATCCCCTTCAAAAATCACACACTTGTTCATCATCTGAATGGTGAGCATATGGTTAGCAGTTAACCCTTTCTTCTCCATAAATACACCTTTCTACGCCTCTTCACTTCTTGAATAACCACTTCTTGAAACCATTGTGATAAATAGAGCATTTGCTCCAGGTTTCTATACTATATAATTCTCACATTTTCCTTTTTTCTAGTAAATGCTCCTATTGGGTAGATTCATTCAAAGAGATTGGGTCTAAAAATAGCCTGTGAAGGAAAGGGTTAAATGCACTGTATCATGCATAGTTAAACCTTTCCTTGATAGGAGCGCATTTTACACCTTTACAAACAGAATACACCCAGATCAGAGAGCTGTAAGGAATCATATGATCAGGTTCTGCTCTGTTTGCTTATGGATTTAATAGATGATTCTACAGTTTCTGCCATGGGAGAAAAAAATCCTGTGTTCATATTATGCCATTATACAAAAATAATGGCATGACTATTCATGACATTATTTCTTATTTGAATATTCATGAGGGAAAGGGTTAAATAGTTATTGCTCTTTTAAATATCAATTATTACAGTGACAGAAGAGTGTCGGCATCTTCATTTTAAAACAAAAGCTGAAGCTTCGCTATTTGGCAATTTATTTTCAAGTTCCCAGTGGAATAGATTAGCATCGGAAACATTTTATTGAAGCCATGACATTTTAGAAAACTCATTCCAATGTCTGCATTCAGGAAGTAAGAATGGCTTAAATGACAGTAAGGTGTAATGTGTCCAATTTATGACAATATGCTGTACTTTTGAAAGGCATGAGTGCTAAAATCAGAGTCTAAAGCTTTTGCATACACCACCAAAAAGATCTAATTCTGTGTTGTAACCTTTTCCCTGTTGAATATTCATGTAAGTAAAAATGAGATCATGAATATCTAGTACCTAAACTTTTGTAATGGCATAAATATGTACAGAGAATTCTTTGGTATTTCTTGAAACTGAAGAGTTTGATCTCTTATTAGCTCATCTGTTTCGAAGAAAAGTCAAGCTATTGTGATCACTGGGTCGTAGGCATTGTCATTGTCGTCGTTGGCGTTGGCGGTGGCGTGGAAATTTTTTACTGTATCTGGGTCTTCTGTGTTTGCAAAGGTATGAGTTTAGGCATTTATGAGAGAGAAAGGGTTAACCCATTCCCGCATATTGACGCCTTTTGATGCTTCTGTAAAATTTAATGTCACTGTGAAACTAGTGTGATAAATAGAGCATTTGCTCCTATAGGAGCAAATGCTCTATTTATCACAATGGTTTCAAACTACAACATTCTAAAAAAAAATATTTTCTCTAGTTAATTCTCCTTTTCAGTAGATTTATTCAAAGTGGTTGGATCTAAAAATAGCCTATACGGGAATGGGTTAAAGGCTGTTGGTATCTTAATACGGGACAAAAGTTATACATGTACAAAAAGCTGTGGTAGGAACTTTCTGCATATAACTATAGTCTTGCATTTGCATTTCTCCATTAACCCTTTTCTCCATGAATATTCATGTAAGAAATAATGACATCATGAATATTAATTTAGTTTAATTTTTGAAATGTCATAATATTATTAACACATGAACTTTTTGCCAAAGTAGAAACTATAGCATCAGATCTTTATCATTCCATTAGCAAACAGAGCAGACCCTGATCAGACAGCTCCTTAAGGGGCCGTCTGATCTGGGTCTACTCTGTTTGCAAAGCATAGAAAGGCGTATTTATGGAGGAAAGGGTTAAGCAGTCGGTGATTGACTGTAGTTTTGATCCAGATGAAATACTTATTGTCTCAACAGGATCTAAACTGATAGTTGGGTGAGTGTGCTTAGATTCAATGAAGAAATCTTATACAGTAAAACGGCCACTAAATTACATTTATTATTTTGTGTTAAAGGCAGGCGGCTGCTTTAAAAGCAGGGTGAAAGTAAAACAAAACGCTCCTATAGGTCAGCGTTCTGTTTTACTTTCACCATGCTTTAAGCAGCCGCCTGCCCTAAATAACAATTTAGTGTCCGTTATAGAGAGGTTTTGCTGTATACAAGAAATGCAAATGTTTTGGCGAACAATTGGTAAGCAGGCAATAGAATTCCACAGAATTACAAGTTAGTACCTGGAGGTTTAAGACAGTTAGTTAACCCTCAGTTCATGTTTAATGTGAAGGGCATTTGCAAACAGTTTGGATCCAGATAAGATGCCAAATAGCTCCTCATCTCATCAGGATCCAAAGCTGTTTGACATTTGATAAAAAGGTTGAATGAATTGGAAGTAAGATTGGCTTCAGATCAGATATTGTGCAGACATATTTTTCTTCAGCACGAGATAAAGGTTAAAATGCAGTAGATAATGTGACATTACTAAGGCTCACTAGCTAAGAGCTTCCATTTTGTAATTAAGCTTTATTGTTCACATCTTGATTAGACTCACACTTGTAAACAACTTGTTGATATCACCTATAGGAGCTTTCTGCATTATGTTTGACCTGCGTTAAACTATCACCTGCCTTACAGACCCATAATTAGACATCTTTTGGATGGCTACTTATATAATATAACCCATTCCCGCATATTGAGGTCTTTTGACGCTTCTGTAAAAGTCACTTTATGAAACCATTGTTTCCACAGGAGCAAATGCTCTATTTATCACAGTGGTTTCAAAACTACACAATTCTGAAAATTTCCTTTTCTCTAGTTAATGCTCCTTTTTGGTAGATTGAATCAAAGAGGTTAGGTCTAAAAATAGCTTAAATGGGAATGAGTTAAGACAGGTTCTACTGTACACTGCTTGTCTAAATTGGTCTGGCCAATATTTAACTCTTCACTTACTATTCACGTCAATATACCTACCGGTAAATAGTGAAGACCCAGATGAGACAGCTCCTGCAGGAGCTGTCTCATCAGGGTCTGCACTATTTACAAGTTGATCGTGCAACCAGTGCACTGACCACAGCAGTGATTGCACAGCGAAATACTTGTACACAGTGAAGACATATGTAATTATACAACAGGGCATGGGTAAAGAAGGAGAAATGTATTTTAAAATTCAGCAAGAGAAGGGTTTAGGTAATTACTACAGAGGTGGTCAATCAAACAGCTTGGATCCTGATCAGATGGAAATTATATGGGGTCTGATCAGGATCCTAGCGATGTGCGACTCAGATTGTATTCCTATCAAAAATTCAAGTGAATTTATTTATAGATGAAGAAATTGAAGCAAATCAGAATCAGAGGACAAGTTTGTTGTAAGCATTAAGTTGAGAAATTACTTGTAATACAATAGCTGTTCAAATGTTGGGAAATGCAGTTCTGGAAGATTTCTGTCTGCCTTATGTCTTGCTTTAGTTTGTGGGAACAAAAATCTATGTACAGCTGAACCCGTCTATAGAGGATGTCACTTAATAAATAAACCCGGGTGTCTTTACAAACAGGTGGCTGCTTAATGCAGAATGAAAGTAATGCAAAAAGCTCCTGCGTGGACTTTTGGAATAACTTTCATTCTGCGTTAAGCTTCTTTCTGTCTATAAGACTCGGGGTTTAAGGCATGCCTTTGAGTGGCCATTGTAGAGAAATTAAACTGTAACATCATGCTTGTATGCTGATAATACATCTGGTTTGCAATATTTTTGTCACATTTACACCGATTTTAACTCTTGTAAACGCTGACTTTTCGGATTGGAATAGCCCATCAGTTTTTAGTAGTGCACTAAATATTAAAAGATTATTAAAAAAAATTGCTAGAGGATTTTGAATAACAAACAGTGCAGACCCTGATCAGATGGTTCCTGTACTGTAGGAGCCCTCTGATCCCAGTACACTTGTTTCCTGCATTCAAAGAATTAAGGGATTCTCTTTCACCCAATTTATGACTCTTGCCAACATTACTTATGAGTTGGCAAAAATGGTAATTGCTACATCAGCATATATTTGTGCAATCAAAGGAATAGAGATGATTTGCTAACCTTTGTACATGATAATTCTACCTTTTTACACCTTTGAAACCAGAGTAGATCCAGATCAGACTGCTCCTGTAGGAGCTACCTGATTGGGATCTGCTCTGTTTGCTTATAAATTAATATAGATCTGACTCTATTTGGAGTAATTGTGCAGAGATTTGAATCTTTTGTAATTCCTGAAAAAGATGAAAAAGTGTAAATTTTAAGCATGAATGTCCTTTTAGAGACATTATAATTATACACAGCTTGGAACTCGATGAGAACAGGAGGAATCTGGCCCTGAGGTTAAAAAAACGTTTTGCTTGAGTCTGAGATCAGTCTCCAGCATCTGATTGGTCAGATTCTGAGTTTGCTCTGAATCTGACCAATCAGATACTTGAGAATGATGTTTTACAGTGTGTCAATAGTAAATATTACAACAGATCAGAGTTTTAGCAGACATGGTATTTACATATAATGATTAGAGCTAAGATTTTAACCCTTTCCTCCATAAATACGCCTTTCTACGCCTCTGTAAAAGTCTCTTTTTGAAACCATTGTGATAAATAGAGCATTTGCTCCTAAGGAGTAAATACTGTATTTATCACAATGATTTCGGAACTACAGAATTCTAATATTTTCATTTTCTCTAGCTAATGCTCCTTTTTGGTTCATTCAAAGGGGCTGGATCTAAAAATAGCCTATGAGGGAATGGGTTAATCAATTCAAGAAAGTCTTCCTTGTCTGATTTGAACAATACACTGCTATGGTAAAACCTGTCTAAGATTGTCATTCTTTACAATGGCACATGAATACAGGAAAGTTTTGCCATGGCAGAAACTGTAGAATCAGATCTATATTTCCTTCAAAAGCAAACAGTGCAAATTACATCATATGACTCCAACAATATGAGTCATCTGATCAGTCTGCTCTGTTTGCAAAGGTTTTAAAGGTGTATTTTATGGAGTAAGGTTACAACAGAGTGTAGATATAGCAGAGTGTAATTGCAATGATGTAAAGTATAGCAGAGTGTAGTTACGATAGGGTGTCACAGTTATACGAGAGTGTAGTTGTAATGTTAGGGTGCAGTTACAGAAGAGAGTAGATCTGATTTACAATGGTGCAAAGTTACTGCACATTGTAGTTGTAATAGAGTGTATTTTCATTAAAGTGTAGTTGCAAGAGTCTAGTCACAGAAAAGTGCAGTTAGTGTCTAGTTACAATAGAGTATAGTTATACTAGAGAGTAAGTGCAATAGTCTAGTTACAATAGAGTATAGTTATACTAGAGAGTATTGCTATAGTCTAGTTACAATAGAGTATAGTTATACTAGAGAGTAAGTGCAATAGTCTAGTTACAATAGAGTATAGTTATACTAGAGAGTAAGTGCAATAGTCTAGTTACAATAGAGTATAGTTATACTAGGATCTAGTTACAATAGAGTCTAGTTGCTACAGAGTGTAGTGACAATACACAGTAGACTGCAGAGTTGCAATTGTCTATTTACAATAGAGTGATTTCAATAGAGTCTAGTTAAAAAGAATGTTGTTACATAACAGTGTAGTTAGAGACTAGTTACAATGGAGTGTAGTTACATTAGAGTGTAGTAACTGTTATACTAGCATGTAGTTGTTATTTAGAGTGTAGTAACAGAAGATTGTAGTTTAAGATTCTAGTTACAGCAGAGTCTTGTTGCAATAGAGTGTAGTTACAATAGAGTATAGATACAATAAAGTGTGGTTGTACTAGAGTGTAGTTGCAACAGGGTATAGTTATAAAAGAGTGTAGATACAGGTCTGTTGTAGATGCAATAGACATCAGTACCAGTAGAGTGTAGTAAAACATAGAGTATTGTAATTTTATGCCACAGCATGTAGTTGCAATTGAGTGTATTAACAAAAATGTATAGCTATGATAGATTGTTCTTATGACAGGGTGTATACATAGTTGCAATGGAGTACAGTAGCAATATAGTTTAGTTGCAAAGAGTGAAATGATAATAAATCTCAGTTGCAAAAGAGTGAAGTAACAGTAGAATGTATATATGTTACATTAGAATATAATAGTTATACAATACATTGTAGTTACAGTGGAATGCAGATATATTGAAGTGTACTTACAATGAAATGTAGATGCAATAGAGTGAAGTTACAACAGAGTGTAGTTACAGTAGTGTTTTGTTGCAGTGGAGTGTAGTTATACTGTAGAGTGTAATTTTATGAGTGTAGTTATGAATTGAGTTAGATGCAATAGATGTAGTTACAACAGAGTGTAGTTACATAGTTGAAAAAGAGTGTAATTTTACACTAGAGTAGTAACATTAGTGTGTAGTAATAATTGATTGTATATACACTGGAGTGTAGTTACAATGGAGTGTAGTTATACAATAGAATGTAGTTATACAATGGAGTATAGCTATAATGGAGTGTAGTTATACAATGGGGTGTGGTAGTTATAATGAAGTGTAGTTATACAATGGGGTGTAGTTATACATGGAGTGTAGTTATACAATAGTGTAGTTATACAATAGAATGTAGTTATACAATGGAGTATAGCTATAATGGAGTGTAGTTATACAATGGGGTGTAGTAGTTATAATGAAGTGTAGTTATACAATGGGGTGTAGTTATACATGGAGTGTAGTTATACAATAGTGTAGTTATACAATAGAATGTAGTTATACAATGGAGTATAGCTATAATGGAGTGTAGTTATACAATGGGGTGTAGTAGTTATAATGAAGTGTAGTTATACAATGGGGTGTAGTTATACATGGAGTGTAGTTATACAATAGTGTAGTTATACAATGGAATGTAGTTATGCAATGGAGTATAGTTATAATGGAGTGTAGTTATACAATGGGGTGTAGTTATACAATGGAGTGTGGTTACAAATTATGGAGTATAGGTGTACAGTGGAGTGTAAATGGAGTTAAACTGATAGAGTATAGTCACAAGAGAGTGTAGTTAAGTTACATTCAATTTTAGCTCATCTGTTTCAAAGAAATCACCAGCTATTGTTGTAATTCCGGCGTCCGTGTCGTCGTTGTCGTCGTTCGAAATCTTAACATTGACCATAACTTCTTCAATTTTTCATTTACAACCTTCATTTTTTGGTATGCATGTTCATCTTGACAATGATGACAGACTAGCGTTGGCACCTGCTTGCGGTGCTCTTGTTAGTTATAATTATTCATTTATCTTTTTATTCTTAAAAGACTAGGTTGATAAGTGCTGGTATATATTATGTGGATTATAATTTCATGTTCTTACTAAGTGTTTTACATTTCCAGCCAATGAGAAGCTACAAGACATAAAGACCAAACCAAAGAACAGCACGCAGATGGTAAGTACTCAGTTTTTCAACTCATCTGACAGTTCCAGAACAGCCACCTATACAGAGAAACCTGTCTTATGTAACCTTTTATTGATTGGACACAGGCATTTAAAAAGCAGGTGGTTGCTTAATACAGGGCAAAAGTAAGGCAGAAAGCGCTTACAGGAGCTTTCTGAATTACTTTTGATCTGTTTTAAGCTATCCCTTGCCTTACAGACCCATAATTAGAGGGACAGGTTCTACTGTACATGATTGGAAAGTAAATTTCCAACTCTAGTTTTAACCCTTAGACCGCTACATTTTCAAAGAGGTATAGTCAACTTGTATACTCCAGTCAATATAAAAAGTTAAAAACCGATAGAGGAGTTTGAATAACAAACAATACAGAGCCCATAGGAACCCTCTGATTTGGGTCTACTCTGTCTGGAATTACTAGTTAACCCTTTCCCTCATAGGCTATTTTTAGACCCAACCTCTTTGAATAAATCTACCAAAAAGGAGCATTAACTATAGAAAATAACTATAGAATTCTGTAGTTTGAAACCATTGTGATAAATAGAGCATTTGCTGCTATAGGAGCAAATGCTCTATTTATCACAATGGTTTCAAGAAGTGACTATCACAGAGGCGTAGAAAGGTGTATTTATGGAGCAAAGGATTAATTCTTTTCTGGCATTCAAAAAGGATCTAGATATATAACCTAAATATTCAGTATATCAGAATAAGTCAATTCTGCAGAGTAAGGGTAAATTTAAATAGATTTAATCAGAGCTACAGATAAGGCTAAAATTGTCATTTCTCCATCAAACCGTGTACTGTAACCACTCTTTAGAATTGCCTCTTCGAGACGATTCCAAAGAGTGGTCACAGTATAGGGTTTGGTGGAGAAATAAAGGAATTATTCTTGAAAATATTTTAATTAATGCATCTTATCTGGAGCTCTGTTATCTGGAGCTCTGTTTAATGGACTAGCAAATAGTGTAGACTCTTGATTTAAACTGCTCCTGCAAGAGCACTTTGATCTTGGTCTGCACTATTTACGTAACTTGTCTGTGTATCTAGTGTAATTGTGGTATGGAAAACTTGAAAATGTTAGCAATCACTGGAGTAAGCAAGTTGGCAAATATTCTATGGAGTAATCAAGCATTTGTAATCACTGATTTCATTCTGAAATCTTGTTGAGAAATTTCAAGGTTATTTCAGGTTTCAAGTCGATTGTTGGCAAACACTTTGCTAGCTGTCTTGAATCTATTTCAGCTTTATTGCATAACTCTTTGTGTGTTTGCAGTAAATTTTTGATAGAAGTCCAGATAAGATGCGAAAATTAAAACAGTTTCAAGAATAATAATTCTTTATTTCTCCACCAAACTCTATGTTGTGACCACTCTTTAGAATTGTCTCTTCGATATGGAAGGTACAACATTGTAGACATTTTAGAAAGCAAAGAAAAAGGTCTATCAAATTCTATTAGCAAACAGAGCAGACACTGATCAGACGGCTCCTCTCTAGGAGCCGTCTGATCTGGGTTTACTCTGTTTGCAGATGCGTGGAAACACGTTTATATGAGGGAAAGGGTTAATGATCATGCTTGGTACAAATTCATCATTCAAAATCCCCCCAGCAAATTCAATTATTTCATACTGAATGGAAACAACTATTAAACATTAGACTAAAATTTTTACCTTGGAAATTCTGTTTGAGATATCTGGATGTACTCTGTGTTCAAACACATCAATAGGTGTCTTGTTCAGGAAAAAGATTAATTATACTGTGCATCTGTAAGGGAAGGGAATTAACTCCAGTTTTATACGAAACATGTCCTACAGAGTAAGTTTTCATTATGTACAAGGGAGGTAAACATTTCACTGTGCACCAGAGTTTTAGTAGTAGTTATTCCCCTTTATAAAAGACCCACATCCACTCACTATGTGATCTGGCAGGTTTGTCCAACTGGCTGAGAATATCAACAACTGTAATTACCCTAAACATATGGTCAGACAAAGTTGGACAAATAGTGCAGACCTAGGTTCAACTGCTCCTGAAGGAGCTGTTTTGTCAGGGTTTACCACTACTTATTCTCCATTAATTAATTTAACCCATTCCCTCACGCTGACACCTCTTTTTGAAACCATTGTGATAAATAAAGCTCTGTGTTCATGTGCTATGTTAAAAATTCAGCTAATTATAATTCATGATATCATATTTCTTACATGAATATTCATGAGGTAAAGGGGGTAACCCTTTACTCCATGAATATTCATGAGAAATAATGACATCATGTATATTAATTAGATAATTTTATTATGGCAGATGAACACTGACATATTTGGCCATTACAGAAACTGTAGACTCAAATCTATATTATTCCATAAGCAAACAGAGCAGACTCAGATCAGACAGATCATATAAGAGTCATCTGATCTGGGTCTACTCTGCTTGCAAATGGGTTAAAACGCATCTATATGAGGGAAAGGGTTCATTACAGTAGTTGATTTATGTCAGGGGTGTATGCCTTACTGGTGTTTTGGCATTTATTCTTACCCAACTGCTGTATTATTTCTTTAGACTTGGATGGTTATATTATTATATAACATAAAATGACAGTTATTACTGTAGAGTTTTGTAGATAAATAACAAGTAAATACTATCCCTTCAGCATCAATTGAGTCATTCATGTTTCATCTGGACATAAAAGGTACAGCTTGGCATACAGTGGACATACAGTTGGATCTTAGCCCTTAACCTGACAAATATTTAAAACTGGTGGGATATTTATTATACAATTAATTGTATCAAAATATATCAATGAAGAAAATGATTTTCCTGATGAACAGTGAAGACCCTGATCAAAGGGCTCCTGAAGGAGCCCTTTGATCTGGGTCTTCACTGTATATCTACACATGGTTCCTGCTCTTTAAGGGTTAAATCTGATGAAAATACAATGCCAAACAGCCAGTGCAGCCGGCTACCAATAGGCTACTGGCTCTCCATTCCTACAATAGGAAATATCATTGTCTGTACATCTGTTAACCCTTTACTTGATAGAACAGAGTAAACTATCTGATCAGAGTCTGCTCTGTTTGCTTATGGAATAATATAGTTTTGATTCTACAGTTTCTGTCATATCCAACCAAAACTTTCTGTGTTCATATGCCATTATAGTCCTGTAGGAGCCATCTAATCTGGGTCTACTCTGTTTGCAAAGTCATTAAAAGGTGTTTTTATGAAGGAAAGGGTTAATGTACTATTATAAAAATTCAGTTAATAAATTTGTAGCTCCTGTTTTTCGAAGAAAATGCAAGCTATTGTCGTAACTCTGACATCCACGTTGTCGTTGTACTTAACATTAACTTCAACATTGGTGGCTACATTTGAACAGACGAGTGTTGTCATGTCAATATTTCTTACATGAATATTTAACCCTTTCCTCCATGAATACACTTTTCTACACCTTTGCAAACAGAGTAGACCCAGATCAGATGGATCCTATAGGAGCCATCTGATCAGGATCTGCTCTGTTCGCTTATGATATAATATAGATATGATACTGCAGTTTCTGCCATAGATAAAAGTTCTTGTATCCATGTGCTATCATAATTAATTAATTTAATGAATATTCATGATATCATTATTTCTTACATGAATATTCATGGAAAGGGTTAACAGGTAAATGGCTAAGGAGGTACTGAGGGGTGTCAGTGGAACCTCAGATCTGACGACGGCTAGTCCTGGTCTACAACTGTTGCAAGACTCCTCTCTAGTGTTACAGATAAAATAAACTGTATACAGTAAAACCTCTCTATAACGGCCACTAGATTACATTAAGTATTTTGTGTTAAAGGCAGGTGGCTGCTTAAAGAAAGGTGAAAGTAAAACAAACGCTCCTGTAGGAGCGTTCTGTTTTACTTTCACATTGCTTTAAGCAGCCATCTGCCCTAAATACCAACTAATTAACAATTTAGTGGCTGTTATAGAGAGGTTTTACTGTACAGTATCTGGAAATAACTGAAGTATATTATTCTAAAATTATTGAAATGAAGCTATGGTAAATTTCTTATACTTGATGGATTCTTGGATCTGAATTATATCTGGAAAACAAAAAGTAGTTAAAGCCTACCTTCTTTAACATACAGTATCACACCAGTGAAATATGTGTTTGGCATATGAATACGTTTGACTCTTGTGGTATGCCTAATTAGGCTTAATTTCCATATGGAAATTATCACTTGTCATAGAAATAGCAACATTGGTAATAAACATTGATATACAGAAATGAAACAGGCACAGCTACATGTGTTTTTGAGTGACAGATGGCATTTCTGACAGAAACGGACAAATAAGATGCTGGATTCCTGTAACTGAAGATAGCCTATGCAGAGCTAATGGCAGAAAGATGTATCTGATGGAACCAGTGCCATTGCTAAGGGAATGCAACTCTGTAGAGTAGTTATTCAGAGTTACCTCCTTTTTGCTCTTCTTGCTTCTCCATTAGAATGATAACCAATTAGTGGGGTATAACACAATAATAGTACTCCACTGTATCATTTTTATCAGCACCCTGGGGAGGTTTGTCTGTTTTCATTTGGGGAAAAAAGTACAAATTGCTACTGATATGGCACAAAATTGTCATGTTCGAGGAATACCAATGATAGGACAAATTGACGGGCTTGATCAATACGAATCAGAAAAGGGCAGGGGTTATGTTTGGGAAAATCTGGAGAACAAATAATTTTTGCACAGAGGATTTTGTAAACAGTAGATCATGCATATAAATTCAAGAGAAACAGATTAGTTCATTTAACTAATTACCTGATGAATATGCATGCAAAAAATGATGAATGAAAATTAATTAGCTGAGTTTTTGTAATTGTCATTATGAATAGTGGATTTTTTGGCATCGGCAGAAACTGTGAACTCTAATCTACATTTTTCATAAGCATACAGAGCAGACCTACAGGAGCTGTCTGATCTGGTTCTAGTCCGTTTGATTATGCGTTAACCCGTTCCCTAGGCTATTTTTAGATGCGTTACCTCTTTGAATAGATTCTACCAGAAAGGAGAATTTACTAGAGAAAAGGAATTTTTTAGAATTGTGTAGTTTGAAACCATTGTGATAAATAAAGCATTTACTCCTTTGGAGCAAATGCTTTATTTATCACAATGGTTTCAAAAAGTGACTTTTACAGAGGTGTCTAAAGACAATATGAGAGAATGGATCAAAATATGTCTCTATTATATAAAGTGTCCCATTTTCTCAGTAAACTTATCCAAATATTATTTTCATTTTAGGGTTGTTTCTGCAAGAACTCTTTTGCTCATGTGAATTTTAGACAATAATTTGTGCAGCAAACAGTGCACACCCTGATCAGATAGATCTTGATCTGGGTCTATACTGGTTTGCCTATAATCTTTTTTTTAAAAGAATTTCTGTTACATCATGGACAATAAAAAACATCTTTTTATATAACTCCTGAAAGGGTATATTTTGTGTGAAGATTTTGAATGACAAACAGTGCAGACCTTTATCAATGGGCTCCTCTAGGAGTTCTCTGATCTTGATCTTCATTGTTTACAAAATTCTGGTACACTCATTTCGGGCATTTAACCCATTACCTCATAGGCTGTTTTTAGATCCAACCTCTTTGAATAAATCTACCGAAATGGAGCATTAACTTAAGAGAAAAGGAATTGTGTAGTTCTGAAACCATTGTGATAAATAGAGCATTTGCTCCTATGGAGCAAATGCTCTATTTATTACAATGGTTTCAAAAAGTGACTTTTACAGAGGCGTCAATATGAGGGAATGGGTTAAATGGTTAAAGAGGTTTTTATTATAGTAGAATTCTCAGTCAGATATTGAGTTCTTTTTTATAGTCTCCTAATAGACTTTGCAAACAGTGAAGTGGAGTCAGTTTTTCTCTAGACCATAATTATGTACTTTGACAACACTTTATTTGGTAACAGTACACCTTGCTGTGTCAGCAATGAAATCACCTTGACCTTTCCAATCTCTGCTTCTCTATGAAATATTCAGCACCCTTATCCGTTTCCCTCCCCCAGTCTTTATTAACAGTCTTTCACTCTTTGCATGCCAAGTAGTTATTGTCTGCAAAAATTATCGTTTGTTGCAATCCTGTGGGTAAACGTTTTCTTTTGTTCCTCTTCTCAAATATGATCTGAGTAATGAACAGTTTGAATCCTGTTGAGACATTGAGTTACTGATCGTCTTGTCTGGATCCAAAATGTTACATAGGATGTCATAGATTCGCCACTAAAGGGTGCAAAGAGTTAATGTTTTAGCAGCTTTTTCCAGGAGTTCTTTAGCCAAAGCAGCTCACATGGTTGGGTGGCCTGCAGGAAATCAGGAAAGATTTGATGTGTAGGTAAATCATCATCAAGCAGACTCTGTCTCAGATACTGAAACACTAGCTTCAGTATCAGATACTTACACCTTGTCTCAGATACTACAATGTATTCCATATCAAATACTTACACCTGGTCTCAGATACTACAATATATTCCATATCAAATACCTACACTTTGTCTCAGATACTAAAGCCGCTTCAGTATCAAATTTTTACACCTTGTCTCAGATACTACAAGATATTCCATATCAAATACTTACACTTTGTCTCAGATACTAAAGCCGCTTCAGTATCAAATACTTACACCTTGTCTCAGATACTACAATATATTCCATATCAAATACTTACACTTTGTCTCAGATACTAAAGCCGCTTCAGTATCAAATTCTTACACCTTGTCTCAGATACTACAAGATATTCCATATCAAATACTTACACTTTGTCTCAGATACTAAAGCCGCTTCAGTATCAAATTCTTACACCTTGTCTCAGATACTAAACTATCCATATCAAATTCTTACACCTCGTCTCAGATACTAAAACAGCCTCAGTATCAACTACTTACACCTTGTCTCAGATACTGAAACATCTTCAGTATCAAATACTTACACCTTGTCTCAGATACTAAAACAGCCTCAGTATGAACTACTTACACCTTGTCTCAGATACTGAAACATCTTCAGTATCAAATACTTACACCTTATCTCAGATACTGAAACATCTTCAGTATCAAATACTTACACCTTGTCTCAGATACTAAAACAGCCTCAGTGTCAACTACTTACACCATGTCTCAGATACTAATAGAGCTTCAGTATCAAATACTTACACATTGCCTCAGATACTGAAACATCTTCAGTATCAAATACTTACACCTTGTCCCAGATACTGAAACATCTTCAGTATCAAATACTTACATTTTCTTTGCTTAACCCTTTCCCTGTTGAATATTCGTTGAAAAAATAGTAACATCATGAATATTTATTAGCTTATTTTTTTATGATGCCTTTTGTTATATTGTACAAACTGTAGAGTCAGATCTATTATACCAGTAGCTAATAAATATTCATGATGTCATTACTTGTTACATGAATATTGAGAGGTAAAAGTTTAAGAGTGGTTACAACATAGTGTTGATAGAAGAAATGACAATGATATTTGACATACGCCCTTTATCAATGCTTCGTTAAAGGTTAATCCAGGAAAACTATCTACGTAGGTAATTACATTGTAACAGTGAGACTAGTAAGGAGATCCTATTCCGTGGGCTAATTAATTATTGACCAGTCCATTAATGGCATATTGGCAGGTAACACTTTTAGCAGAACTTTCTACAGTAAAACCCTTCTGAACTGGAATTCTAGTAGAGAAGAAGTTAGATACTTTTAGGCAGGTGGTCGCTTAATGCATGGTGAAAATCATGCAGAAAGCTCCTCTAGGAGCTTTCTGCATGACTTTCATCCTGCATTAAGCAGCCACCTGTCTTAAAGTGATAGTTTAAACTGTTTGAAACCTGTTTTAATAATGCCTAACACTTATATAAATCATTTGTTTATATGCTGAAAAGAAGTTTATCACAAGAAATCAGTCGAATATTTAACACAGAAGAAGACACAGCTTTCATGTGTTTGATATGTTTTTCGGCAATGTATTAGTATTTATTCGGCTCGCGTTTTAGTTTCGTTAACTGTTCGACCATTTAGGTCGTTAATATTTTGTTGTAGAACAAAAATTATAGGTATCGATGAAAATTATTTATTTTATATCACAGGGGCATTTTTCGATATAAGTTCAAATTGACAATCTTCATGATTTAACATAACAAATACCAAGTTTTATGATATTATTGAAAATATGCGCTCATTGTAGGGACTTCCTCTTTAAATACTGACATTGGTTCTAATTTGAATGTCCAGTTTAGTGGGTTTTACTGTATATCCTGCTTAGCTTGTTTTGTGGGGGCTGTGATGTATAACAGCACTGGGTTCTAGTTTAGTTCCACTTTCTCTGCCAGTCTTTCAATGAGATTTAAAGTAGCTGTTGGTTTATGTTGGTGCAATGCAAAACCAGCTCACTTTACATTTCTGCAAAATGAATGCAGAAGGCTTAGTAGATTTGTGCAATAATTTAATTCTGCAATAAGCATTATCACTTTCCTTTGCAGACAGACTAGACTCAGATCAGTCATCTTCTGTAAGAGCTGTCTCAGATCAGGATCAGTGCACTGTTTGCTTATGAAATTATAAATCTTACTACAGTTGTTTCCTATTCATTGGAGCCATTTGATCAAGGTCTGCTAATTTGGCTTATAGAATTACATTATACATGTATTATTCTACAATTTTTGCCATCACCAAAACATCCTGTGTTCATTATACATGTATATAATATTGTAAAAACTATGGCAAATAATATTATAAACTATATGTGTTGTCTTTTCTTACATGAATATTCCTGAGGTAATGGGTCAAATATTCTTGTTGTTTGACTAACCCTTTCCTCCATAGGCTATTTTTAGACCCAACCTCTTTAAATAAATCTACCGAAAAGGAGCATTAACTAGAGAAAATAATTTTTTTAGAATTTTGTAGTTTGAAACCATTGTGATAAATAGAGCATTATGCAAATTTATCATAATGGTTTCATAAAGTGACTTTTACAGAGGTGTAGAAGAGCGTATTTATTGAGGAAAGGGTTAAACTTATAATTGTCTACCTCTGACAAAATATTTTTAGATTTTGAATATATTGTATCCAAATGATAATTATTTCATGCCGTATTTAGAAAGAGTTTTTCCTTCCCATGTGTCTCCAAGTATAATTCCATATATAGATGATATTTAATATAACCGAGGGCTATGTCTAATCTCTGAGGTAATAAGATCATAAGAGTACCAGTGAGACAGGATTTGGCTGAGAAATTACAGATTTTGATGGAACAGTATGCCTTTATCTTATACTCAGCTCAAGACAACTGTGAATATATCCTGAAAGTTGGAGATCCTTCGCAAGCAAAAGTAGCAATGCAAAAAGAGAAATTGCAGACTTGGTTTTATTGAGTCTGTTCATGAGTATAATGAGTAATTAAAAGTGCAACACTACTCACGCCCTCTAGCACTGGCTTAAGCACTGTATTCAATTTTCAAAACTAATAAAATCAAAACTAATGATCCTGAAGGACCAGAAAAAAACAACACTGAGAATGGTAAAAACAGTTGTATCGACATTGATTTTGTTATGTACAAGCAAACAAGAAAAAACAACACCCAAACAACCATACACTCGGATACAGTAAAACCTGTCTATGCAATTTGTTTCATGCATTGATAAATCTCTGGGGTCTTCGGAGTCCTCTTTTAATTAGTTGGATGTCTCGATGTAACTGAAACACTTAACCCTTTTAAATACGCCTTTCTATGCCTTTGCAAACAGAATAGACCCAGATCAGGCTGGATGTCGCGATGTAACTGAAATACTTTACTCCATCAATACGCCTTTTTACACCTTTGCAAACGGAATAGACCCAGATCAGGCGGCTCCTATTAGGAACTGTCTATCAGGGTCTGCTCTGTTTGCTTATGATATAATATAGGTATGATTTTACAGTTTCTGCCACGGCTAAAATATCATGTGTCCACAGTGCTAGCTTATATATATTATAACCAGTTACCGTAATCTACATGAATATTCATGGAGGAAAGGGTTAAAGAGATGTAAAACGCTGATATAAACAAATCATGAATATTCATTAACTTAATTTTCATAATGTAAATGGTAGGATCAGATCTATATAATTTCACAAGCAAACAGGGCAAACCCTTACCAGATTGCTCCTATATGAAAGGCTTGTATAGTGAGGTTGTTATATAAGGAAAAAGGTTATCTAGGGTTTGATCTGGGCCTCCACTGTTTGCAAAGGCATGAAAAGGCATTTATGTAATTATTCATGTAAGAAATAATGACATTACGAATATTTATTAGCTGATTTTTTGATAATGGTACATGTTCACAAGATTTTTTTTATATATAATTTTATAAAGCAAACAGATTAGACCATACTCAGACAGTTCCTACAGAAAAGGCATTAAAAGGCACTTATATACGGGACAGAGTTAAGGAGCTATCATTTGAAAGGAAATGTCACTGTCAGTTGTCAAAAGAATCCAAAATGAACATTAGTGGCAAATGACTTCTACTACTTTCACAAACAACAGAAATTAATCTGGGCCATATTTACTCTTAAGTATCATGATGCCCAATCTCCCTAGGCCTCTCAGCTGATTTGTGAAGCTGAATAATTACATCAATTCTGCTGTTTTGAGCTTTTAAAACCCTTTACAACATGAATATTCAGTAAAAACTAATGACATCATGAATAATAATTAGCTAGAGCAGATTTTACCATTGCAAAAACTGTAGAATCAGATCTATATTATTTCATTAGCAAACAGAGTAGACCCTGATCAGACGGCTCCTGTATACAGTAGTCATCTGATCTGGGTCTACTCTGTTTGCCAAGGATCCATGAATATTCATGTAAGAAATATTGATGTCATGATTATTATTAAGATTTATTGTTATAATAGCATATAGATACAGAAGTTTAGGTGATGGCAGAAACTGTAGAATCATATCTATATTATATCTTAAGCAAACAGAGCAGACCCTGATCAGACGGATCCTTAGGAGCCGTCTGATCTGGGTCTACTCTGATTGCAAAGGTGTAGAAAGCCGTATCTATGAAGTAAGAGGTTAACTACACTGTGAGTCCATTTAGCTAACCCTTTCCTCAATAAATATGCCTTTCTATGCCTCTGTAAAAGTCACTTTTTGAAACCATTGTGATAAATAGAGCATTTGCTCCATAGGAGCAAATGCTGTATTTATCACAATGGTTTCAGAACTACGCAATTCTAAATTTTTCCTTTTCTCTAGTAAATGCTCCTTGTCGGTAGATTTATTCAAAGATCTAGAAATAGCCTACGAGGGAATGGGTTAAGAAAGGCAATGACAGAGCAGACTTTGTTCAGACAGCTCCAATGTCTTTCACATGAGGTAGAGGGCTACTTTACAGATGGAGTAACAATGTGTGCAGATCCAGTGCACTTATTGTGCCTCTTTCAGGAGCAGCTTGATCTGGGTCTATACTATTTGCCAAAGTTTGTTTGGCCAAATATTTAGAGTAGTGTGGTGATGTTCTTCTGACTGAGAATGAAGATAAATGGAAACTGATTTTTTCCATAATAAATTTCAATGTGGTTGAATAATGAACTATTAGTTAGAGAGAGGATTTGAGAACTCGCGATCGTGTTATTTTAGATTTTAACTTGAATTTATGTCTCCCTTGACAGGAACAATTTTCCCATCTTGAATTTTGGTAATGGATATGAATTTGTGTACATGTTGTGAAGCAGGAACTGGGAAAGTTAACCCTTTCAACACAGAATTATAAGAGTTGAAAAGCCAATCGGTGTTTAACTAGAGAGTCCACTCAATATGAAAGGCTGAACTTCGCTTGCTATAGGATTTTGAATGACAAACAGTGCAGACCCTGATAAGAGGGCTCCTCTCGTAGCCCTCTTATCTGGGTCTACACTGTTTGCAAATGCCAATGCACGAGAGTGTCCCACATTCAAAAGGTTTAGTGTTAGCGGTAATGCACAAGAAAGCCAGTTTAATAACTATTTCAACACTATGGACCTTATTTTTTGACGACCTGTGCTGTTTGTATCGAGGCGAGATTTTCGTAACTTGACATCTCATCAGATCAAAGCTGTTAATGACACCCAGAAGCTTTTTATTTTTGACTTACGATTTTTATGATTTTTTTTTTTTAAAAAAAGGATGTAATTTATGAACTGCAACATAATTTTTGCAGACAAAATTTTGATCGATGATGGAAAATGTTAGTAAAGAACTGGTGCAGTTTGTGGGGTCACAGAGATCAGGAGGACTTAACTGTCATTTATAAGGGATCAGTGTAGCGCCTCTATATGTTAACAGGGATTTGTTGTGACTTAGTATACCCGGGGATGCCTGCTGATATTCTGATGATACAGAGGCCCAGATACAATGCATGAATATTCATGTAAGAAGTAATGACTGTATGAATATTAATTAGACTATTTGTTATAATAGCACATTGACTTAGGAAATTTTGGCCATGGCAGATATTGTAGAATCAAACAAATAGATATAATGGCATTTGCAGACAGTGTAGACCCATGTAAGAGGGCTCCTTTAGGAGCCCTGTGATAAGGGCCTGCCCGGTTTTCTTTATGGGATAATGCCTGGGCTCATATGCTAACAATAATCAGCTAATTTATATACATGTATTAACCCATTCCCTCATAGGCTATTTTTAGATCCAACCTCTTTCAATAAATCTACCGAAAAGGACCATTAACTAGAGAAAAGGATTTTTTTTAGAATTTTGTAATTTGAAACCATTGTGATAAATAGAGCATTTGCTCCTATAGGAGCAAAATGCTCTATTTATCACAATGGTTTCTACAGGTGACTTTTACAGAGACATAAAGGCATATTTATGGAGGAAAGGGTTAATGATGTCATCATTTCTGACATGAATATTCATCAGTTAAATCAGTTAACCCTTTACTCCATGAATATTCATGTAAGAAATATTGACATCATGAACATCAATTACAATGTAGATTATTTTTTGTGATAACAGATGAACAAATGAAACCTGATGGCAGAAACTGTAAAATCAGATCAATATTATTTCATAAGCAAACAGCAGATCCTCAGACAGATCAGATGGCTCGGCTCCTACAGGATATTCTCTGTTTGCTAAAGTGTAAACTGTCAGATTTATGGAGTTAAGTATTAATTCTACTTTGGAAATTTTGCAGTTGAAGAGTTAAATAGTTTTCCATGTGTTTAATCACCCCAGCCTGTACTTGGGGGCTTCATTTTAACATCTGTGTTGTCTGAACCCTTTCCTCCATAGGCAACCCTTTCCTCCATAGGCTATTTTAGACCCAACCTCTTTGAAGGTGGAACATTATAGCCATTTAAAAAAGTTAAAGAAACAGATCTTTCAAATTCCATTAGCAAACAGAGCAGACCCTGATCATATGGCTCATATGGCTTCTAATAGGAGCCATCTGATCTTGGTCTACTCTGTTTGCATATACGTGAAAACACATTTATAAACATTATATGAAGGAAATGTTTAAAGTCACAGTTGTCTCTATCAGATAAAAGGTAATCCTATGGGAACTGTCTGCATAAATTTTGTCAAGCATTGATCTGCTATTCCCAAATTTACTTTTTTTTCTGAGTGGCCATTATCAAGTTACTTTGTTTTAACCCATTCCCTCATAGGCTGTTTTTAGACCCAACCTCTTTGAATTAATCTACCAAAAAGGAGCATTTACTAGAGGAAAGGAACATTTTAGAAGTGTGTAGTATAGAAACCATTGTGATAAATAGAACCCATTCCCTCATAGGCTATTTTAAGACCCAACCTCTTTGAATTAATCTACCAAAAAGGAGCATTTACTAGAGAAAAGGAACATTTTAGAAGTGTGTAGTATAGAAATTTTGCTCCAATGGAGCAAATGCTCTATTTATCACAATGGTTTTAAAAAGTGACTTTGACAGGCGTAGAAAGGCGTATTTATGGAGGAAAGGGTTAAAATAACCATTTACCTAATAGACACACCTTGTCAAGCATTTGCAAATAGAGTAGACCCAGATCAGAGGACTCTGGCTGTAGAAGCCCTCTAATCAGGGTCTGCTCTGTTTGCTTATGGAATAGTATAGATATTATTCTACAGTTTCTGCCATCGCCAAAAAGACATGTTCATAATTATACTTTCATAAAAAATAAGCTGACAAAATATTTAATATTCATGATGTCATTATATGTAATATAAATATTCATGGGGACTAAAGGGTAAATCTGAAACAGACAAGCTGTCATTTTCACCTAACACAAACAGACTAGACTCTGTTTGGTAATTGCAGCTTCTGGCAAGTCAAGAATTAAATGTCTGCCATGTCTGTATAGAAGGTTTAATAAACATTATTATAGAAAAGTAAAAAGACATACTTCAAATATCATACAGACTGATATTTACATTTACTGTGTCTTCATCCTGAAGACATTTCACCTATGTAACTGATGACTCAATGTTGGGTTTTAAATCTTGGATTATGATAATCTTAATGTACATGTAACCCTTTCCTGCAACAGCAACAGTCAATCCAGTCTATAATCCCTTCATAAATATTCATTGTCCTTATTAGATGGTGCAGGGGGGAGGGGAGGGGGTGGGGGGGGGGGGGGGCAGCATATTGTTTTTGCTCTGCCTCAGATGGTTAGTTGGTTTGTCTGTTTGGCCCCAACTTTAATATTGGCGATAATTTTGTTCCCATTGCACATAAACGTTGGCAATAATTTTGTTCCCATTGCACATACAACATACTCCATTCAAACTTGGCATGCACTGTGCAACTTATGGAGGCAAACATTTTGAGGGGTGACTTAGTAAGGTCAAGGTTGTACATCAAGGTCAAAGATCATATCAGGGGCATAGTGTTTCACAAACACATCTTGTTATAATGGTTATACATAAAATAATATATATTATAATAATAATTATACACGAAAACTTTTGGCCATTTTAGAAACTGTTACGTCAGATCTTTATCAGATGGCTCTTTCAGGAGTCGTCTGATCTACGTCTACTCTATTTGCAATGTGTCAAAAGTCATCTTTATAAGGGAAAGGGTTAAAGTTTTAATTTAAACCATTCCCTGATATTGACGACTTTTGACAACTCTGTAAAAGTCACTTTGTGAAACCATTGTGATAAATAGAGCATTTGCTCCTATAGGAGCAAATGCTCTATTTATCACAATGGTTTCAAACTACAAAACTCTAAAGTTTTCCTTTTCTCTAGTTAATGCTCCTTTTCGGTAGATTTATTCAAAAAGGTTGGGTCTAAAAATAGCCTATGAGGTAATGGGTTAAATGAATATTCATGGAGCAAAGGAATGAATGAATGAATGAATGGTGTTTTACGGCCCATCGACACTGATGGTCATATAGAGCCGAATAAATAATGTAAATAAAACTATATGATGAAATCATAATAGCTGTAATTATTGTCACTAGAGTCAATAGAAATGATTGTTTTCAGTAGTGAAAGTTGATTAAGCCTAGGGTTTTATAACCCATGTGGCTGGTCCTATTAGCACTGAAAGGTAAATAATATTATAGATTACATAGGTAATGAGTAACAGAGGTTGTATTTAACCTTTTCAATGCTGGATTAACATAGTGGAATGGTCCGTCATTGGTTAAAGGTAGAGTTCATTCAGTATGAAAGGGTATATAATTTGTTAGGGGAATTTTGAATGATAAGCAGTGCAGACCATGATCAAATGGATTCTCAAGGAGTCCTATGTGGGTCTACACTGTTTGCATTTGGCAGTGAACTTGTTTACTGCATTTAAAAGGTTAAATGAGTGCATACTCTTCCTGTTAGTTAATTATTAACCCTTTGATTGCTGAATATTATATTCAAAAAGTGTTTAGTAATAGAATCTTACATTTGCTACAGGATTTCAATGACAAACACTGCAGACCTTGATCAGAGGGCTCCTAGAGAAGCCCCAGTTTGATGTGGGTCTACTTTGTTTGCAAATGCCAGTAACATTCATTCCCATTCAATACATTAAATCTTAACAATTTAAGTAACTGTTGAAGTTGCAATATAATTACATATTCTTCAGTTTTCAAAGAAGAATTTTTTCATTTTCATTACAAAAGTATTTAAGGCTTGAATGTCAAAATCTGAATCCCTGTAAAACACATAGTTATGAGATATGATACTAAAAATATCTGGATCCAGCCTGCAAAATGTTTTTCAAATTTGCCAGTCATGTGCATCGAGTTAGTGTGACTCATCAGACTCACTTTACCCTTTGCATATGGGAAATGAGTGCACTGTCATTTGCAAACAGTGTAGACCCAGATCAGAGAGCTCCTAGAGGAGCCCTCTGACCAGGATCTGCACTGTTTGCCCCTTTCATTATCATCTCACAAATTCTACCCTTTCATTTTGTATGGACTCTACCAATAAACAATGATGGGCTATTTCACTCCAAAAATTCAGCATTGAAAGAGTTACTACTTTCTGGTTAGCTCCTAATTCTCACATTTACATGAAGATGCCAGCGTTTAATGTGGAAAAGGGGGAAGGGGTTTTGTACTTAAATGTGGGATTTACAAAATAATTCCAGGTACAGTATGACATTAATCTCTGCACCTTTACAATGACTAGGCAATACTCATGCTTACAGTACAGGGTTAGAAGAAGAAATTTTGTATTACCTGTATGTCCACCTTCATCAAGACTTTAACCCTTTACTCCATGAATATTCATGTAAAAATATATCATGATGTCATGAATATTGATTAGGTTAATTTTGAAAATGGAATATTAACACATAAATGTTTATATGAAGTAAAGGATAACATGGCGCAAACTGTAGAATCATATCTAATTATTCCATAAGCAAACAGAGCAGACCCTGATCAGACGGCCCTTATAGGAGCCGTCTGATTTGGGTCTACTCTGTATGCAAATGCGTAGATTAAAGGTGTACAATTATATGGAGTAAAGGGTTAACCATTTCCTTGTTGAATATTCATGTAAGAAATTATAATTACTATTTATTAGCGGAATTTTATAATCTCATAAATTATGTACACGGGATCATATTTTGGTATTGATAAAAACTATAGAGTTGGAATTATTATAATTTCATAAGTAAGCAGCCTTGCAAACCCTGATCAGACAGTTCCTATAGGAGCCATCTGATCTGGGTCTACTCTGTTGGCAAATTCGTAGAAAGGCGTATTTATGGTGTTAAGGGTTATACCTCTCTTTCATATATAAACACCTTTTCAAGCCCCCATACAAGAGCTGTCTGATCTGTGTCTGTTCTGTTTGTTTACACCAACAATTCCCTTTCAAATTTTAACTATAAAAAATATGTTAATGAGTATTCATGAAGTGATCATTTCTTGCATTGGGGAAATGTTTAACCCATTCCTCCTTAGGCTATTTTAAACCCAATCTCTTTGAATAAATCTATCAAAAAGGAGCATTTACTACAGAAAAGGAAACTTTTAGAATTGTGCAGTTTTGAAACCATTGTGATAAATAGAGCATTTTGCTCCTTTGGAGCAAATGCTCTATTTATCATAATGGTTTCATTAAGTGATTTTTACAGAGACGTAGAGAGGAGTATTTATGGAGGAAAGGGTTAATGTATGGCAATAAATGTTTCGAAGGAAGGGATAATTTTTAGTGTATAAGTAGTATAATAAACGAGATTGGCATTTTCGGCGATTGATACTTAATAATAGGATAAGTGGTTCCCAAACCCCCAAAGATCTCAAATCTGCACTCTTGATTACAATAGTAATTTTGGTAGTAAAATTTAGAGTATTTGCTTTCTTGTTCAGTCCTTCTTATGTGTGCTCTAATGAAATGGACCATTAGCGATGTTTTCTTTACAACTTTGCAAACAGTATAATGTTACTGTTTACTGATTAAACATAATGCAGGAGAAAAGTAGTGCAGAAAGCTTAAACAGAACTTTCTGCATTATTTTTGGTTTGTCTGTTTCGAAGAAAAGTTGAGCTATTGTGATCACAGGGTCGTAGGCGTCGTGATCCAGAGAGAGCTTCTAGAGGAGCTCTATAATCAGGACCTGCACCGTTTGTCACGTTAGACTTTTCTTTAAAAAAAATTATCTGAATGTGCAAGGTAAGCTTGACCTGTGACATTGAATTTTAGGAAAATTCAGCATTGAAAGGGTTACACAGGTTGTACTGTGTTTCCTATAATACTGTTCGTTTGTTGAATAATGAAGATGTTACTTTCCTTCAGGGCTTCTTTGTTACTAATACTAAGAATTGATTGTGAAGTATTGTTTGGAGTATGTGGTGAAACTGAATATACCACTAGAAAAAAAAAAACCCAGATGCATCAACATGTACTCTTGTACAGACATGCACTCTAAAGATATGAGAAAAACTAGTTAGGTAGCTTTGTAGGAGATCCATCTGACCTGGGTCTAATTTGTTTGCAAAGGTGTCTGTATCAGGTGATGGGATAAATCCTTTACATCATGAATATTAATTACATTAATTTTTGTAATAGCCCATGGAGACGGGAAGTTTTAGTCATGACAGACACTGTAGAGTATTTATATTATGTCATATGCAAACAGAGCAGACCCGGATCAGACGGCTCCTATAGGAGCCATCTGATCTGGGTCTGCTCTGTTTGCAAAGGCATATTTATGGAGCAAAGGGTTAACAGGCATTTACAAATGGTGCAGACCAAAATTATAGGGATTTTTAGCAGAGTCTGCACTGTACAAAGTTTGTCGTTCCTTTCATTATACTGTTTGGATTTAACCATTTCTACATGCATAATTATAGCATCCAGTATAGTTTGTTTTGTTAGGAATTGCTTATGGCTAAATCTTGGCATTAATGATTTAACACTCTTCTCCTCATATACACAAGTTTTGGCACTTTTGCAAACAGAGCAGAACCTGATAAGATCTGATCAGGGTATTTTTTCTTTGTTTGCTTATGGAAAGATAAAAATCTGAGTTTTAATGTATAAGTTTCTGTCACATTCACAAACTTCCCTGTTAATGTGTAATTAAAAATTTCAGCCCATGAATATTCATGCAATAATTCATTCTTCGATTAATATTCATTAACCCATTCCCTCATAGTCTATTTTTAGACCCAACCTCTTTGCATGAATCTTCCCAAAAGGAGCATTTACTAGAGAAAAGGAAAATCTTAGAACTTTGTTGTTTGAAACCATTGTGATAAATAGAGCATTTGCTCCTATAGGAACAAATGCTGTATTTATCACAATGGTTTCAAGAAGTATTTATTACAGAGGCATAGAAAAGCATATTTATGGAGAAAAGGGTTAAGGGTTAATAGTTGTATATAATTATCTTTTAAGATTCTACTTTGATATCATTGGTCAACACTTGGCTATTGAGGCTTATCACCTGTTGAAGCACCTAGCCTAATTCCTCACATTACTGTTTATCATACCAAAGCAATCTTTATCAACAGTTACAAACAAAATCTGGCAAAAATCATTCATCACAGGTGAGGCTTGTCAGTTCTTCAAAGTTCTTCAAGACCCCATGGCTCATGGTTTCTATTTTGTAAATATTTATCTCCCCTAAGGGTGTAAAACAAACTTACCTCCCTTTTCAAAATGGTATCTCTTCACCCTTTACTTCATAGATACGCCTTTTAGCCCATTACCTCATAGTCTATTTTAGATCCAACCTCTTTGAATAAATCTACCTAAAAGGAGCATTAACTAGAGAAAAAGAAAATTTTAGAATTTTGTTGTTTTGAAACCATTGTGATGAATAGAGCATTTTGTTCCCATGAAGCAAATTTTTTTAATGTTCTATTAATAATAAATTTTATCACAATGTTTTCAAGAAGTGACCTTTACAGAGGCGTAGAAAGGCGTATTTATGGAGGAAAGGTTGACAGAGTAAACACAGAATAGACAGCTCCTGCAGGAGCTGTTTAGATTAGAGGCTGCTCTGTTTTCTCATGAAATATGGTTTTACAGTTTCTGCTATGGCCAAACATTACTGTGTTCATAATTATACCATTATAAAAAAAATCAGCTAAATAACATTCATGATGTCTTTAATTTCAAACATAAATAATCATGGAGAAAAGGGTTAAACTGCTGCAAATTATCATAAGATCTACAGTAAACCCTCTCTATAACGACCACTAAATTACATCAAGTATTTTGTGTTAAAGGCAGGTGGCTGCTTAAAGCAAGGTGAAAGAAAAACAGAACGCTCCTATAGGAGCGTTCTGTTTTACTTTTACCTTGCATTAAGCATCCACCTGCTCTAAATACCAACTAATTAACTATTTAGTGACAGTTATAGAGAGGTTTTACTGTATGTAAGACTTTCAATCTGCCGCTATGCAATTGCTACATTAGCAAGATTCAGCTGTGTATGACTATAATAAAATGTCACAAGGAACTCTTTGCACTGAAAACAACGCTCTTCTGCAAAACATGTTGTTACTAGCCAAATTATGAGAGCAGTCCGAGTGTGTCTGTCATCTGGATCCAAACTATTTCCAGGTTCACCAGTAGTGCTGTTCTACTGTAAGCCAAAGGTCTATGTAAATGATCCAGAGGTCTATGAAATTCCCAGCATGTTTTCTTTTAACTCTTTGAATGCTGATTTTTGAAAGTGGAATAGCCCATCATTGTGTACATGTAGAACCCATTCATTGAGACAGGATTAAATTGAGGATTTTGTATGACCAACAGTGCAGACCCTGATCAGAGGACTCCTCTAGGAGCCCACTAATTTCAAGGTCTACACTGCTTGCAAATGCTATTTATCTTATTTCACTCATTCAAAGAGTTAATAGGTTTTCCTACATCTGTTTGCACAGTGGTTTTATAGCATTGGTCAGATACCATAGCTTTGGGTTTGTACCACCATTTCATTGACCGAAGGGAATGCTGGGATTTCGAATTCAATCCTTTGACACTAAGTAACTGGTATGGCTTCAATTTTCAATTTCTTTCCCCTCTTTTCCTAACTTCCTATCGAAAGTGTTAACAGTTTGGATTCTGATGAAGTTGAATATTAACTCATGGCACTAGTACTGTGCTTGCATTAGTTGTCACACATAGAGAAACAATAGGAAAACAAATAGTAAAACCTCTCTAAAGCAACCACTGAATAGAAATCTACTGGTATATACTGGGTTCTAAGAATACTCATGAAGTCAAGAATTCTTATATAAATGTTCATGAAGGCATATACAGTAAAACCCTGCTAATGCGACTTCCTAAAAGAGGTATAATTCTGGGTGCTAGATGCAGGTGGTAGCTTAATACAGGACAAAAGTAATGCAGAAAGCTCCTAGAGGAGCTTTCTGCATTACTTTTGTCCTGCATTAAGCAACCATCTGCTTATAAAGACACCCATGTTTATTCATTAAGTGGTTGCATTAGAGGGGTGGGTTCTACAGTATATGGAGTAAAGAGTGAAGTTGTCACTATGGATAGAGGTTAATCTTGTTGCTTCAACGTTAAGAAAACTAGATTGTGTTATACACATTGCTTGTAATTTTTAACATTATAGCTTTATATTTGTTGTCAATTACAATTATATTATTATGTATTTCACTGAACCCTTTGAATTTGGGAAATTAGTGTACTCTCATTTACAAACAGTGTAGACCCAGATACCAACAAACAAACCGTTTGTTATGCAGAATCAACAGTTACCCATTTAACCTATTCCCTCATAGGCTATTTTCAGACCCAACCTCCTTGGAGAAATTTACTTAAAGGGACATTACTAGAAAAAAAGAACACTTTTAAAATAGTGTAGTTTTTTAAATCCTATGGAGCAAAATTAATGCTCTATATATCACAATGGTTTCAAAAAGTGACTTCTACAGAATTGCCAAAAGGCATCAATATGAGAGAGTAAGACTATAGTCAAGTGATTGACTCATCTACTCTGATATTTCAATGGGTTTTTTTGCAGCATTTCTCTAGTCTAGATACAATATCTTTAACCCATTACCTCATAGGCTATTTTTAGATACAACCTCTTTAAATAAATCTACCGAAAAGGAGCATTAACTAGAGAAAAGGAAAACTTTAGTTTTGTAGTTTTAAACCATTGTGATAAATAGAGCATTTGCTCCTATAGGAAATAATGCTCTATTTATCACAATGATTTCACAAAGTGATTTTTACAGAGTCGTCAAAAGCCGTCAATATGAGGGAATGGATTAAAGAAAAAATCGAACAAATGACTGTACAGTAAATATTTGTTTATACATATGCAAATAATTGTTGATATTAGTTAACTCTATATGTTTATTTAAAAAAAACAAAAACATTTTAATGCTTATGCCATTTGCAGGTTAGAGGTCTATTCATACATGTCTAAGAAAACAAAAAGTCTGAAAATTTCTGGTTTCTTCTCTTTCCGTTGAGATGTAATTAGACACAAACCTACAAATTTCATTTTCAGAAAACTTTAATGTGCTTTTGATGTATGGATATTAGATATTGATTTTTAACCAAGGAAAATTATTTTCATCATTTCAACATCAAACTATGAATTAACCCTTTCCCTCATATAAATGTGTTTTCACGCATTTGCAAACAGAGAAGACCCAGATCAGACGGCTCCTAGAGGAGCCGTCTGATCAGGGTCTACTCTGTTTGCTAACAGAATTTGACAGACCTGTTTATTTGCTTTCTAAAATGTCTACAATGTTCTACCTTCCATATTTCTTTATAACCATTTTGTTAATGAATATTCAGCAGGTATTGAAAATTGGCCTAAATACAGAACAGGGAAAGGGTTAAGGGAAGTAATCCACATGCCTCTTCCATATAAAGGTATGGAAACATCTTCCCTGAGTATACTACTTCCTTGCTTTGTTTTGTAGTTTTTAAGAGGAGATGTCTTTCTGTTTGTCTGCCATCTGTCGGTCTGTCTGTTGATTTGATCATTTTACACTGCAACATGATTTTGAATGACAAACACTGAACACCCTGATCAGAGGGCTCCTTTAAGAGCACTCTGATTTAGAGCTACACCGTTAGCAAATGATTTCCTGTTTCAAAGGCTTAATCCTTTCTCTCATTATAGTAACTTTTAATGCCTGTGCAAAAATAGTAGACCCAGATCTACAGGAGCTGTCTGACTAGGATCTGCTCTGTTTACTAAAGAATTATTGTAGACTTGATCCTTCAGTTTTGTGTAAGCCAACATTTCTCTTGAAACTTACTTGATAAAAATTATGTTCATGAATATTCATGAAGTTCATTATGGAAAGTGCTAAAAAATGTACCGAAACATCCCTGAGCCTTTATGACCTCATTGCCACCATTTAGTAGTGTGAACGTTACCATAGAGCTGTGAAGAAACCATTATGTAGAGGATTCTCCATGTCTGTTAAACTTACAATTAAAGTTTTGTTAATGTAACGTTTTAAAACAATTTGTGACTTCTTCATTAGGTAGATGTTAAGTACAACTGAGTGCTTTAGGTGTACTGTGTTTCTGCTTTCCTTTATACAGAGGTCCAGATAAAATTTAAACATTTTGAAGAATAACCCCTTAACCCTTTACCCAATAGCCTATTTCTAGTTATGAAGACAGGTGAATACTTAAAGCAGGTTGAAAGTAAAGCAGAATGCGCCTTAAGGCGCATTCTGCTTTACTTTCAGCCTACTTTAAGCTACCACCTGCTAGGATATAGAAACTATTTTTTATGCTATATGTTCATGACTGTATAAATTTGAACTATTTTCTTAAGTGGAGGAATAAATGAGGGAAAGGGTTAAATATTATTTCTCCGCCAAATCGTATACATTGTACTGTGATCACTCTTTGGAATCGTCTCGGAGAGTGGTCACAGTATACGGTTTAGTGGAGAAATTACTATTTAAGTATTTGGGTATGCACCGTTATCTGTTAAGCCCTGTTCATAGAAATACATTCCACTCCTTTACAAACAGAGTAGATCCAGATCAGACAGCTAAATAGGATCTGTCTGATTATTATCTGTTCTGTTTGCCTATGGAATTATATAAATATGATTCTACAGTTTCTGTCGAAGCAAAAACATCTTGTGTTTATATATCCCATTATAAAAATAAATCGGGTGATATATATCCATGATATCATATTCCTTGTATAAATATTCATGATGGGATAACCCATTACCTCATAGGCTAATTTTAGATTCAACCTCTTCGCATATTAATCTTCTAAAAAGGAGCATTTACTAGAAAAAGGGAAAATTTTAGAATTGCATACTTTGGCACCATTGTAATAAATTGAACATAATGGAGATTTTTACAAGTTTCCGGTGAATGGCGGACACATTTCCGCGGCAATTAGACTTACTAATTTTTTGTTATGAACAACTCTTATGCCATGCTCAGTAGAGCTTAAAGTTAGTTTCAAGTCACTCAGATTCAAATTCTGAAGTAATTTTTGTTATGAAATTGATTCGAATATTAGCAGAATACATCTTTAACTCTTTCCCTGGTCTATGTTCATTTCAAATTTCAATACAGTAACTGAATATTCATGGATAAAACAGTTTTAATGCAATATATAATGAAATATGGAAGGTGGGACATTGTGGTCATTTTACAAAGTAAGGAAACAGTTCTTTCAAATTCCATTAGCAAACAGAGCAGACCCTGATCAGACGGCTCCTACGGGAGCCGTCTCATCTGGGTCTACTCTATTTGCAGATGCGTGAAAACAACGTTTATATGAAGGAAAGGGCTAAGTGAAGCTCAGTGATGTTTGGGAGGCATGCCTTTAATTACTGCCATCTGCTCAGAGTTGAGTTTTTACCCCAGACTCTAGTCCTACCATGGTGTCTCCTACGTAACCCTGTACCCTGTCTATAAGTTATTGTCTGCAACAATTGTTGTCTTCTTCAAGTCTTAAAACTGCATGCTCCTTCCAATTCTTTACAAAAATATAATCAAAGTGTCAAACAGTTTGGATCCTGATGAAGTGATGAGTAACTTGGTATCATCTTGGTCCTAACTGCGGGAAAAGGTAATCACGAAGTTGTCTGTAGCGTAGAAACAGTAGATTAGTCTGTTATAATGTCTGAGCTCATGAAAATGATTTTAACCTTCAACCTGCTGAATTATTAAAAATGGGCTCCTCCCTTCTGAATATTAATTAAACAAAATATTGTATCAAAATTTATCATTGAAGAAAATTATTTTTATGAAGTCGGTGCAGACACTGATCAGAGGGCCTCCTGATCTAGGTCTACATTGTTTCCAATGGTCTTATATGCTGGGCTCCCACACTTTAAAGGTTAGCCCCGGAATTTTTAGCCCAGAAGCTCACTGCACTAGTTGTGCTTAATAAATAATAATTAACTCTTCTCATGATAACTTAGCATACATATTTGCATTTGCAAATAATGCTGACCCATATGAGACAGCTCCTCTAGGAGCTCCTCTAGGAGCAGTCTCATATTGGCCTGCACTATTTGCCATTCTAATTCAGTGATTGATTTATCTAACTTTAGAACAATTTGAGCTAATTAATGTTCATAGTGAATGGATTCAGAGTTAAATATTCATAATGAGAGGGGTTAATGAAAAAACATTTTGCTGAGCAAATTGTATGTACCGCCCTATAAAAAAAACACCAGTCATGTTTTTTGTGCAAAACCAGTGTTGTCCCAATTATAAGCCAATGTCTCAATCCCTGCATTATTTGACATTCATTATAATCTGGATCTACAGTGTGTAGCAAGACAAGAACATTCAAGTTTGAAAAATCCACATGTTCCTCTTTACATCCTATGGTTGATTTTGAAATAAAAAAGTGCAAACATTTTGAATATCCTGTTGAAACTTTGAGTAACTCAAACTTGATTTGGATCCAAACAGTTTCACTGTGATTCTTGTTTGAATAGAAATAAGATGATAAAAAATGTTTTGACAATTGAAATAGAGCTTAAGTTTTGTAAACTTTGCAAAAAACGTTTTCTCACACCAATACATGTATATACAATAGAACATCTCTGTAGACTCAGATGTATATTCAGAGCAGATCCTGATCAGGTGGCTCCCTCAGCAGCTCTCTGATCTGGGTCTACTCTGTTTGCAAACACATTAACCCGTTACCTCCTAGTCTATTTTTAGATCCTACCACTTCAAATACATCTTCCGAAAAGGAGCATTAACTAGAGGAAAGGATTTATTTTTAGATTTCTGTAGTGTTGAAACCATTGTGATAAATAGAGCATTTGCTCCTATGGAGCAAATGCTCTATTTACAACAATGGTTTCAGAAAGTGACTTTTAAAGAGGCCTCAAATTTGGCATCAATATGAGGGAATGGGTCAAAAGGCGTCAATATGAGGGAATGGGTTAAAAGACATCTCTATCAGGTAAAGGGTTAATAAATTTTAAAAGCTGCTAGCTGCTTAACCCTTTCCTCCATAAATACGCCTTTCTACGCCTCTGTAATAACCACTTCTTGAAACTATTGTGATAAATAGAGCATTTGCTCCTATAGGAGCAAATGCTCTATTTATCACAATGGTTTCAAACTACAAAATTCTAAAATTTTATTTTTCTCTAGGTAGTAAATGCTCCTTTTGGGTAGATTCATTCAAAGAGGTTATGTCTAAAAATAGCCTATGGAGGAATTGGTTAAGACAGAAGAGAGGTTATACATTTAGCTCCTTTGAGAGCAATCTACATATATAACTTGTTCGCTACCATTTAGCGTAACCCTCTACTGCAGAAATACACCTTTCTACACCTTTACAGAGTAGACCAAGATCATAATTATGTCTCCTGCAGAAGAAAAGAAAGAGTCATTCAAAATATATGGTAATTGACCAAGAAATACAAGTTTAAAATTGATAAGTGTGCGACCCATCGATTTGGAGTCTGTATACATACTTTGCAGCTGGTTTTAGACTGTCATCCTCTTTTTTGTCTATTGGAAGATTAATGATCTCAGCTAAGTCAGACTGGTTTACCGATTTTTGCAGAAGTTTCCACATAAAAAGTCCTCTTTGTCTTGTATCCCAGTCTGAAGGGGTTTTATTGTTGAGAACAGGAGACCCAAAGAAATCAATCAATGTGTGTCCCCGGCCCCTTTGTTTGGGTTTCAAATTAAAAACTATTGATTTTTCGTAATTTATCCCAAGCGTGATTTTTATTATGTGTGAAATATTCACTGGATGCGATATTGATTAGATCCCTATCAGTCAAATGTTCTTGACAAAAAAAATGTTTATCAGCGTTATGACTTCGGTGTGATTTGAAGAAAATTATACAGTGTAATTACTTGTTTAATGAAAGACTGTACATACCATGGGGAAAAAATCACCAGTTTGCTTTAGATGTGAAGTACTGCATTGTTTATATAAGGATCAAAGTAATTTCTTGTGATGTGTGCAAATCATTTAACGGAAATATATCGATAAAATTGTCAAAACCAAGAGCAATAATACTGCTCATGCTACTTCAGTCTCCTGTAGATGCTTTATCAGTATTTAATAAAGCACCATATGGATTCGGAGTAAAGTGCGGTTATGACAAGAGCTCGGATTAAAAACGCAACCGATTTTACTCATAACAGCTCTGCGTCTACCCATGCTTGTCACTGTTAAACGTTTAAATGAGTGTATGTGGTGCCAGGAGCAGGAAGGTTTATCAGTGTTGGATCTTTATTAGGTGGGCTTTGTAATGAAAATAGGAGACACACATCTACCTTAATTATCTTAAGTATTCGGACACACAATCTTCCATCTTCGCATGTTAGCAAAGATGAACAAATTTGGATAATTTTAAATTAACCGACAAAGTAACAAATAGTGTAGACCCTGATCCTTCAAGAGCATTTTGATGTGGGTCTGCACTGTTTGCCTTTGTTTATATGTCTGAATACTTACGGTAGTTAGGGTATTGATGGAATTTTAGATTACATCACTGAAAATTAACGGGAAATGCCTATATCTTGGAAGTGGATAATAATTCTTTTCAGAAAGTAATATCGACTGGTTGTGACTATTACTTGCCAAATATAGCTGTGATAGAACTGATCTGCTGGAAATGACAGGTTAGATGGGTTGTAACCCTTTACTCCTAAATATATATGCATTTTTACACCTTTGCAAACAGAGTAGACCCACATCAGGCAGCTCTTGTATGGGCTTTCTGGTCAAGGTCTACTCTGTTTGCTTATGAAATAATATAGTTCTGATTATACAGTATGTATCTGCCATGGACAATATTCCCAGTGTTTCCAGGTGTAATTAAAAACAAATCAGCTGATTAATAGTCATGATGTCATTGTTTCTTACATGAATATTCATGGAGTAAAGGGTTGACTGAAATTTATGTAAATAACATTTTACTTATCATTACATTGTAAAACAATAAATGTATTTTGTAAAGATAATTCTATATCAAAGCATATACCAGAACAGTACGCAGCATTGGAGTATTGCATGACTTTAAGTGAAGGGACTTTAAGTGAAGAAGAATTTTCAGCCATGTCCAGGGTGCTAATAAATACAGTTTGAAAAACATGTGAAAAGCTCCTTTGGGGGCTTTTTGCATTACTTTCATCCTGCATTAAGCTGCCACCTGTCTTACAGATTGGCATTGATATAGAATTTAAGTTTGATTAATCCTTTCCTTCATATAGATGCATCTTCACACATCTGCAAATGGAGTAGACCCAGATCAGATGGCTCATATAGGAGCTATCTGATCTGGGTCTTCTCTGTTTGTGAATGCGTGAAAAGGTGTTAATATGAGGGAAAGGGTTGAGAGACGTTTTACTGTAGTCTCCTGTAGGTGCCAAGATTAACCCTTTACTTTCACTTCTCTAAACTAGACATTACATTTAGTATAAATATCGGTCTTGGAGACAGGCGGCAGCTTAATGCAGGATGAAAGTCATGCAGAAAGCTTTCTGCATTACTTTCACCCTGCATTAAGCAGCCACCTGTCGAATAGTATCTAAATTCTTCTCTACTTGAATTCCAGTTAGAGAGGTTTTACTGTATTGATGTAAGACATAATGACATCATGAGTGTTACTCTAGGATTAATCTTTATAATGGCTCATGAACATATTAACCCTTTCCCTCATATAAACGCCTTTTCACGCATTTGCAAATTGAATAGACCCAGATCAGACAGCTCCTATAGGAGCCATCTGATCAGGGTCTCCTCTGTTTGCTCATGGAATTTCATAGTTCTGTTTCTTTACTTTCTAAAATGACTAAAATGTTGTCTGATCTGGGTCTACTCTGTTTGCATATTAATGGTGTAAATGGTTAACCTGTTACACTTATAATAGACTGAATTGTCTCTTGCAAAAAAATGTTGTTTGCTTCAATACTAAAAGCATTGGGATCCTAATGAGATTCAGAGTAGCTGGATGTTGCATCTGGATCCAAACTGTTTGTATAAACCAATAAACCTAGTAATCCACACTTTATTCCAGAACCTCACTGTCGGCCGATTTCACTCTCTTGTTTTTCTCTTAATTCCTATCTTACTCTGTTTCCTTACTCCTCTCTCTCTCTTTGCCCTCTCTGTCTCTTTCTCTGACTCTCTCTCTCTCTCTCTCTCTCTCTCTCTCCAGCTTGTCTTTCTTTCACTTTATTTCCCTCTCTCATTTGTTTAAGGACCCCAGGTGATAGAATGCAGGCAGAACCTTAGACCAAACATTTCTAAAATTCGAAGTTAGATGACATTTGAAGATGTGACATTCTTTGCATCTCTCTAGGGGCTAATTAAAAAAACACACTGGCATTCCACAGTCTTTGACTGCAGTCCCCTAATCCCAACATAAATTTTAATTAAGAACAGATGTTGTGACACCTAGAGTGGAACAATGTTTCCCAAGATTCTCTGGTTAACCCATTCCCGCATATTGATGCCTTTTGAAGTTTCTGTAAAAGTCACTTTATGAAACCATTGTGATAAATAGAGCATTTGCTCCTATGGAACAAATGCTCTATTTATCACAATGATTTCAAAACTACACAATTCTGAAAATTTCCTTTTCTCTAGTTAATGCTCCTTTTTGGTAGATTTAACCAAAGAGGTTATGTCTAAAAATAGCCTAAGTGGGAATGGGTTAACCCTTTCAGCACAGGGTGGAATAGTCCACCAGTGTCTGACTGTGGAGACCATTCAGCATGAGAGGCTTAAACCTGCTAGTGGATCTTGAATGACAACAGTGCAAACCCTGATCAGAGGTCTCCTTTACGACCCAACTAATATGGGTCTACACTGTTTGAAAATGCCAGTGCATGTGTGTCGTGTGTAAAGAAACTGAGCTTTCAAATTCCATTAGCAAACAGAGTAGACCCAGATCAGACAGTTCCTATAGGAGCCATCTGATCTGGGTCTGCTGTGTTTTCAGAATTAAAGAAGACAACAATTTTTTTTTCATATTACAGCTGCTCAAGAATTTCAACTCTTTCACTGCCATAATATTGTTGTCTGGCACAATTTGTCAATCTGCTTCACTTTTCATTTTGAATTTTCTTCCTTAACCTTTATCTAAAAAACATAACACCCAATTGCAAATAGTTTGGATCCTGATTAGATGCGGAATTGCTCAGTGTCTGATCTGGATCCAAACTGTGTTCATAAGTTATTACAGATTTGCCCTTGGCAACAATAGTCTCAGCAGTGACCTAAAGTCTGCAGATAATGTCATTAATCTATTAATGCTGAATTTTCCAAGACGAATGGTCCATATTTGAAAGCCTACTAAGTGCAAAAGAATTAAGTTTGCTAGAGGATTTTGAACAACATCAGTGCAGATACTGATCAGAGGGCATCAGATCCTGGGTCTCTACCATTTGCAGTTGTCATTAACTCTTTGCACACTAGCGGCGAAACTGTGATTACCTATGCAAACAGTTTGGATCCAGACTTATTTTATCGGCGTCTCATCAGGATCCAAACTGTTTGTTATCTTGACCATTTTTTTTGCAAAATAAAGAGAGAAAGTTTATTTTAAGAATTGAAGCAGGTGAAAAATTGCTTAGCGTGCAGAGTTAAATTGACTCCTTTCCTTTGAAACTCTTTGCACAATAGCAGCAAAACTGTGATGACCATTCTAAACAATTTGGATCCAGATGAGATGTCGCATAATGTGGCACCTCATCAGGATTCAAACTGTTTGACACTTTGACCATATTTATTCAAAGAAATGAGAGAAAGTTTATTCTTAAGAACTTAAGCAGATGATAATTGTTGCAGGTGAAAAGTTACTTAGCATGCAAAGAGTTTAATGTGACAAAAATTATCTAGCAGAATTTTGTTGTCTGCAAGAATTTCACACTTCAAGCCTTAGCTCTTAGAACACTCAGTTTTCAAAGTAGAATGGTCCATTAGTGTTTAACACTATAAATCATGAATATTTATGTAAGAAATAATGACATCATGAATATTAATTACATGATTTTTTAAAATGTCTTATTAACATTAACAGAAGAAAGTTTGTGTGTGGCAGATCTAGACGCTGTAGAATTAAATCTACATTATTCCATATTAAGCAAACTGAGTAGATGCTGATCAGACAACTGCTATAGAAGCCACCAGATCTGGTCTACTCTGTTTGCACAGACATGAAGTCATATTTATGGAGTAAAGGGTTGTGGAGCCCATTCAGTATGAACAGCTCAACTTTGCTAGAGGATTATAAATGATGCACAGTGCAGATCCTAACAAGAGGTTAGCCCATTCCCTCATAGGCTATTTTTAGATCCAACCTCTTTGAATAAATCTACCGAAAAGGAGCATTAACTAGAAAAAAGGACAATTTTAGAAGTGTGTAGTTTTAAAACCATTGTGATAAATAGAGCATTTTGCTCCTATGGAGCAAATGCTCTATTTATCACAATGGTTTTACAAAGTGACTTTTACAGAAGCATCAGTAGGCGGGAATGGGTTAATTAAGTAGCACCTCATCTGGGTCTACACTCTGAAAATGCCAGTACACTTGTTCCCCACATTCGAAGGGTTTAACTAGTGGATTTGCAATAAGACTGGCACACAGTTAACCCTTTACTACATGAATATTCATTTTAGAAATAATGATGTCATGAATATTAATTAGGTTAATTCTTATAATGGCATAATATAGACACAGCAAATTTCGGCCATGGCAGAAACTGTAGAATTATATCTATATTAAATCATAAGCAAACAGAGCAGACCCTGATCAGACAGCTCTTATAGGAGCTGTCTAATCTAGGTCTACTCTGTTTGCAAAGGCATAGAAAAGCGTATTTATGGAAGAAAGGGTTAAAGATAAAGTAAAGAGTTAAACCTTTCCCTGTTCAATATTCATGTAAGAAAAAATGACATCATGAATATTTATTAGCTGAATTTATATTATATATAAAATTTTCAAGGGAATTTTTTGCTTCGATAAAAACTGAACAGTCAGATCTATATCTCGTCATAAACAGACAGAGCAGACCCTGATCAGACAGCTTCTATAGGAGCTGTCTGATTGTGGTCTGGGTCTAATGTGTTTGCAAATGTCTGAAAGCATTTATATGAAAGAAAGGGTTAACCCTTCGCCTTTCAACGCCTCTATATAAGTCACCTTTTGAAACCATTGTGATAAATAGAGCATCAAAATTTTGTTCCACAGGAGCAAAATTTTAATGCTCTATTTATCACGATTGTTTCAATACTATACACTTCTAAAATTTTCCTTTTCCCAAGTAAATGCTCCTTTTTGGTAGATTAATTCAAAGAGGTTTGGTCTAAAAATAGCCTATGAGGTAATGGGTTAAATTACAATCAGTGGATCCCTTAGATCAGGGTTTATACTGTTTGTAAATACCTGTGTACTAGTTTACTGTACGGTGAGCAACTTTGGCTTGGATTCCATTTGAGACACCTCATCATAGAATGCCTGCAGTATTTGACTCGAAGCATAATTGAGATTTATTTGAATTGTATGGATTATTGTAACATGCATGAAATTCTGTATATAAAGGCTTGTTTGTTACATCTGACATTTTATTGGTTGATACTGGTTTATCTTCCGAGGAATAATGCTTAACTTGTAATGCAGAGCAAAAACCATTTAAGTAGCAAAATGCAGTGTTCCCAAAATATATGTGAAGTCTGCACTGGCCATTTTCTACATTTTACATTTGTTTATGTAAGCTTCTAATTGTACGTAAAATTACCTAGAAGTCTGTGGAAATCCAGTAAATGTTTCTTAGCTCATTTCTTTGAAGACTAAGGGTGAAGGTCATTGGTGCCCATCTGTCTGTCTGGAAGATATGGATCCTTTAATAACAAAATGTCAGAAATTATGTGCCTAGTTTCCTCCTTGTAGCTTGAGGGATGTTGGTGAAATAAAGATTAGTGTATCACTCGATAGGTCAAAATGTCTTTTTTCAACATTTTTTTTATATGAGGTAAATGGTTAAGACAGACGATAGCTTAATGCAGGGTAAAAGTCATGAACTTACTGCATTAGTTTTTTTCCTGCATTTAAGGCAACTGCCTGAATATTTATGTAGGAATTCATGAATAGTAATTAACAGAATTTTTTATAAGGGCACATGAAATGAAAAGTATATTATTTGCATTTACAGTCTGCAGGGTAGAATCCGATTTATAACATTATTAAGAAACAACTCCTACAGAAGATGTCTGATTTGATTGGGTATTTTTTTTGTTTGCAAAAGCACCAGTGGTTGTATATATGTGACCTAAAGTCTCTATTGTAGTAAGTTGATGCTTACTGTAAATGATGGTTCTCTGACTACAGCAAGTAATATTGGACATGAAATGTGGTGACTGACTTGGGTACATAATTCATAATGCTGACTGACTAGGGTACATACTGTTTGCAGATCAGAGCTATTGATAATGGTATGCATCATCATTTCTTCTCAAAGAGACAATTCTAAAGAGTGGTCACAGCATATGGGGTTTGGTGGATAAATACAGGAGATATTTGTAACCCTGTACCTGATATAAACCCCTTTTTTACACCTTTGCAAATGGAGTGGACCCTGATCAAAGGGCTCCAGCAGGAACCCTGTAATCAGGGTTTGGCTTTGTTTGCTTATGGAATCCGATTCTACATTTTATACCACAGCCAGATTATCCTGTCTTGGTACACCATTATAAAACATCACCTAATACATATTCATGATAACATTAATTCATTCATAAATATTCATAAGGGATAGAGTTGGAAGGTTATAAATTATACCCCCTCAGTATGCTGCATATAATTATGTAATGCACAGTATAGATCCAGACCTCACATGTAGAATTTGATCAAGATCATTATTATAAGTGCTGGTTTCAGTTGTCTGAGTGTCTTGCCAGTCAAATATTCTTTCTTACAACAAGTAGTGTTCCTGTATTTATATTCAGTTCTCGTCTTCAAATTCGCTGAAGCAGATTTATCATTCGTAACCCAGTTACCTACACCGAAGCTGAATTCAGAAAAATATTTGTATTGATTTATTTCTACTTCTTAAAATATATCCACTTTCACATGGTATAGCCGTAGTAACAAAGACCCTTTGTGAACACACAACCTGTATCAACTGTTTCCAAGCCAGCAGTGAATTTGGGAGTGATCTGGATCCAAATGAAACACCAAGTTTAAACTTTAAAATGTTTCACACATTGACCATGATTAAACCTTTCCCTCATATAAACGTGTTTTCATGCATATGCAAACAGAGTAGACCCAGATCAGACGGCTCCTAGAGGAGCCGTCTGATCAGGGTCTGCTCTGTTTGCTGATGGAAATTGAAATATCTGTTTTCTTACTTTCTAAAATGGCTAGAATGCTCCACCTTCCATATTTCATTATAACTATTGAAATTTGAAATAAACATAGAACAGGGAAAGGGTTAAACCTTTGAAGAGGAATGGTCCATACTTGTTTAATGATAGAGTCCATTCAGTGTGAAAGGGTATACTTTGTGTGAAGTATTTGGATGACAAACAGTGTAGACACTGATCAGTAGGTGTCTCTAGAAGCCCTCTGATATGGGTCTACACTGTTGCAAATGGCAGTACACTAGTTTCTTGCATTCAACTGGTTATGGAAGAAAATTGAATTCGAGAAATGTCAGTTTTCTAAACTGAGGCAGACAGCAGTTTTTCAGACAATTTCATAAAATCGACATGTCCTGGTTGCTGCTGTAACTGAATCAGCTAAACTTTTAGCCTGCAACCTTGGTTCATAAACGATAATTTGGATTAGAATCAAAACAAGCATTGAGAATTATGATTGATTAAAGAATAACAGACCAATCCAGTAAAAATTGATTTGTAACAAATAATGGAAATGCTTTTAATATGGTATATATATAAAGATTCATTCAAATCAAATATATATTTGCTGGATAAAGAGATTTTTGTGGATTTTTAACCTTTTCAGTTTAAGAAACGAGTCACTTATGTTCTTTGAAAACAGTGTAAAGCCAGATGAGAGGGCTGCTAGAGGAACCCTCTCCTTAGTGTCTGCACTGTTTGTCATGTTACACTTTTCTTTAAAAAAAAAATCCCTGAATAATCACGGTAAGCTAAACCTGTTTCAATTTTTGAATAGTGTTTAAAGGGTTGAGGTTATTTTTTCTTCCAGTTTTTATGGCAATTGGTCTGAACAATATTGTCAGGTTTCTACTCGATTTCACTCCATGAAATAGGTCTGATGTTCAATGTTTAACTACCATTAACAGTTGATATATGGTTTTGTGTTTGCCGATTACAGTAGGATTTTACATTGTGTTTCAGGATTGAGAGAAGTTTTATTGGAGAAGTCTAGGTAACACAGTAGAACCTCTCTAATGCGACCACTTAATGAATAGACGTTGGAAACTTTAAAAGCAGGACTGGTGGTTGCTTAATGTAGGATGAAAGTTGTGCAGAAAGCTCCTACAGGAGCTTTCTGTATTACTTTCATCCTGAATTAAGCTACCACCTGGCTTTAGTACTCAGATGTGTATGCCTGTTTTAGGTGGTCACTTTAGAGAGGTTTTGCTGTAGTAACCGTTTACCTTATTGAGACACATTTTGAGGTCTTTGCAAACAGAGCAGACCTAGATTATCTCTCTCTCTCTCTCTCTCTCTCTCTCTCTCTCTCTCTCATTGAAGCAGACGTCAATTGTTGCAGACGAAAAATTACTTAGCGTGCAAAGAGTTAAGGTTATATTTATGTCTCTTTTCTCTCATCTGGTTCCAAACTGATCGGGTTCCAAACTGCAAAGGCTATCACACTTTCACTGTTTGTGTGAGTGATATATACTTACAAGTTTACAGAACCATGCACACATGTGATTATCTTTTATCCCTAGAAGGAATAGTGTGAACTGCTGATGGATCTTACTGAATTGTAAATAGTGTAGGCCCAGGTCAAACATGTTATCTAAAATGGGTTATCTGATCAAACTTTACACTGTATGGGATGATGGAAGGAAATTATGACCAGTGAGAAACAGTGCAGACCCTACCAGATGACACATCGGATATACTGAGGCTGAACAAACCGGACACTTAGTTAGGGTTCTTCTGGGAGGTCGTCTATAATAAGGATACATATTTGTTAAGCTGTATTAAATTTCAAGTGTTTGTTTATACAGGGAAATTATTCTCAGTAAACATCGGCTCCACAAAGGCTGCCAGCCAGGAACTCTAGTCCAAAAGGTCTTCTTGTGAATGTCTGTTAAATAACTTTCCTGCACATGGCACTACATTTCCAGAACTGACCGACAAACTGGGCAGGATCTGGAGCCACAGGAAGTTAGATCACATGAGGCACTGTAGAAAAGAAACATTTTTAATGGAGCTTCTTGCATTTGGTATACATGTACAGATGGTTGCTTAATGCACAATGAAAGCAATGCAGAAAGATCCTATTATTATTATTATTATTAGAGTGTCAGTGTTTATAAGGGAGAATTTTGAAAAATTATGCAACCAGTCATTTGCTCAGAATGCTAAGAGTTAACCCTTCATTTGAGTCTACTCTGTTAAGAAAGGTGCCATAAGTCAGATTCTGAGGTTGTTTACAGTCTAGAGTAGACCCTGGCTCGACTGCTCTGATTGCTTATGGATTATTATAGAGATCTGATTCTGAAGTTTTCACAGCCAAAAATATTCTTGTTTATAATGTTAAACTATAGAAATATCTTGAATAAGTTCATGAATATTGGTGCAGTAATAAATTCTTAGATTAAAGAGCCAACTAGTCAAAATGTCAGACATTCAAGATGGTAGCCTGAAGGGAGATCATTCTGAGGTGGTCTGTCTGTGTGGGACTTTTGGAGCTCAGACAGCTTCAGTAGTACCTTAACCTGTAGCACATCCCCAACAACAGATTGAGATCCAGATCCAGACGAGATATTAAGTTACACAGCAACTCTTCAAGATCCAGACTGTTTTATACTTTGATCCGGTTTTTTTTTAAAGAAAAAAAATGAATGAATTTCAATCTGCTTTTAAATATGAATTAGAGGACAAATTATGTCTATCAGAAAAAAACTCCCCTAATTCAATATGAATTTGACTTTATCATACACTATGGCAGCACAGTCATTATCAAAAGAATTGATGCAAGAGTTCTCTAAATTCTTTATTATGAGTAACAATTAACCCTTTCCTCCATAAATACACCTTTCTACGCCTCTGTAAAAATCACCTGTTGAAACCATTGTGATAAATAGAGCATTTGCTCCTATAGGAGCAAACGCTCTATTTATCACAATGGTTTCAAACTACAAAATTCTAAAACTTATCCTTTTCTCTAGTTAATGCTCCTTTTCGGTAAATTTATTCAAAGTGGTTGGGTCTAAAAATAGCCTATGAGGGAATGGATTAATATTTAGTAAGAAACATGAATATTGATTAGCTGAAGTTTTATAATTATCATCATAAACAAGAGAATGATTTACCATGGCAGAAACAGTAGAACCATATCTATATTCAAAGGCAAACAGCAGCTGAGCAGTTCATGATTTTTAGCTCGTCTGTTTCGAAGAAATCACGAGCTATTGTCATAATATCGGCGTCCGGTCATCGTTGTCGTTGTTGTCGTCATCATCGTCCGAAATCTTAACATAGACCATAACTGCTTCAATTTTTCATTTACAACCTTCATTTTTGGTATGCATGTTCATCTTGACAATGACGACAGACGAGCGTTGCACCCGCTTGCGGTGTTCTTGTTGTCTACTCTGTTTGCAAGGGCATGAATAGGCATTTCTGTGAGATAAAAGAGTTACATACGCAAAGTTCATGATTGTGTGTACAATCCATTTTAAATCTTTATATAATTTGCATCATTAAATTTCTATCAAAATTTCTGAATTATTCGCACAATGGAATTCTGTTCAAAGCTGAATGTCAACCCTGACAATGCTGAATGTTCCACCTTTCAAACAGGTCAAGCTTACGGTAAATATTTAGGGTATAACATGACAAACAGACTGTAGACCCAGATGAGAGGGCTTCTCTAGGTCTCAGCCCTTTCATCTGGGTCTACACTGTTTGCAAAGAACATTTAAATGACTCGTACCCTGCATTGTAAGGACTAAGCAATCAGTTCAAACTCTTTTCTTGCTTTATGGATAATCTCTGCCTAAATCCCAGATCTATTGTTATACGTTTTCCTTTCTTCCAATTCATTCAAGCTTTTGAGAAACTATTGATTGAGTAGCAAATAGCTTGAATCCTGATCAGACTTGGCGTCTCATCTGGATCCAAGCTGTTTGCAAATGCCAGTCATTATGCTTTTAATAGCCAGAGAAGGGTTAACCCTCACTGTAGTATACATGTTTTTAAAAATCTTTGCAAATAGTGTAGACCCAGATTCAAGGGCTCCTGAGGAAGCCCTTGGATCTGGGTCTGCCCTGTTTGCCATAATAATCATTTTCTTCAGTGAATTATTACAACTTTTTCTTTAATTGATATAATATTCATTTTTAAATCATTCAGCAGTGTAAGGGTTAAATGCCACTAAGGCAAGAATACATCTAAAGAAATAGAAATATGACAATAAGCATGCATTCCATTAGAATGACATTTTTATCAGATGACTTTTTGATAGGAAAATGATGGAACCCAGCTTCTGCTGAGTAGCTCAATTTTACAGAAACTCATTTTCAACCATTATACATTTATGTCAGAAATAATGACTCGGAATGATTATTAATTAGCTAAATTTTTAAAATATTGTTATGAACATAGGAAATGTTAGCCATTGCAGAAACTGCTGAGGATCTGATCTGTATCATTTCCTAAGCAAACAGAGAATCTGTAGTATAAAAGCAAACAGAGCAGACCCTGATCAGACAACTCCTACCTGAGCTTTCTGATGTGGGTCTTCCCTATTTCCAAAGCTGGTAAAAGGCATATCTATGAAACATAGGGTTAAATGCAATGTAGACCAATATCAAAGACTTTTGCAGGAGCTCTTTAGTTATGGTACCCTCTGTTTATTGTCCTAAATTCTTTCCCTCAAAATGGTCCTTCCTGTATAATAGCCAGCCAAAACCCCATCACTTAACATTGCTGCCTTTGAAAGTTCCGCGAGATCTGTACTGTAGACCATTCCGTTTAGAATATTCAATTGTGATAGATAATCTCCACTATTGCATAATGTCAGGCCACTTATTAACACGGCAAGAGCAGCTTTCAGCAATTTTGACTACCTTGCAAGTCTGGTCGAAACATCGATTATGGGGTTCACCATGTTCCATATTGGAAGAGTGCTTGCGTACCCTTAGGGGCCACTATCTCTGGTTTCCTGGCTGTTGTCAGCCCCAATACAGCCCTGATATTTATTGGCTGAGACTTCAAAGATGCATTCCAAGACAAAGAATCTGAAACCTTTGAATGACAAAGTTTTTAAAGCTGAGTGGCTCATCGTTCTGTAAGGGCAGAGTCCATTCAGTAAAAGAGAATGAAACTTAATAGAGGCTATTGAATGACAAACTGTGCAGACCCTGAGCTCACAAAGGAATTTGCTTATCTGGGTCTACAATGTTTACAGAACCACTTAATTTGTATCTTAAATTTAAAAGGTTAACTGCCGTACCAAAATCAAGGTTTCTGTCCTTTGTGAGACTGAATTGCTATAGCAATATTTGTCTTATGTGGTTCTAGATAGAGATCAGTCACAAAATAAAATGCTTGCTGAAGATAACTTTTGTGTTTCATTTAAACTAATTTATATGTAATGTAGAATTGCAGTGAACTTTGATAGATCTATAATGTCGGAATGAAATGTCGAAGCAGTCGGCTGTTCTGTCAGATAAGGGCTGTGCTTAGCTATTGGTGTGTTTCTACTAGGGAATTCTTGGCCGTTGGGGAATTCAAGGGCTTCAGATCAATATTCATTATTATTTCTATCTTCAGCATCAAAACAATGTCTTTGAAAGTCTTTCTTTCTTGGAAGTATTCAATTTAAAACAAATACAACATAGAGTAAAACCCGTGTTAACCCATTACCTCATAGGCTATTTTTAGATACAACCTCTTTGAATAAATCTACCGAAAAGGAGCATTAACTAGAGAAAAGGAAATTTTATAGAATTTTGTAGTTTGAAATCAATGTGAAAAATAGAGCATTTGCTCCTATAGGAGCAAAATTTTTAATGCTCTATTTATCACAATGGTTTCACAAAGTGACTTTTACAGAGTCGTCAAAAGTCGTCAATATGAGGGAATGGGTTAAACCTTCACTCCATGAATATTCATGTACGAAATGATGACATCATGAATATTAATTAGCTATTTTTTTTATAATTGCATAATGAACACAGAAGTGTTAGGCCATGGTAGAAACTGTAGATTCATATCTATACTATTTCATAAGCAAACAGAGCAGACCCTGACCAGATGGCTCCTATAGGAGTCCTCTGGTCTTGGTCTTTAGACTGTTTGGAAAGGCATTAAAAAGGGTGTATCTATGGAGAAAAGGGTTAAGTGACCATTAATAAGAAGTCTAAATCAGGGTCTATATGGCAGGTGGTAGCTGAATGCAGGATTTTCTCCTATGGAGTAAATGCTCTATTTATCACAATTGTTTCAAAATGAAACTTTTACAGAGGCATCAAAAGGCGTCAATATTGGGGAATGTGTTAAAGCCTTGTATGTTTAATCGGTATGGGATTGCTAATAACTCTGCATGCTTAGCAGCGAAACCATGATTACCTATGCCAACAGTTTGGATCTAGATGAGATGCCACATAATGTTCGGCACTGCTTGACAGTTTGACCATATTTTTGCAGAGAAATTTTATTTTAAGAATTGAAGCAGACAATTGTGGCAGACGAAATGTTACTTAGCATGCAAAGAGTTTAAACAGGCTCTTAACCATGAAGCATTCAAAGTTTGGTGTATCAAAAGAGAAACTAAGTGATGGTGTTTAACCCTTTCCTCAATAAATACGCCTTTCTACCCCTCTGTAAAAGACACTTTTTGAACAAATGTGATAAATAGAGCTTTTGCTACTAAAGCGCAAAATAATCGGCTCTATTTATCACAATGGTTTCAGAACTACAAAACTCTAAAACAAATTCCTTTTCTCTAGTTAATGCTCCTTTTCGGTAGATTTATTCAAAGAGGTTGGATCTAAAAATAGCCTATGAGGGAATGGGTTAACTTTGTATGCTTTTCTGTAAGCAGTGGTTATCTTCTTCTGTAAGTAGTGTATGAACTGTTAGATCTCTGTATTCTTCCAAGTGTAGCCATCTGATCAAAGTCTACTCTGTTTGCAATGCGAGGCATTAGTGGCTGCATTTAATTTTTTGTGATCGAACTTGGAACATGTTACAATTTTACTGCATTCTTGTATTAGGGATAAATTGCTATCCAGATTTGTACTCATGATGAAATTATTTTTATTGGACATAGACACCTCTGAACTCCACGGAATATTACCAATCTGACTCTGGTAGGAGCTTGGTTCCTATGTGCCTCTGGCCAGGCAGGCTAAACTGACACTTTTATCTGGGACAGGATTACAGCAAGTGTTTCTTGTGGAAATCCTCGCTCTTTGCTTCATTCCAGGCTTTTAAGTCTCAGTGGTTGCATGGATACCAAACAAAACTTTGCTTCATGAAGTTGAACTTGGGGAAAATAGCAAATAGAAATCAAAGTACTACTATATTTTCTCACATTTTCCCAATGTATTGGAGTGTTTCATGGTCTCAGTTACTAGGATATTAATTACTATGATGGAAGTGTAGCTGTGGGTTGTATATAAGTAAGAGCAGGGAGTGATTGGTTTTTCCAATCGTTTTTGGATTTCTTTTGTGTTTATGGTTCTCACTGGAGTAACAGACAAGAGTGGATTGACAGTTCCAGCCAAGTGAGTGACATCTCTGTTGTATGCTATGGGAGATACTGTTTTGGCAGAATGCGGTCACTTCTGATGTAAGCTATTGTAAATCTGAGTCTATTCAAAATTTAATCTTTACCTGATAGCTATGCTTTTAAACCCCTTTGCAGAGTACATGTAGATCTCATTCTACAGTTTCTGCCATGGTTTCTGCCATGGTTTAAATGATGCTATTATAAAACGTCAGGTAATTGATATTCATACATTCATTATTATACCCCACGTCCTACGCAACGAAATTGTACAGGGTATATAGTTTTGACCCGTCCATCCTGAGGAAATGATGACATCATGAATATTAGTTAAATTAATTTGTTATAATAGCACATGGACACAGGAATTTATGGCCGTGCCCAAAACTGTAGAATCATACCTGTATTATATCATAAGCAAACAGAGCAGACCCTGATCAGATGGCTCCTACAGGAGCCGTCTGATCTGGGTCTACTCTGTTTGCAAAGGCTTAGAAAGAATTAAAAGTTATCAAAATGGTGCTGGATTGGTTATTCAGCCTTACAAACCATTGGAGAGGGGAGATTGAGTATCCAGCTATTCAGGATAAATTTGGAAGACAAAATTTATTAACTCTTTGCACACTAAGTAATTTTTCGTCTGCAACAATTGTTGTCTTCTTCACTTCTTAAAACATAATTTCTCTCATTTGGTTTTAAAAAAATATGGTCAAGTGTCAAACAGTTTGGATCCTGATGAGACGCAGCATTATGCGGCGTCTCATCTGGATCCAAACTGGTTGCATAGGTAATCACGCGTGTTTCTCTGCGAGAGAAACGAGCATGCAAAGAGATAAGATGATACCGAGTTCCAGGAAATGATACATTATTGATGCAAACTTGAATCCTGTCTGTAAATGCTTATTTGAAGACCAACAATATCATATTGTGATCAAGTGCAGATCACATACTGATGAGATTTAATGAGCAAGTGGATGAACTACTGGATTGCATGTGTAAATGAAATAAAGAACTTACCACAAAACTATTATCACTTTGTATCTCCTTGAATATTCATGTCAGAAATTATGACATGTGTATTCATTTGATGAATTTCTATAATGGCGTATGATTTCAGAATTCTTATAACTGGCAGAAACTGTCGATCAGATCTATCCTATACCATAAGCAAACAGAGCAGATCCTAAACAGATGGCTCCTGCAAAGGAGTTAAAAATATGTGTCTATGGAATAAACAAGAGTTAATTAACCCTTTCCTTCATATAAACGCCTTTCCACGCATCTGCAAACAGAGTAGATCCAGATCAGACAGCTCCTATAGGAGCTGTATTATCATTGCCAGATCAGGGTCTGCTCTGTTTGCTAATGGAATTTGATAGATCTGTTTCTTTAGTTTCTAAAATGGCTACAATGTTACACCTTCCATATTTCATTATAACGTCATTACAGTAAAACCTCTCTATAACGGCCACTATATTACATCAAATATTTTGTGTTAAAGGCAGGTGGCTGCTTAAAGCAAGGTGAAAGTTGAACAGAACGCTCCTATAGGAGCGTTCTGTTTTACCTTCACCTTGCTTTAATCAGCCACCTGCCCTAAATACCAACCAATTAATACAATTTAGTGGCCATTATAGAGAGGTTTTACTGTATTTCATATGAACACGATAATTTTTGGTGCAGGCAGAAACTGTACCAGATATTTATTTTTCAGTAAATAAAGAGAAAAGACCCTCTTGGAGTCATCTGATCTAGGTCTACACTGTTTGCAAAATCATTGAAAGGCATATCCATGATGTAAATGGTCAATTAGTTTTCAGCTAGGACTGTTTACTCTGCACAGTAAACTTAACAGTAAAGAGTTTTAACCCTTTCCCTGTTCTATGTTTATTTCATTTTTCAGTGTCTACTGCATATTCATGGCCAAAATATAATGAAATATGGAAGGTAGAACATTGTAGCCATTTTTGAAAGTAAAGAAACAGATCTATCAAATTTCATTAGCAAACAGAGTAGACCCTGATCAGATGGCTCCTCTAGGAGCCATCTGATCTGGGTCTACTCTGTTTGCAAATGCATGAAAAACACGTTTGTATGAGGGAAAGGGTTAAATCATTGCAAAGGTAGCTGCTAGCTAGCTGCAAATTTGCAGAGAGTTTGGATCCAGATAAAAAGCCAAGTAACTGGGAATATGACATCTGGATCCAATTGTTAGAAACACTGTTTCCATTTTTGAGAATTACAGCAGACATCAGGTTTTGCAGGCCAGAGTTATTTAGCATTCAAAGAGTTAACCCTTTCCTCCATAGGCTATTTTTAGATCAAACACTTTGAATAAATCTACCGAATAGGAGCATTAACTAGAGAAAAGGCAAATTTTAAAATTTTGTAGTTTGAAACCATTGTGATAAATAGAGCATTTGCTCCTATAGGAGCAAATGCTCTATTTATCACAATGGCTTCATAAAGTGACTTTTACAGAGGCGTTGAAAGGCGTATTTATGGAGGAAAGGGTTAAATAACAAACAATGCAAATATGAGATTACTGAATGGGCTCTCTCATCTGGGTCTACACTATTGGTAACTTACAGTGAATTTATTTCCAACATTTTAAAGGTTAAATTACCAGACAGCGCTAAATGAGTTTACTGAAATTCTTGCAGGATGGATGCCAGCTGTGAGCAAGTAAAATGGAATCTCAATTCTGGGTGACAGTTAATTGAAAATGTATGGGGAGGGAGGGAGAGATACAGTAAGGAAGGCATTAAAGACATCAGGGGTGCTGGTAGAGTAGGGGAAAAATGAGAAACGGGGAGACTGAGGTAGGGGGAAAGAGAGGGAACACAGTGAGGAGAAGAGAGAGAGAAAGGTTAGAGAGAGAGAGAGACAGACACAGAGAGAGACACACACAAAGACCCACAGATCTAGAGTGAGACACACACAAGACAGACACACACACATCTGATCTGATTCTACTCTGTTTGCAAAGACATAGAAATGCATGTTCATGGAGTAAAGGGTTAAAGGGGAGTGCAAATGAGTACCAACAAAATAGCGGGGATATTATAGGTAAAACATTTATCATAGAATACCTATCTATGTCGTAAGTGCAGCTCTGTAATTATATTTTACAAAGTTACACACCATTTCTGTGAGTCCAGCAGTATGGTATTGATTACTATATATTCTGTTGACACTTGTAGACAAAAGAGAAACTATACCTCGTTCATCATTGTAGCATGATTGATGGCTTCTCTTCACTAGCACTGTTCTCCCCGACATACGGTGGTCTCAAGTGACAGTCGTTGCAACTCTGTTAAGTAAATATGTTATGTGAAGTGAATTTGTTTCCTTTATTACATGGTAAATATATTATTTATATTTTACATAATAAGTGTGTTAATTTGTATAATACATGGTACCATAATTATTGTCTCTTGTAAATGCATTGCATTTTTTAAAAAGGAACTTTGGTTGCTTAATTCAGAAAGGAAGTAATACATAATTATATTATTTATATTTTATATAATAAGTGTGTTAATTTGTATAATACATGGTACCATAATTATTGTCTCTTGTAAATCCATCGCATTTTTTAAAAAGGAACTTTGGTTGCTTAATTCAGAAAGGAAGCAATGCAGAAAGCTCATGTGAGAGCTTTCTGCATTGCTTTCAGTCTGCATTAAGCTACTACATGCATTTAAAACAAATATATATTTCTTGATTATTACGTAGGGTTTTAGCTGACTGATCAGAAGCAAGGGGTGTTTATTAGAATTTGGGTATTAATTAGGGAGAACGCTGTAAATTAGTGTTGTGATTTATGATATGGTAAATATGTTATGACATGATAAATTTGTTGTCTGATGCATTAAATGATAAGTGAAAGTTAGTGTATTACAATATCACATTACTTCTTCTAGACAGTATCTTTATGAAAAATAATTACAGAGAAAACTAATAGCTCCACTTGGAGGCGCTCTGTGAGAGCGCCACAGATCGCTAAATAGAGTGCCACGATCACCAGAAGCGCCACTTGATCTCTAGTGGATCTCTATCAGATCTCCATGATCGCCAAGGTCGCCATCCGTCTACTCCCCTGCACAAAGATCCATGGCGCTCCATCCAGAAAGCCATCAAATCGCTACTTGATCGCCAAAATCGCCATCGGAGTGCTACTTGATCGCCAAAATCGCCATCGGAGCTTTGCTTGATTGCCAAGATCATAACTGAAGCGCTATCGGATCGCCTTTGAGCGCCACCGTTCTCAAAAAAAGTTTGTCTCTCAAGCATGATTCAACAGATTGAAAAGAATTTGAAATGAGGCAGCATCTCTTCGGTTAATGATTGAATATTTGTGTTGTGTTTGCTATTCCTCTGCAGCCAAGCGTAAAACTGTCGAGCGTGATAGAATGCTACTGGTTTTCATAGCATCTCGTCCTAATCGGATCGCCTGGAGTGATAATGAATCTCCATAGGTCGCCGAGATCGCTATCGGATCTAGCTTGAGCGCTATAGATCTCGGGGATCGCCCTCAAAGCGCAAATAGAACGCATTGGATCGCCTCTTACTCGCCCTGAATCACCAATGGAGCGAAAACTGATCATGGAGGGTCAAAACATGTTGGGGGAATTGGATGGCCACCAAAGACCGCAGAGTCGCTATTGAATCTTATAGATCGTTAGTCAATCGCCACTAGAACGTTATCTGGTCGTAATGGGATTGTAACTACACTTGTATCGCCCCATCTTTTGGAAATCTATGGCGCTCCATCCGAGCGAGTAGAAGTGCCGCCTAGTGGAATGGGGGCATTAGATTTACTAAAAATTACTGAATAGGTATTAAATATATTTGGTTGACAGTTTATATATTGCGCTTTAGTCTTAGTGGCAAACAAGGTTAAGTTATTATGAAACTATTAGATATAACAACTTCATACTTGACATGCATTCTCCTCTCATGGAAAAAAATGTTCATGTGTTTTGTAGAAAATAAATATTTAACCCTTTCTCTCATATAAATGCCTGTTCATGCATTTGCAAACAGGGTAGACCTAGATCAGATGGCTTCTATAGTTCTACATTGTTTGTAAAAAGTGAGCTAATAAATATTCATTTTGTCATTATTTGTTACATGAATAGAGAACAGTCATGGAAAGGGTTAATCAGTAAATGATGCTACTGATGATGTACAGTAGAATCTTTCTACAACAGTCGTTTAAATATGGCTGCTCAGAATACAAAATTAAGTAGAAAGCTCCAATTGGACATTTTTGCATAACTTTTATCTTGATTCAAGCTTCCACCTGCCTAGAAGATTTGAAATTATGACTTCTTTCAGTTGCTGTTGAAGTGAGGTTTTATGGTTGCTCAGAAGCTCTGGGTAGTCCGAGTTTATCATCTTTTATTAGTGTTTTATAGCTACTCTGATTGCTGTTTACACCTCATGCCCTGCTGGGTCAAATTGCTTAGGTGACATGTGTCCAAATGGAAGCAGGAATTTACTCAGAATGTTGGTTTTTATTGGAAAAATGGACCATAGAGTTGAATTTTATCACCAGTACCATTTGGTGTCAATAAATGTCTTGAAAATATTGTACAGTTTTAGTTAATAACTTGATGTTTTCTTGAGTTTCACCAACGTTCAAGGTCATTGGGCCCTACAATATTATATTGGTGTACTTTACTCCATGAATATTCATGTAAGAAACAATGACATCATGAATATTAATTGGATGCAAACAGGAATGTTTAGCCACAGCAGAAGCTGTACATTCAGAATCAGTATCCATGCTTATAAAACTTTTTAGTTGAGTCTGAGTTCATTCTCAAGTTCTGCAGAATCGGATCTCTGTATCATGTCAAAAGCAAACAGAGTAGACCCTGATCAGACGGTTTCTATAGGAGCCATCTTTTGTGGGTCTGTTCTGTTTGAAAATGCTTGAAAAGCATTAACCCTTTCCTCCATAAATACGCCTTTCTGCGCCTCTGTAAAAGTCATCTGTTGAAACCATTGTGATAAATAGAGCATTTGCTCCTATAGGAGCAAATGCTCTATTTATCACAATGGTTTCAAACTACAAAATTATAAAAAAAATCCTTTTTTGTAGTTAATGCTCCTTTTCGGTAGATTTATTCAAAGTGGTTGGACCTAAAAATAGCCTATGAGGGAATGGGTTAATATGAGGCAAACTGGGTTAAGTGATAAAAATGTAGAACACACAAATGGCTATGCAAACCGTTTGCATGTGCAACCTCAAATTCAATGCATTAGCATGCAAAGTTCAGGACCCCGCTGGACACCATTTTATCACCACAGTCCCCATTAGCAACAACACTTCAATCTTTTCACCAAGATCCAACAATCATCGAAATAATTCCTCAAAGGTGTTTAATTCTGGCACTCAGTCCCCGTGGGGTGATTTTGGCTATCCCAGCAGTCATTTTGTGGGCAGGCATAATTTGAGAAGAGCTGTGGCTATCAACACTATGCTGTAAATGGTAGGGGCTGATTTGATTTGACAAAGCTCCCTTGTACTTAACCCATTACCTCATAGGCTATTTTTAGACCTGAACCTCTTTGAATAAACATACTGAAAAGAAGCTTTAACTAGAGAAAAGGAAAATTTTAGAATATGTGTAGTTCTGAAAGCATTGTGATAAATAGAGCATTTGCTCCTATGGAGCAAATGCTCTATTTATCACATTGGTTTCCAAAAGTGATTTTTACAGAGGTGTCAAAAGGTGTCAATATGAGGGAATGGGTTAACCCTCTCCTTCATATAAACAGTTTCTTAGGCCTTAAATGCAAACTGGTGGCATCTGTAGGAATAATATGGTATAATATAGATCTGTAGGAATTATATAGAATAATATAGAATAAGATAGATCTGTAGGAATAATGTGGAATGATGTAGATCTAATTCTGGTCTTTGTCATGGTAAGCTTGACCTGTTTGAGTTTTGGAATAGTCCATTTGAAAATTTAGCATTGTAAAGTTTAATGAGTCCAGATGCATTTCCTTTTGGTTGTGATTTACCTCATAGATCTAGAGATGCTTTGTAACACATCTACAGAAAGAGTTGAACCAGACCACTTTCTTTAGGAACTCGTTGATCTGGGTCTGCTCTGTTTGCTTATCTGCCATGTCCAAAAAAATCTTTGTTCTTATGTCGTTATAAAATTGCAATTATTAACCCATTCCCTCATAGGCTATTTTTAGATCCTACCTCTTTGAATAAATCTACCAAAAAGGAGCATTAACTAGAGAAAAGGAAAATTTTAGAATTGTGTAGTTTCAAACCATTGTGATAAATGGAGCATTAATTTTGCTCCTTTGGAGCAAATGCTCTATTTATCACAATGGTTTCAAGAAGTGACATTTATAGAGGCGTAGGAAGGCGTATTTATGGAGGAATGGGTTAATATCAGAAAGTCATCATTTCATACAAAAACATAAGAATATAAACATAAGAACTAAAGCAAACAACAAGTTTGCAGACTTGATATTTCACACCTATGCTGCAGATGCACGCCTGTGCTGCAGTTGCACGTTTTTTGCTGCAGTTGCATGCTTTTTGCTGCAGTTTCACACCATTGCTGCAGTTGCATACCTTTGCTGAAGAGACACACCTTTGTTGAAGCCACACACCTTTGCTGCGGTTGCACACTTGTGCAGTCTGAGACATATATTCTTGCTAGTTCTGGAACACTGTTCTTTGTCTAGTAGATACAGAGTAGACACAGATCATATGGCTTCTGCAGGAGCTTTCTGATGGAGATCTAATCTGCTTGCTTATGAAATAAAATGTATACTTGGTTATACAATTTCTGCCATGACCAAATGTTCTCCCTATCATCTCTATCTCTCTCTCTCAATCAATAGTCAGCTGCTTTATCAATTGAAAAGTATTATCCACTTCTAAATGTCATGACCCTAACCATTTCAATGGTGAATATTCAAAGTGGAATTGCCCATCCCAGTGCAGTGTTTAATGGTAGAGTCCATTCAGTATGAAAGGGTATAATTTCTAGAGGAATTTGATTGATGGCAAACTCTCTGATCTGTGTCTACACTGCCAGTACATTGGTTTCCCCTCATTCAAAGGATCAAATATGCTTTCACACTTGATCTTTGCAGAAACTGGAAAAAACAATTCAGAGCTCTAGATAACCGGCATATTGTTCTTTGTCAGCCAAATATGCCTTTTTCATGCCTTGCAAAACAGAGTAAACCAAGATTAGATTGTTCCTGTAGGAGCCGTCTTATCATGGTCTTCTCTGTTTGCTTGTGATATAATATTATAGTTCTAATTTTCTAATTTCTGGCAGTATCAGTTTCTGTCATGATAATTAAAATACTTTCTTCATATTATTGTTTTAAAAATTCAGTTAATTAATATTCATGATTTGATTTTTTCACCTGAATATTCATGAAGTAAAGGGCTGAAGCTGTGTATAAGAGGAATATAAATGTTTGCCAAACCTATTTTTGTTGATACTCAGCAGAATTATATATAATTGTAAACCCTTCACTCCATAGAATTGCCTTTTATCTCCTTTGCAAACTGAGTAGACCCAGATCAGACATCTCCTGTAAGAGCTCTCTGAATTGCATCTACCCTGTTTGCAAAGGCGTTAAAAGGCATATCCATTGTAAAGAATTATAGTCAGACATGATGATCTGAACTGTTTTGCAAACTTTATTTGGAATACTGGCTTGTAGAATATTAGAGCTAATAACTGCCACTAGTGCATCTCATGGTAATGTGCACCCAGACAGATTATCGCAAATTTCATTTTCTATACAGGGAAAATTTTATCGACAGACTGTCTTGTCTAATTTGTCCTTGACTGGTGTGCAATGCATTAGCACTTTCTGCACTTTCAATAGGCTCTTGTCCTGGCTTATCATTTAAATCTTTCACTTAGAACTATGTACATGTGATCTGGAAAATTCGTCATCTGCTTCAGTTATCATCATTTGATTATTTCCACACTATCAAAATGTTTGTCTTTGCCTCATCAGGTTCCAAACTGTCAGACAATATTTTTGAAGAGTAATGAAAGTTGCGGATGATTTTTTTTGTTCAGATGACAATTATTTAGTGTACGAGAAGAGAATTGATTATATTTAAGCGTTTCTAAAATACTTTTCTGATGATGGCCATTAGCTACCTCATTCCAAGCAGTAACAGCCTTCCGTTTGTGTGTTCTTGGCTTACACTGCATCAAGGGTATTGTTTTAATCAAACCCAAACAAAATCCAATTCCACTTATACTGACCTATAATCTACTCAAGACTTGTCACTTTAATTAACCCTTTCCCTCATAGGCTATTTTTAGATCCAACCACTTAAATCTACCGAAAATGAGCATTAACTAGAGAAAAGGAAAATTTTAGAATTTTGTAGTTTGAAACCATTGTGATAAATAGAGCATTAATTTTGCTCCTATAGGAGCAAATGTTCTATTTATCACAATGGTTTCATAAAGTGACTTTTACAGAGGCGTAGAAAGGAGGAAAGGGTTTGATGCTAAGTTGCAAATTTAGGAAAACCTAATGCAAACAGTTTGGATTGTGATGGAGATGACTTTTGCTTATAGTTCAAAGAATTTCAAAGAATTTCAACCCTTACCCTCATGAATATTTCTATACGTGATTCATGTCTTCATGAATATTCATTAATTAAGGAGCCCTCTGATCAAGATCTGCTTTGTTTGTCATTCAAAACCTCCTAGCAAATTGCACCCTTTCATATGGAATGGACTTTCAACAGGTTAATCACTGATGGGCTATTCCACTTTGAATGTTTTGCATTCAAAGGGACACAACTCTTGCCAAACAAGAAGTCTCAGTCGGCCAAAATTGTTTGAATTTTGCTTCAATACTGAATGTATTTTATTATTTTCGAAAAGTCAATTGAATTTAAAAAAAGGTTGGATTTGGATTCTGATCCAGCTGTGACTTGCTTTGTATCTCAACTGGATCCAAACTGTCATGATTCAATTTACATGAATTTACATGATTCAGATGAAGTTAACCCTCATCCTGCTGACCGCTACAGTAGTCGCATTTGAAAACAGCTTAGATCCGGATGACATTCCATGTAACTCAGCGTCTCATCAAGATTCAGCCTATTTGACACTTGGTCAATAGTTTTCTCAAACGCTTGTGCCATGACATTTTGTCAATATTTTCTCAAATCAGATCTGAATAGATCCAGACTGAACAGATCCAAATTAGAGCAGACATTTCACAGTCGGGTAAGAGTTATGGTTCTTAGAACAACTGTTTTCTGAAAAAAAAAAAATAGGCCATTGAATTTTCTATAGTAATTTATGCAGAAGACAATTATATCGAATAGATTGCATACAGATGAGGCCTGGAAGGAGTAACATACAAAGGATGCCTTAATTAAACCCTTTACAAAAATACAGTAGAACCTGTCTTAGGCGACCATCAAAAAGAGTTCTAGTTATGGGTCTGTTTGGCAGGTGGTAGCTCAATGCAGGTCAAAATAATGCAGAAAGCTCTTACAGGAGCTTTCTGCATTACTTTTGCCCTGCATTGAGCTACCAGCTGCTTTGTAAGATTTCTGCTACAATCAATTCAAAGTTGCTTAAGACTGGTTCTACTGAAGTTCTTTTTTTTTCTCCACAAAACCACAATCATTTTATGACCACTGATTAGAATGGTTTGTCCATGACCATTCTATAGTATGGTATGGTATGTATAACAGGTTTTTGTGGGGTAATGGTGATTTTAGTATTTGAAAGTTCCCCTTTATCCATGGCTGTATGGATGATTTCTGATCAGGATACTAACTGTTAGTATACTATGTAGTAATGAATTCTTCAAGAGGGCCCACCAGGGTTAAGACATTTCCTTTGTTATTTTATGGCAATTTTGTATGAATTTAATGCCTTTGATTCAGTGTGAAGCTCATAAAATAGCCGATGAAAATTGATTTTTTCAGATTCTGTCCTCACTCTGTCCTTTGTGTTGTGAGATTGTGGTGCTATAATGCACTTTAGACAAAGCCTGTCTTATGTCACCTCCTTATCACGTCATAATATGACGTCTTCTATAAAATAGTTGTCTGCTGAAAGTTTACACCTCATGCAGATTTTGAATTAATTAACCTTATCTTATGAATATTCATGTAAGAAATCAATGAAGTTCTATAATGACACATGAACAAGATTTTTTTTTAACATGACAGAAACTGTAATATACACTCCCATTCTAGCATATTTATTGTACAAAGGAGGATGCATAGGAGAGCTTTCTGCATTACTTTCAGTCTACATTAAGCTACCACATGTATTTTGAAAGAAAAAATTATATTTCTTTGTTTAACCCTTTCCTCCATAAATACGCCTTTCTACGCCTCTGTAAAATCACCTATTGAAACCATTGTGATAAATAGAGCATTTGCTCCTATAGGAGCAAATGCTCTATTTATCACAATGGTTTCAAACTACAAAATTCTAAAAAAAATCCTTTTCTCTAATTAATGCTCCTTTTCGGTAGTTGACACCTCTAGATCTGTAAATGTCACTTTTTGAAACCACTGTGATAAATAGAGCATTTGCTCACAATGGTTTCAAAACTGCATAATTATAAATTTTGTCTTTCTGCAAGTAAATAGATTTATTGGAAGAAGTTAATTTGGTCTAAAAATAGGATATGTTTATGGTTTTAATAATTATTGTTTTATTGGTTGAAAGTCTGGGGGCCTTGCCCCCCCCCCCCACCCCCCCCCCACACACACAACACACCCACCCACCTTACATGCATCCAAGAAGTAAAGGGGGGGGGGGTTACAATGAGGAAGAATACAGTATATTATTTTTCAGATCCTGATCAGACTGTGATTTGACTCTGTTTACAAAAGCGTTACTAGGCATGCCTAAAGATGTAATGGTTAAGTAGCACTATTTGATTTTTTAAGAGTCAAGCTGCATGGATTGAAGGTGTCATATTTTCATTTGCATTTGATCTGGATCAAAACTGTTCAGAATCCATATCAAAGGATTTTGCAGGATTCAGATCTTTCCTGTTTTACCAACAGAGGTAAACAATGTAATTGAAACCGATCGTTATTGTTTGTTACAGAAGTTTCAAAATGTGTGAAATTGCCAAAAGCGGGCATTCAAAACCTATAGTGGTAAGACCATAATATTCTGTTTTGGACTGAATTATTTATAAAGAGAGTGCCTTGTAAGCAAATTACTGTGCCCCTGGTGATAGTGTGAATAAATTTCTCACGAAATGTGAATTTTGTTTTTTAAAAAATTAGTAATAATTTCCTTTATAATAAGATTTCTAGTTGAAGAAAACCCTACTTGAACTCTTTGGCTGGCACATTTTGCAACTTTCGTTGTCTGTTTCTATTTTTCTTGTGTGTTTTTGTGTGTGTGTCCGAAAGCATATACTCACATAATTAGCAAGATTCTGATGACACGTCAAGTTACTTATAAGCTGAACTTCAATAAATTTATTAAGGCGTATGATGTTTTGGCCATGATAGTAATTGTAGAGTCAGATCTCTATAGTTCTATAACCCTTTCCTCCATGAATATTCATGTAAGAAATAATGATGTCATGAACATTAATTAGATAAATTTGTTATAATAACATATGGACACAGAAATTTTTGGCACTGGCAAAAATTGTAGAATCATATCTATATTATATCATAAGCAAACAGATCAGACCTTGATCCTGTGGAGCAAATGCTCTATTTATCACAATGGTTTCACAAAGTGACTTGCAGAAGCATCAAAAGGCATCAATATGCGGGAATGGGTTATTTAGTTAATTAATTTTCATAAATGCATTATTTCTTACATAAATGTTGGTGGAGTAAAGGATTAAAAGGCCCCATACCAGTGTTCTGTAAATGCTTCAAAGAAAACCGTTTCAAACTTACAAATCTGAAGACCAGCTGACAGATATGTTCCATATCCTTGACATGGTGGTAACCTGGAGATTATTTCTTATGATGCTCATCCTTATTTTCAGTACTTTTTACAGAGCAGAGGAGTTTTTAGGAAATATAGGTCACATAATTTCTACATTTTATTTTTGCCAAATGATATCTTGCTGGTACTCTCAATTATAGAAGCTATATTCTAATGACAGTAGCAGCAAGATAGTTTGACAGACTTTTTCACATCTTTGCAAACGGAATAGATCCTTCGCAAATTTTACATTACAAAAATTAATTAGATGAATATTCATGAAGTGATCAATCCATGCAAAAACATTCATTAAGGAAAGGAGGGTTAACCCTTAAGGAAAGGGTTAATACTTAATCTGCTGATTAATTAAAACTAGCTTCTCACTTTATGAATATTAATTTGCAAGCATTACATTTATGCGTTTTTGTCCATCATCAATGATAAATGTTTCGGTATTTTTTCAAACTGAAAAGCAGTGTTTTTCTCTTTAGAGGTGGTCATTGATTTTGATGTGGAACTAGCTGGCAATCCAACACCATGACATACGGACATTAAATCAGTGTTGTCAAAATTATGCCAATAAACAGTCATAGCTTTAACGAGCGGAGGGTTTTGCCGGAAATTTTCCAGCATAAATATGTGTCCAGAAAATGGTCAGTGTCATTATGATTGGCGTGTTAAACACACATTAACCCTTTTGACTGCAGGAAACAAGTCTACTGGTATTTGTAAATGTTGTAGACCAAGATCGTTGATCAGGGTCTGCATAATTTGTCATTCAAAATCCTCTTGCAAAATTTAAGCCTTCCATACAGAATGAACTCTAACCCTGTCACTGATGAATATTCATGTAAGAAAAAATGACATCATGAATATTTATTAGCTGAATGGCATAGCATATAATATGTTAGTATGGTACAAAACGTAGTCAAGTCTGTTATAATTTCATGAGCAAACAGAGCAAACCATGATCAACTCCATCAGGAGCCATCTCATACGGGTCTACTAACTCCATTTGTAAAGGCATCAAATTAGGTGATTCTGTCAAGTAAGGGGTTAACCCTTTCCCTGATATAAACGTGTTTTCATGCATTTGCAAACAGAGTAGACCCAGATCAGGCGGCTCCTAGAGGAGCCATCTGATCAGGGTCTGCTCTGTTTGCTACTAGAATTTGAAAGATCTGTTTCTTTGCTTTCTAAAATGTCTACAATGTTCCACCTTCCATATTTCTTTTAAGTATTTTTGTTAATGAATATTCAGTAGGTATTGAAATTTGGAATAAACATAGAACAGGGAAAGGGTTAAAGATGAAGACATTTAGTGGTCAACAATTTTTTAAAGCGGGATAAGAGTAAATTTAGCCAAAGGAAGCGGACCATTTTCACCAGTTTCCGAGCCCATGAATATTTAATGTGAGTGGCTCAATCAATGACTGGAATGGTACAGTAGGGAATAAGAAATTTATGAAAGATTTTTTTATGGATCATAAAGCCTGGGATGATGAATAGACAATGAGGGTTCTACTATAAAATAAATGTCATCAGTAATTACAACGGAGGTTTGAAAAATGTTTCCAGAGTCAGACATGGCTGTAGGCATGGTCATTGACCACAGAGCTAGATACAGTAGAACCAGTGTCTTAACCCATTCCTCCATAGACTATTTTTAGACCCAACCTCTTTGAATAAATCTACCGAAAAGGAGCATTGACTATAGAAATGGAGAATTTTAGAATTATGTAGTTGTGAAACCATTGTGATAAATAGAGCATTTGCTCTTATGGAGCAAATGCTCTATTTATCAATGGTTTCAAAAAGTGACTTTTACAGAGGCGCAGAAAGGGGTATTTATGGAGGAAATGGTTAAGCGGCCACTCATGAACATAGAAGTCTTAGAAAGCAGGTGATTGCTTAATGTAGGACAAAAGTAATGCAGAAAGTTCTTACAGGAGCTTTCTGCATTACTTTTGACCTGAGTCTGAACTTGGTCTACTCTGTTTGCAAATGTGTGAAAATGCGTTTATATGAGGGAAAGGGTTAAAAATGCAGAATGAGGAAATTTATTTCCTTGGCAGTAGAGAATCAGATCTGTAACTTGTAAGGAAACAGAGTTAGACCCTGGTCCTACAGGAGCTGTCTAGTCTGGCTCTACTCTGTTTGCAAGGTGTGACCATTAGGTAAAGGGTTACAGAATATGGACGAAAATACTTTCTTCACTGATAACATGGAAATTTATGATTAACCCTGTGCCTGTTTAACCCTTTGCTCCATGAATATGCATGTGAGAAATAATGATATCATAAATATTGATTGATTAGATTATCTTTAATACAGGCACATGAACACAGAAACGTTTGGCCATAGTAGAAACCATCAAATCTATATTATATCATACAAGCAAACAGAGCAGACCTGATCAGATGGCTCATACAGGAGCTGTCTAATCTAGGTCTACTCTGTTTGCAAAGGTATCAGAAGGTGTACCTATAGGGTAAAGGGTTTAAAATGACACCTGGGTTAACATATATATTGTAAATTATTGTAGGATGACAGTCTCTGTCTGGCAGAGTTATGATCAGTAAATTTATTTCCAAGTGCTTGTGTACTAGGATAATGCACCATCAAGATAATGACTTGGTATTTAGGGATAATATAACTGGCATTGAGGATGAGTAAAATGTGAGGCTTAATTTAACCGTTTGAATGCTGAAATGTCACAGTGGAATGATCCATCATTGTTTGATTATAGAGTCCATTCAGTGTGAAAGGTTAAAATTTGCGAGAGGGCTTTGAGTGACAAACATTGCAGACCCTAGATCCTAGAGGAGCCCTCTGATTAGGGTCTGCATTGTTTGCTAATGCCATGCCAGTACACTTATTTCCCACATTTAAGGGTTATAAACTGCAGGCCCGCATGCATGATCGGTATTCTTAAAGATTTACAGGCCCTAATCTTTAGCTTGATGCAGTTGAATATGTGATAACATTTGCATACAGTGTGGATCCAGATGAAACCCCTCAGTTAATATTCCTTTAGATGTCGTAACAGACCTTTAAATCATTGGCTGAAAATTGTTTGGATATAGTTTGGAGGCAGTATAGACCCAGTAACTTTGGGTGTCACCAGGAAAATAACATTATCATGTTTTGATTTTGATTTCAGTATATAAAAGTGTGGTCAGATTAACTGCCTTTTAGTGCCTTTGCAAACAGAGTAGACCCAGATCAGATGGCTCCCGTAGTAGCCATCTGATCAGGATCTGCTCAGTGTTTGCTCAATGAGTTGTATTATTCTGACACTACAGTTTCTGTTTGGGCCAAAACTGTCAAACATACTGTGTTCATAATGTGGCATTATAAAAAAAAAAGCTTATTATAATATTCATGCGTCAATAATATGAGACACTGTAGGACCAGCTTTCCATAGAGTTAGTTGATAGATAGAGTTAAATAAATGGTCTGACTGTCTGTAACCACTGCGTCCATGTCCTTACATTCGTAAGCAACTTAACCAATTTTTTTTCTGATCTAAACTGGGTTTTTTTTAGATGTTAATGTATCGGCTTAAAAAGGCTTTAAAATAATTTTCTAAAGTTGGAGGTTGCAAGAAATGTGAAATTTTGAAGAAAAAAAATGTCAAATGGCAAACATGGTGGTTGATACAACATATATGAAGAAAATAATTGTAGTATTACTTCTTAGTGATTGCGGTTAATTATGGGGCCGTTTTACGGAAGATTGTAATACAGGAATTATCTATCAGGAAGTTCTAACATATGACGATTGCTACTTGAAGTTGCGATTGTCATAATGCAGTAGAACCCCTCTAATGCGACCGCTTAAAGAATAACCATATCTGCCCTTATAAGCAGGTGGTAGCTTAATGCAGGATGAAAGTAATGCAGAAAGCTTCTATAGGAGCTTTCTGCATTACTTTCACCCTTCATTAAGCTACCACCTGCCTCTAGCACCGATAATTATGCCCCTTTTTGGTGGTCGCATTAGAGGGGTTTTACTGTATTACATTAGAACTTACGATAATTTCTGTTGTACAAAGTTTAACCTTTAGAAATCGTTGCATGCTAAAATGTATTATACTTTTGGCTATTTCAGTAGTAATGATTTTTTGTTAATTAGGACTTATGATAAGTTTGGTCATATGATCTTTCGCAAAACAGAACCATGGTCTTTCCTTTATATAAATATGGTTGACATTTCTATTATTATTTTTATCAGCGGCCACTTTTGTTATTCCTGGTATCTTAGTTGAATGTCATCCAGCATGTGATCATTTCCATGAAAATTGGTTCTCTCTTAGAAACACCGGTGATGGACACATGTCCCACACAAATGAAATGTTTTCCAAGAGTTGTCTTTATTGAGGGGACATGGACCCACACACGGACTGCATATAGAAAGCTGGCCTTACTCTGCGTTTGATCTTGATCCAAACTGTAAACTCTTTATGAAAAGTTGGTCCATATTGTGCAAAAGAGTTGAAAGGCAAATGCTGAGGGCCAAGAATAAGAGTTTTCTATGCTATTTCTGGTCTTAGCACTGAATTAAAGTAATAAAATCCAAACAGCCCTGGGTGGTCGATGGTGGATATTGAATTTTAACTCTTTGCATGCTAGCGGTGAAACCGTGATTACCTTTGCAAACAGTATGGATCCAGATGAGAAGTCATTATAATGTGGTGTCTCATCAGGATCCAAACTGTTGAAACTCGATTATTCTTTTAAAAAGAAATTGAGGGGAAAAAATTGTTTTTGAACTGATGTAGGCACATTTTCTGGCAACAAGAATATGATTGGGCAAGCTGATGGTTAAGTAATTCACAGCTAGTTCTGGCAGTTCAGAATTTAACTTTTAAAATGCATGCTTGTGGCGAAATTGTGATTACCTATGCAAATAGTTTGAATCTTGGATGAGGCTCCATCAGGAACACAGTGTCTCATCGGGATTTAAACTGCTTGACTATCTGATTGCATATATATAAGAGAAATAAAAGAAAGTTTACCTTTGAGATTTGCAGAATATGAAAGTGGCAGACAAAAAATACATGTACCTAGCTTGCAAAGAGTTAACCCTTTACTCCATGAATATTCATGCAAGAAACAATGACATTAGAATAGTTTTCTAACGGGCAATTGAACACAGGAATTGTTGACCATGACATATTAACCCATTCCCCCATAGGCTATTTTTTAGATCCAACCTCTTTGAATAAATCTACCAAAAAGGAGCATCAACTAGAGAAAAGGAAAATTTCAGAATACCATTGTGATAAATTTTGCTCCTTTGGTTTCAAAAAGTGACTTTTAAAGAGGCATAGAAAAAGCGTACATGGCTCCTACATCTGATCTGGGTCTACTCTGTTTGCAAAGGCATAGAAAGGCATTAACCATATCCATGGATTAAAGGGATAACCACCATCTGCATGCTTTGACATTTTACATCTGACACATTTCAAAATATGTTTTGAATTGATAATGTTTTCACATAAATTTGGATTAAATCTGTATTAAAGACTGTATGACATCAAAAATATAACGTCCAAGCCATACCTGGTGGATACTTGATAGGCCTTTGATACTGACATATGTTAACCTTTATCCCTTTGGATCTGGTGCTACTTTTGACTACAGTAAAACCTCTCTAAACCGTATGTTAAATTTAACAAATCTCGGTCTTGTAGACAGGTGGCAGCTTAATGTAGGGTGAAAGTCATGCAGAAAGCTCCTCTAGGAGCTTTCTGCATGACTTTCACCCTGCATTAAGCAGTCACCTGCCTAAATGTATCTAAATTCTTTTCTACTAGAATTCTGGTTTATAGGGGTTTACCGTACTTCAAATTTAACCAAGCTGTTGATAGACTATTGACAACTTAAATCCTGATTACTTTGCTTCTCATCTGGATCCAAGATGTTTGCAAGCAGTGCAAGGAGCCCTGTTTCATCTGGGTCTACCCTGCTTGCAATGGACATCAGTGACTCATCTCCTGCACTGAAGGGTTAAAAAAACAATTAATATTCATAAGTTTATAAATTCTTAGAATGAATATTAAGGTAGTGAAGGATTAAAGGTATGTAATGAATTTCTAAATGATGTTATGAAGCTTGCTCAGGTAAATGATTTGCAAATTAAGACATGTAATTAAGGTTAATAAGTTTTTTACGCCAGACAGGCTCGTCATCCATCTTCCTCTAACCTTGAAAATCCTTTTGGTAAATACAACTTCTGTGAGTCACAGAAGCTAAATCAGGCTAGATACATTTTTTCCTGCAAAATTTGTCATCTGCTTTGACTCCCAAGGCATATGTTTCATTCATGTCTTTTATACAAATTGGCCAGATTGACATATTTACAGTTGGACCCAGTGATTGGATCTGTTTGCAAAAGCAATTGTAAATTCACCCAAAATATGAAAAACGTGAATCATAAAACTGTCATAGAAAGAGAACTCATTTCATTAACCTTTTCAATGTTGAATTTTCAGTGTCGGGTTTTATTTCAATGACTGCTTTAGAGAGGTACAACTGTCCCAATTAACCCGTTCCTTCATATTGATGCCTTTTGACGCCCCTGTAAAAGTCACTTCTTGAAACCATTTTGATAAATAGAGCATTTGCTCCTATGGAGCAAATGCTCTATTTATCACAATGGTTCCATGAATACTATACAATTCTAACATTTTCCTTTTCTCTAGTAAATGTTCCTTTTTGGTAGATTCAATCAAAGTGGTAGGGTCTAAAAGTAGATTCAATCAAAGTGGTAGCATCTAAAAATAGTCTATGAAGTAATGGGTTAAGCATTTTCCCTAGATGTTTACTCATAGGATACCATTTTCCTAAAGTGGTTACTCATGGGAGACTTAAGCATCATCAATCTATTTAACTCTTTTCATGCTCAGCGTGTCTTCGCAGGCATTTGCAAACAGCTTTGACCCAGGTGAGACGCGGAGTAATTTGGCATCTCGTCAGAATCCAAGCCAGTTTGACACTTGATCAATGTATCGTTTCCGGCAAATGTTCGCTCGAATCTGAAGTCAGTAAAAAGTTCCGCAAATCTGAGATTGAGTATACTTCATTTGTTAAGCATGAGAAGTGTTGACTCTGTCGCTGCAAGTGGTAAATAGGCGATGCAAACAGTTTGGATCCAGATGAGATGCCTAGTAACTCTGTCTCTCATCAGGATCAAAACTGATTTTTACTGTGATTATGTTTTCTAAGTAAACATTAAGAAAATTCAAAGAAAATTGAAGAAGATAACAAATTTTGCAGACAACAATATGTGGCAGTGAAAGAATTAATAAGAGCTGTCATAAGAGCTCTCATTGTGTACAAGTGCCCAACTGGAAGAGGGCAATAAAAAATCAATTCTGTCCTCACATGACTGCAGTCTGTCCCAATATGAACTCATTCACATGACACATTATTAGATGTACAGTGAAACCTTTCCTAAATGGACATTCAATGAAGGTTTCCATGTTAGCCTTTAATCATTTACTCCATGTACATTCATGTAAGAAATAATTTAATTATGAACATTAATTGCACTAATTTTTAGCTGGTCTGTTTTTGAAGAAAAAAGTCGAGTTATTGTGATCACTAGGTCGCAGGTGTTGTTGTTGTAGTCGTCAGCAGCGGCGTGCAAAAACTTCAATGTAGCTGATAAATCAAAAAGTATAAGATGTATCAACATGAAACTTCTTAGGTTGGTAGATCTCTTTAAGGAGAAGTCTACATGTATGTATGCAGTGGACATGCACCAAACCGGGTGAGCGTTAGCGCAGCATGTGACTTGTTATAATAGCATAGCAACACAGAAATTTAGGCCATTGCACAAACTGTTGAATTCTGCAAGCAAACAGCCCAGACCCAGATCAGACGGCTCCTAAAGGAATCATCTGATCTGGGTCTTCTCTGTTTGGAAAGGCGTAGAAAAACATTGATATGTTTACTGCAATTTTGAAAAATTTGGGAAACTATTGACTGAGTGTCAGAACAGTTTGAATCCTGTTGAGAAGCCAAGCTTTTTGCAATGCCAGTCAGATCCCGCTTAAAAGATGAAGAGTTAAAGATGATCTACTGTAGAATGAAGTGAAGCATCCTGCCACAAGCTTTCGTAGAACTTTTCACTGAACAAACGTTTCATTATTGCATGGATCATTCAGTCTGTCAAAACATGGTAATATCATTGATTAGTACTTGAAGAACTGAATGACAATTATTTAACGGAGCGTTTGACTTTCAGATTTAACAAATCTTGTTAGATTTCTGCATGGCGAAGCAGAAGGTTCTACCTTTTACAAGTTTAGTCTGCATTGTTAATCCTTTGAATGTGGAAAAAGAGTGTACTGGCATGTTGTAAACAGTGTAGACCCATAGCAGAGGACTCCTGGGAATCCATCTGGTCAGGGTCTGGACTGTTTGTCATTCCAAATTGTCTTGGAGATGTAAGCCATTCATACTGGCTGCTATAGTTAAATAGTGATAGGCCATTCCACTTTAAATATTCAGCATTTAGCCTTTTCCTTCATATAAACGTGTTTTCATGCATCTGCAAACAGAGTAGACCCAGATCAGACAGCTCCAGCCATCTGATCAGGGTCTGCTCTGTTTGCTAATGGAAATTGATAGATCTGTTTCTGCATATTGACGCTTCTGTATAAGTCACTTTTTGAAACCATTGTGATAAATAGAGCAGGAGCAAATGCTCTATTTATCACAATGATTTCAAAGCTTCACGATTCTAAAATTTTCCTTTTTCTCTAGTAAATGCTCTTTTTTGGTATATTTAATCCAAAAGGAAATATCTAAAAATAGCCTATGAGGAAATGGGTTAAGTAAGTCAATGTGGCATCATTTTACTTAGACTGACAAAGCAGCAAAATTACATTGGCACCATTTTGCCCCACTGATCATTATTTTCTCATAAATGAACTTTGTGCTCTCTATGAAAACACCATGTATTAAATGACAAGAATATTCCAGTGCTGCCATCCATGATCTGCCAACTTTATCCTTCTGTAATAGTAGGTTGCTCAATATTATACCATACCAAGTTACTGTAATAAAACCTCAGCCTATTATTATCACTATCATCTCCCCTCTGTAAAATTGGAACCCATGGTTATTTCATATTCCCCCTAATACATCAGTATGGGTTTAAGCAGCATTTTCTTTGTTTGATAACACTGATATAACAGTGGGACATTGTCTTTTATTATTCTAACGATGTCCATTACGAGGGAGAAGCGCTTTGGATTTCAAATGGTGTGATCAATACAGATTGAATTATTTGCTTCCATCAACCGAAACTGTTAAGAGCAAAGTCATGTTGGCGCACTCTCCAAATAGTGTTTCTCTAAGCCTTCACCCCAAAGTAATTATTGTCTGCAAAACTGTGTACTGCTCAATTTTTCACAGGAGATTACTCTACCCTTATTTACTAAGTGTTACTCTACCCTTATTTGCTGAGTGTGAAATAGTTTCCAGAGCTACAGATAACGCTTTGTACTCAAATACTAAAATCGTCATTTCTCCACCAAACCCTATGTTGTGACCACTCTAATACAGAAGTTATACTTGAAAATACTGTATGTTAATTTACGCATCTTATCTGGAGCTCTGGTTTCATTTGTAATGAGACGTTATTTGGCCTCTAGTGCATTTCCACTATTTACGGCACTCTGTTTTGGCACTCCCACACAACAGATTATGTGATAAAAAAGGTTTTTATGACAGTGTTAAATCTTATACTGTAAAAACTATGCCTGCTCAAACTCTGATATTTTATCGCAATTGATCAAGATGTTTAGAAAGTACTGATCAAATGTCAAGGAACTTGGATCCTAATGAGATGACGAGTTGTTGGGCATCTGATCTTGATCCAAACTGGATGCAAATGCATGTCAGATCAAATTTAGCAAGATGAGGGTTATAGATGAAATGTGATGGCTTAAAGACTTTGGTGATCTTTCCGAATTAGGAGATAAGAATATTAACCCTTTTAATGTAGGAAACAGAGTGTAATGGCATTTGTACACAGTGTAGACTCAGATCTGAGGGCTCCAATGGCAATAGAGCACTTTTTTGTCATTTAAAATCTTCTAGCAATTGTAACCTTTCATACTGAATGGACTTTATCATTAAACACTGATGGGCTATTCCACTTTAGCATTCAAAGGGTGAAGGTATGGAAGGCGGTCTTCAAATTACTGAAAAAATACTTTACCAAAGCCCCTCATCCAGGATTGATCAGATAAGTGTATTGATTCTGAATTCCAAATAGTGTCTGGTTTCCCACAATTTGAAGAAGGAATGGGTCGTTGTTTACTAATTGATACGATTTCTCCCTGCAAGCATCGTTCAAGTCATACTGATGCAGAACACCTTATATGGCAGATATTATTTCTTTACATGTTAGCAGTACAATCAAGATAGTCCCAAGTAGTTTTAACTCTTTCAGACACATGCACTGTCATTTGCAAACAGTGTACACCAAGATCAGAGGGCTCCTATAGGTCTGCACTGTTTGTCTTTCAAATTTGTTAAGTTTGTCTTCCAAATTTCAGATTTGGGTCTGCACTATTTGTCTTTCAAAATTCTCTAGCGTGTTTAACCCTTTCCCTCATATAAACGCATTTTCACACATTTGCAAACAGAGTAGACCCAGATCAGACAGCTCCCATAAGAGCCGTCTGATCAGGGTCTGCTCTGTTTGTTAATGGAAATAGGTAGATGTGTTTCTTTAGTTTCTAAAATGGCTTTTTTCCCATGAACATTGAGTAGGTATTGAAAATTGGACTAAATATAGAACAGGGAAAGGGTTTAAATCCTCAAGCAAGTTCAAAATCCTCTATCAAGTTTACGCCTTTACTGAGCGGCCTCTATACTTAAACACTGATGGGCTAATAATTCCATTCTTATAATTCAGCATTGAAAGGGTTAATCATGATTAGATACTAAGGGATTTGTTGTTTTATCAGAATCCATACTGTTTGACACGGAATCTGATCATATGTTTTGAAAAAATATCAAAAAAAATATGATAATATAGTTTGACTGGAAGCCGATGACAACTTTAGCATCTATCATGAAAATACTTTAACCCATTACCTCATAGGCTATTTTTAGATCCAACCTCTTTGAAAACATCTGAAAAGGAGCATTAACAAGAGAAAAGGAAACATTTAGTATTTTGTAATTTGAAACCATTGTGATAAATGGAGCATTTGCTCCTATAGGAGCAAAATGCTCTATTTATGACGATGGTTTCAACAGGTGACTTTTACAGAGGCGTCAAAAGGGGTCAATATGAGGGAAAGGATTAAAGGGCGTGGCAAAGTTAAACCCTTTTTAATGTGGGAAACAAGACTTTAGTGCTCTGTCAATAGCAAACAGTGTCAATCCAAATCAAAAGGTTCATAAAAGCTGATCAGAGTCTGCACTGTTTGCCATTCAAAATCCTCTTACAAATTTTATCACTTTCATACTGTATGGATTCTAGCATTAAACGATGATGGACTATTTTACTCTGAAAATTCAGTATTGAAAGAGTTAAGTTTACTTTTGCTCGAGTTAATCAAATTAAATAGCAATATGTGAAAAATGTACAGGAAAATCTCTCTAATCACCAAAAGGAAGCCATCGCCTTGGTCTTCAAGACATGTTGTAGCTTAATGCTGGACAAAATTAATGCAGAAAGCTCCCCTGGGCAACTGCATAAAGCAACCACCTGCTTTTCAAGATGCCCATGTTTATTCATTACTAAATTGCTTTAATGAGGTTTATCTGTATACTCAGTTGAAAATTAGATAAAATTAATATCATTTATTCTATATTTCCCTACTAAAACCCGTGTTGTCGGTACTGACATTGGAATGCAATTCTAATTAGTACCTTCAAGAAATGTTTTGCTGAGAAGACAAGAGAATTTGGATAGTTCAGTGATACAGTAGAACCTGTCCTAAGTGACCAATCATTTATTGAACATACGAAAATCAGGTGGTTGCTTAAGGAGCTTTTTGCATTGCTTTTACCTGCATTAAACTACCACCTGCCTTACAGAGCCATAATGAGACCTTTTTGATGGCGGCTTTCGACATGTTCTATTGTGAAGATCAAAGAAAATATTGTAATGGAGACTGGAAGCTGATAACAACTTTAGAGCATTTATCATGCAAATATTTTAAAGATTTCCTTCGGAAAGTATGAGTATAATTTAACCCTTTCAACGCTTGTTGGTACTTATTGGAATTACCTCTCTAGGGAGATTCTAATAAGTATCTGCAAGATATATTTTGTGGAGAAACAAGACATTTTGGATAGATAAGTCTATACACTTGTCTACAACTCTTGGAAAATGTCAAAGCTTGTTTAACTGGCCTTGTAGTCTTTGGAGAACGTACTAAAGACTCTTTTATTTGTACATTATTGTCTTGGACAAAGATTCTGTACTGAATTATTCACAAAGTATGTGTTTCATCGGCTTCTTGAGATTTTACATCACAGTAGACTTCTTATGTATATAGTGAAGGCATCATAAATACTAGCATGTTTAACCCATTCCCTCCTAGGCTATTTTTAGATCCAACCTCTTTGAATAAATCTACCGAAAAGGAGCATTAACTAGAGAAAAGGATTTTTTTTTAGAATTTTGTAGTTTGAAACCATTGTAATAAATAGAGCATTTGCTCCTATAGGAGCAAATGCTCTATTTATCACAATGGTTTCAAGATGTGACTATTACAGAGGCGTAGAAAGGCGAATTTATGGAGGAAAGGGTTAGCAGAAGACTTCTAATGTATATAGTGAAGGCATCATAAATACAAGCTTGGTAAACTTTGAATTTGTATTAACCCTTACCCTTATTTACCACTTTCCTCCATAAATAAGCCTTTCTACACCTCTGTAAAAGTCACTTTATGAAACCATTGTGATAAATATTTGTCACAATGGTTTCAAAACTACACAATTCTAACATTTTTCTTATCTCTAGTAAATACTCCTTTTCGGTAGATTTATTCAAAGGGGTTGGGTCTAAAAATAGCCTACGAGGGAATGGGTTAAATGCCTTTGCAAACAGAGTAAACCCAGATCAGACGGCTCCTGTGAGTTTTTACTGTGTTAACCCTTCTCTTCACTCCTTTGCAATACAGAGTAGACTCATAGAGGAGGTCTGCTCTGTTTGTTTATGACATGATTCTACAGTTTTTGTCAAAGCAAACAATTCAACAATTTTACTGTACAAAAATTCAGCTAATAAATATTCATGATAACAATTTATTTCTGATATAAATATTGAACAGGGAAGGGGTTAAACAGCATGTCACAATATCATGTCCATCTGCCAGTGTATCGTAACCGGTACTGTGCTGTAAAAAATAACATCTGCTCCAAGTTTGGATATGGAGCAATTTTGACTACTTTCAATTTGATCAAGCTCTTTGAAAACCATTGAGCAAGGACTAAACAGCTTGGATCCTGTTGGGATGCTGAGTTACATCTGCATGCATCTCATCTAGACACAAGCTGTTTGTAAATACAAGTCAAGTTACACATAGCAGAATAAAAGGTAAAGTGTTGCACATGTCTATCACACATTGCATGACATGCTCTCAGATCAAAGACTTCAGAATCTTTCCCATGGGACATGCACTTTGCCATCATTTAACCATGCAAATGATAAGGTGGCCCTCTCTATCTCTCTCTCCCTCTCTCTCTTAAACTACAGAACAACCAAGTGTTTTGAGATCAAATGCAAAGGCTGCGAGATCACGTGCAATTTGTGTGATATGGTGAAATGCTTTATCAACATGTTCGTAGCTTCAGTAGGCAGAAATTTTACAGGAATAAATCATGACTGAAAGTCAGATAATACTAACCCATTCCCTCATATGACAACTTTTGATGACTATGTAAAAGTCATTTTTTTGAAACCATTGTGACAAATAGAGAATTTTGCTCCAGAGGAAATAGTGCAGACCAAGATCTAACAGTGGGCAAATAGTGCAGACCAAGATCTAGCTCCTGACGGTGAAATTCAAATGATTTTGTTGCCTTGCTGTCAGTGCAACATAGCTGTAACATATTTGCTCGTCGTCTTCTGTTATCTTTGACCCAACTTTAGTTTGCACTGATGAAATTATTAAACATCCTGTAAACATATATATGGCATTATAAGAAATTGAAGATGTCCATATTTCTGACATGAATATTCAACAGGGAAAGGGAATCAGGATTGGACATATAAGGACTATGAATCTAGTATAACCTGTCTTGTTCATCAAAACCAGTTCAACTTGTTTTGGTTAGTCTTCTAGTTTAGAATGCTGTTTTGTTTTGGTTCACACTTGTATTTGTTTATTTATACACTGCAGACCCGTTACAACGCGGTGGTCCGGGGACATAAAATTCAACCCGCGTTATATACGGAACCGCGTTGTAACGAGTTTTTTTTATCTGGGTACTTACATAAACCCCCATCTTCCTAAAATAAACTAATTTCGAACGAAACTGACTTGTTTACTTTGTTTCCCCACCCACTCACATAGCTCTTTCAAATTCTGTTAGCAAACAGAGTAGACCCTGATCAGACGGCTCCTTTAAGAGCCGTCTGATCTGGGTCTACTCTGTTTGCAAATGCGTGAAAACACGTTTGTATGAGGGAAAGGGTTATACAAAATTATACAAAATTACAAATAAAATCGTGTATGTTTTCAAACAACCAAGTATATTTCATAATACAAGCCTGTTGAAGGGATGTAATTGCCTCTGGGCCTGTCAAACCCCTAATCCGATTAAACCTGCTGTGTAAAACAATAAACATGGCTGTCACTGTTTTCAGAAAATGAAAGGTCACATGTGATGTCGCGTGTGATTTGTTGGGGTTTTAAATTTCATTTGATTGGTCAAAGGGTACACACCCTTTTCTGTATTAGCATATAACCTCCAACCCTGCAGTTAGGGGTTTAGATTTCTAATGATGTTTGTTTTTCATAATTAAAGTGCGAACTTTTGTGGCTTTGACAGTGAAAAAATTCAGTACATGCGTATCTCAATTATACACACAATTAATTTGTAACGAAAGTTATGCAGTTAAGATTTTACTGGTTCCCGTGCTATAAGGGCATCATGCTCATAGTACGAACCGGTAATCAGCTGTGTGTATTACATTCATGGCGGCATATATACGAGTTGACAGTTGTCAGTTTTTCACACGTAAGATTGTCTTCAATTGTTTATGTAGGGACCGATGTTTGTTTTTATCCTTTAGCCTGCTGCGGGCGGATAAGTTTACCTAAGTTTATTTTATGTTTCATTGCGATATTCAATCATATTACTATAAATGAGGTATTTACAAAAAAAAAATCGGGGACACAGACGACCCGCGTTATATCGAATACCGCGGTAAAACGGTCCGCGTTATAACGGATCTCCAGTGTATGTGGGTGTTTGTATATATGTTTTGGTTCACACATATATTTGTTTATTTATATGTGGGTGTTTGTGTATATGTTTTGGTTCACACATATATTTGTTTATTTATATGTGGGTGTTTGTGTATATTTCAGGTTGAGAACATCACCACGTGTCTGACGTTCCTAGTGAACCTTGGAGTCAACATCGACGGAATTACTGCCAAAGGTAAGACTTGAACCCACAACTTATCATAGAGTTTTACCTTTTATTCCATGAATATTGAATATTCATATTAGAAATAATGACAGCATGAATATCTATTAACCCATTCCCTCATATTGACGACTCTGTAAAAGTCACTTTTTGAAACAATTGTGATAAATAGAGCATTTGTTCCTATAGGAGCAAATGCTCTATTTATCACAATGGTTTCAAGCTACAAAATTCTAAAAAAAATCCCTTTCTCTAGTTAATGCTCCTTTTCGATAGATTTATTCAAAGAGGTTGTATCTAAAAATAGCCCATGAGTAATGGGTTAACTGAATTTTCAAACTGGCACTATGAACAAGGGAAAGTTGTACAATGACAGGAACTTTTGAATCAGATCAATGTGATCATGTATGATTTCACAAGCAAAAGCTAACAAAGTAAACCCTGATCAGACAGCTCTTACAAGAGCCATATGATCTCAGTCTACTCTATTTGCAAATGCTTTCAAAGGTGACTATATCAGGTAAGAAGAAATTGACTGACACATGTTAAAGTTTAACCCTTTACTCCATAATCACACCTGAAAATTGGTATGTAGTGGTATTTGGGTACCCTTAACTTAACTCTTTCCCTGTTCTATGTTTATTCCAAATTTCAATAATTCTGAATAATCATGGAGAAAACATTTATAATGAAATATGGAAGGTGGAACATTGTAGCCATTTTAGAAAGAAAAGAAACAGATCTTTCAAATTCCACTAGCAAAAAGAGTAGACTCTGATCAGACGACTCCTCTAGGGGCCGTCTGATCTGGGTCTATTCTGTTTGCAAATGCCTGAAAACATGTTTATATGAGGGAAAGGGTTAATGTCAGTGTTGCCATGATAACGTGATGTTGGCCTGTGATTGCAAAATATATGTTTTGCAAAATACATACATTGTCCTCATCTATACCTTTTGTCTGTCTGGTTTGGGGGACATCCAGTAACGGAACCCATTACAATTAGATCTTGTTGGTCCAATAAATTTTAGGTCAATGAATTTGTGTTATTTTCTTACAGACATCAGGGACGGGAATCTTAAAGCCATTCTTGGACTGTTCTTCGCTCTGTCCAGACATAAACAGCAACAGAAAACACAACAACAGCAACAGAAGCAGGAACAGCAGCGCCACCAGCAACAGCATGCAGGGGAGATAACTGACAATCATGTCAATGGCAAAAATGTAGTCAATGGGGAGGAGAACCAGACAAGGTAGATATATGTTGATGAGTAGTTACCTCCCTTTGTAATGCTTATTAAACTAATTTCTCCTGATTATCCGTATTCAAACAGACAAACTTAGGTAAATAGTGTACACCCAGATCAATCTCCTGAAGAAGTGGATCAATCAGGATCAACAGCAGAGCTACAGTAACCAAATACTTAAATCATAATTTCTCAACCTAACCCTATACTGTGACCACTCTTACCCTATACTGTGACCACTCTTTAGAATTGTCTCTTTGAGACGATTCTAAAGAGTGGTCACAGTATAGGGTTTTGTGTAGAAATAAAGCAGCTATGCTTGAAAACGTTTAAATTTGCGCATCTTGTCTGGATCTCTGATCACTAGTGTAATTATGCTACTCTATCAGTCTACTGATCTATTCAGCTTTACATATAAGCGGAGAAGGGAGTCTGAAGGGAGAATGAATATTAGGATAATTATAGATTTGGCAACATGCTATGATGTTATTGACTACCAATAAGTAGGTGAAACGTTCCACAGAATGAAAGAAAACATTATTTGATCCATGTAAGAAATAATGTAATAACTATGTATGAATTATGATTGGTTTAATATGAACAAGAAAGTTGTGGCCCTGGTGAAAACTGTAGAATCAGATCTGTATAATACCATTAGCAAATGGAAGAGACCCTGATAAAACAGCTCCTACAGGGGCCATCCGATCATAGTCTACTCTGTTTGCCAAGTCTTTAAAAGGCTTTAAAATGTATGAAGTAAAGGGTTTATAGGTAAAACAATTAACCCTTTCCTCCATAAATACACCTTTCTACGCCTCTGTAAAAGTCACTTTTGGAATGTTTTCCTTTTCTCTAGTTAATGCTCCTTTTCGGTAGATTTATTCAAAGAGGTTAGATCTAAAAATAGCCTATAAAGGAATGGGTTAAACCATTGCATATCTGACAAAAGAAATCTGTATCCATTAATGCATTTGATTCTAATAAATACCATTAAAGTATGTTACGGTTTCTATAATTCTAACCCAATACCGTTGAACATGATTGTAGTAAGAAATAATGACATATATATTTAGGAGCTGAATAATGCAATATGGACACAGTATTTTGTTTGGCAGAACCTGTTGAATCACATCTATATAATTCCATAACACTTTCCTTCATAGAAACTACTTGTCACACCTGTGCAAACAGAGTAGACCCAGATCAGATGGCTCCTGTAGGATCCATCTGATCAGGGTCTACTCTGTTTGCCCATGAAATTATAAAAGATCTGACTCCACAGTTTCTACCAATACCAAAACCTGTGTACATTTTCCATTATAAAAATTCAGCTACCAAATACTCATGATGCCATTATTTCTTTCATGAATATTCAACAGTGAAAGGGCTAAGCAAACAGAGGAGATCATGATCACAGATGGCTCTATAGTAGCTGTCTGATCCAGGTCTACTCAGTTTGAAAAGGCATCTATATGAAGTAAAGGGTTAAGGCCAGAATTTAAAATAAGGTATGCAAAGAGACTACAAGAGAGGTAACTGTTTTTCTTGGATAGCTCAATTTTAAAATGGGAGGTAACTCCAGCAGTACTTTTGATCTGTCATTTATTGATTTTCAGGACATTTATGATGGAATTAACCTGACTGTGCAAAATTTTATTGCATCAAATTTTCATCTACTTACTACATAAAACAAACTGGTTTCCTTTGCATGCAAATATACATTTCCACAGTGTCGTACAATAAGAATGCCATTGAGACTGGAAAGTGTTATCTCGTAAGGGTTTTAATTCAAATGGTTTGCAAATGTCAATACAAATTCAATAGTAGTGTTGTTAAGGTCAAAGCATTTAAAGCAACCATTTACATGCTTGTGTGCTAAGTAAATTTGCTGTCAGCTCAATTGTCGTCTGCAATATTTCAAAACTGATTTTTTTTTATAAGTTGAACCTGTGTGATGAGCAGTTTAAAACTCAGATCAGATGCTACATTTTGTGGGACTTGATCTGGATCCAAACTGTCTGCATAGGTGATAAATGGCAGGAGAATCTGCCGCTAGCGTGCAATTCTTTTCAGGCAAGCTGCAAATTTGTGTTGAGCTATACAATTAATTTGGATCGAGATGAGACACAGAGAAACTTGGTGTATCACCAGAATCCAAACTGTTAGACACTTTGACGCATTGACTTTATTTATCAAGAGAACTGGTAAAAAATCTTACTTTGAGATTTGTAGCAGATAACAAATTGTGCAGATAACAAAAGCAACCATTAAACCTTTGAGTGTGGGAAACAAGCAAATTGGTATTTAGCAAATAGTGTAGACCCGTATCAGTAGGCTCCCAGAGGAGCTCTTTTAAAATCCTTTCCCTGTTCTATGTTTATTTCAAATTTCAATACCTACTGAATATTCATGGACAAAATAGTTACAATGAAAAATGGAAGGTGGAACATTGTAGCCAGTTTAGAAAGTAAAGAAACAGATCTACCAAATTCCATTAGCAAACAGAGAAGACCCTGATCAGACGGGTCCTATAGGAGCAGTCTGATCTGGGTCTACTCTGTTTGCAAATGTGTAAAATCACGTTTATATATGAGTAAAAGGGTTAAACAAATAGTTGTATAAAACATTGTCACTGTAGAAAATGATTTTTATGTCAAACAGTGCAGAGCCTGGACAAGGGCTTCCTTAGGAGTCCTCTGATCTGGGTCTACACTGTTTTCAAAAGTCGTATTTTCTTGGTTTCCACACCTTAAGGGTTAATGTGGGGGATATTGCATGCTTAATAGTTATTGTAGCAGTTCAATCAATAGGTGACAATTCACGCTGCCTCCTAGATTAGATCTATATCATGCCATGAGCAAACAGAGCAGACTCTGATCAGAAGGCTCCTGCACAAGCCCTCTAATCTGGGTCTACTATGTTTGCAGAGGCATGTGAAGGAAAGGGTTGAGGGTTAATGTGGGGTGATATTGCATGCTTGACAGTTTACTGTTACAGTAGCAGTTCAATCAATAGGTGACGAGCAGCCTCCTAGATTTCATTTCAGATTATATAAAAAGGTCACCTATGAAAAAATTAAAGTCTGAAGAATGTTTTGTTTTTCAAAGCTATGCAATCAGTTTTGATGGAGACGAAACACAACGGAAGTAACTTGTCACATCCGGGTCAAACCTGTTTGTATCTGTGTCATGTTTTTTTGTTTTGTTTTTTAAATAATTACAGTCAGAACATCTACCAAGAAAATTGTAGCAGACGACAACTGTTGCATATGACAATTATTAATGTCAGAAATAATGACTATGAATATAAAGTAGCAGAATGTTTATAGTGGCAACACGAACAAGTTTTTTTTTACAATGGCAGAAACATGTTATTTTATTATGCAAACAGAGCAGATCTTGATCAGACAGCTCCTACAAGCATCTATGGAGTAAAGGCATAATTAACCCTCTTGCTGCCAAGTATTGTCCTCTGCAAAATTTGTCATCTGCAACAATTTTTATTTTTTTTCGAATCTCGACTTGATCCAAATTGTTTGCAAAGGTGTCTCAGCTTTGCCATTCAGACATTAAAAAGTCTAATTTGTCTGCGCTAACCTGCACCCAAAGTATCATACTGTTTAATTTTAACATTTATGCCATGTATATTCATGTCAGAATTAATTACTTCATTCATATTAATCAGAAGATTTTTCATACTAGCATGGGAACACATGGTTATTGACATCATGAATATTAATAACATGATTTTTCATAATGGCATGTGAACATATGGACATTCCTCCATAAATACGCCTTTGTAAACAGAGTAGATCCAGATCAGACTGTCTGAACTAATGAGACATAGCTAAAGCCCATAACCTCTTACTCCATGAATATTCATGTAAGAAATAATGACATCATTAATATTAATGAGATTAATTGTTAGAATACCTTATGGACTCTGGAATTTGTAGAATCAGATCTGTATTATATCATAAGCAAACAGAGCAGACCTCCAATACGAGCTGTCTGATCTGGGTCTAGTCTGTTTGCAAAGGCGTAGAAAGACATATTTATGGAGTAAAGGGTTAATTGTATTTTACAAGCAAATATAGATATTGACCACAGGTATCATAATCATAAATATTTCACTGCCTTCAGCATATACTTGTCAAAGTTATCAAGTATGCCTGTTCATAAATTAACATCCTAATTGAATAATACAAGTAACCGTTACAGTGCAATTAACACATTAATTTGCATATCAACTGTTTATATATAGCCAATCTGGAAACTTATCTGTCAATCAATAAGCTCTGATTATGATTCTCTGCTCATCTAAAAATATCTTCTACATTTGGATGAAGCCATCCCCCACTAATAAAAAACCCAGGTCACACTGTTACTAAAAATAGAACAGTTTATACCTGTCCTAGCAGGGGACATGTGACTTTTATAACACCTGACAAAGGGATAAAGGAATGTTTGTATAAAATGAAAATAAAAACAAAGCCAGTTGATAATCTGACCTCAGATTAAACGGGGTCAGTCATATACACATTTATCTGCACAGACTGTGCACTTTGGGACTAAAGATAAACTTAAGTTTTCAAAGGGGCTGACAAAATGCAGGTGTATTAGTCAGTCTATTGAAAATCAAATCGGAAATACATGTACACACACAGAGGGGTTAACCACATGAAGTTCATGATTGACATGTTTTAAAGAAAAGTGTGCCCTCTGAGCAAGGGTCATTTAGTCCTCCAATAGAGAGGATCAATCAAGGCAAAGTCATCATGGAAAGCAGGTATTTGACAAGTTGCTTTTGTTTCATTTTAGATTTTAAATAAAAACTGAATTTCTTTAAATATTATTCTTAATGCATCTGTTATAGTTATTTACAAAATCGTTATTAACGAAATCATTGAAACTTGAAACTTAATAAAGTTTTCTTTCTTTGTTTGCTGTATTCATTAAACTTCACTATCTCTCACTCTTTCTCTCTTTCTGATTCTGTCTGTCATTCTTTCCGTCTGTTTCTTATCCTGTCAGCTGTCAGTCTATCTTTCTTTCATTATCATTGACTAATTTGGAACTGTGATTGAGTTTTACTTACATGATATGAATTAAACAATCTTTTATTGACAATACATGTATTATGAAATTATGAATTCAGTTATCCAAACTCCCATTAACGGTTTTCTTTTACATATTCAGAAGTAGAAAAAAGCAGTATCACAGCTGCCTGTGTTATTGATTGCCTATTTACAATTCACTTATCCCTTTACTCTATAGAAATGCTTTTTAATGCCTTTGCAAACAGAGTAGACCCAGATCAGTTGGTCCCTTTAGGAGTCGTCTAATCAGGGTTTGCTCTGTTTGCTCATGAAATAATATAGATCTGCATAAATAAGTTTGCACTCTGGTAAATTGTTGTCGACTAACATCCTTACATGCTTTATACGTCTACTCCATGATTAAACACTTTCCTCCATAAATACGCCTTTCTACACCTCTGTAATAGTCACTTCTTGAAACCATTGTGATAAATGGAGCATTTGCTCCAATAGGAGCAACATTTAATGCTCTATTTATCACAATGGTTTCAGATCTACAAAATTCTAAAAATTTTCCTTTTCTCTAGTTAATGCTCCTTTTCGGTAGATTTATTCAAAGAGGTTGGATCTAAAAATAGCCTATGAGGTAATGGGTTGAGAAAAAATGAATGCATGAATAATTATTTAGTAGATAAAAAATTTATAATGCCACCATGATCAAGAGAACTTTTGACTGCGGCAGAAACTGCAGAATCAGATCTTTATAATTATTTCATTAGCAAACACAGCAGATCCTTAGTGAACATGTCATCTGCTATAGAAAAAACAGTATTGTAGTGTCAAACAGTTGAGATCCTGAGAGGTTGAGGTACCCAGTGTGGCATATAAATCCAAGGGTTTTGAAAAGGTAATCAACAATGGGAATTGATCCATTTTCTCATATTGACAACTTTTGACGACTCTATAAAAGTCACTTTGTGAAACCATTGTGATAAATAGAGCATTTGCTCCTGTGTGAGCAAATACTCTATTTATCACAATGGTTTCAAACTACAAAATTCTAAAAAAAATCCTTTTCTCTATTTAATGCTCCTTTTCGGTAGATTTATTCAAACAGGTATCTAAAATTAGCCTATGAGGTAATGGGTTAATGTGAATTCGTCAAATTACCTGTTTGTCAAACGTAACCCTTTCATCCATTAATACAGCTTTTAATGCATCTACAGACAGAATTGACCCAGATCAGACAGTTCTTATAGAATCTGTAGGAACTGTCTGATCTGCTCTGCAGTCTATTCTGTTTGCAAAGGTTTGAAAAGGCGTCCTGTCTCTATCAGGCAAAGGGTTAAAAAAAAAACATGGAAAAACTCCTTGAAAATTGTAGGAGACAACAGTTTTGAATGTAATGGTAATAACAATAGTTTTTGCACAAATACCGCAAATTGTTACAACTACAACAAAAGTAGCTTTTTCACTTTGTTAAGAACGTTAACCTTTTGAACTGTTCCCATTGTGCACAGTTTAGCTTGACACTAATAGCATGGCATTGTTAACCCTTTACCTCATGAACATTTTTATACAAGAAGTCATGACTTCATGAATACAGCGAAACCTCTCTATAATGGCCGCTAAATTGTGTTAATTAGTTGGTATTTAGGGCAGGTGGCTGCTTAAAGCAAGGTGAAAGTAAAATAGAACGCTCCTATACCGAAAAGGAGAATTAAGTAGAGAAAAGGAACATTTTAGAATTGTGTAGTTTGAAACCATTGTGATAAATATCACAATGGTTTCAACAGGTGATTTTTACAGAAGAGTAGAAAGGCATATTTATGGAGGAAAGGGTTAAAACCATCTAATACATATTCATTATGTCAATATTTCTTGCATGAATATTCAATAGGAAAAGGGTTAAAAGAAATTTTATAATGGCCAATGAACAAGGGATTTTGGGACATTTTAGAAACTGAGGTCTTTTGTTTTCTATAAGCAAAGAGGGTAGACCCAGATCAGACAGCTCCTACAGGAGCTGTCTGATCTGGGTCTACTCTTTTCAAAGGTTAAAAATATGTGTACAGTCAAACCTGTTTTTAGAGACATAGTTTGGGAGAAAGCCAAAAGTGTCGTATCTCACAGGGTGTCTTTGAATTCAGGTTGAAAATTTCATGGGCCCAGGGTCCATGTTGTATTGATCGACATTCTTCGCGAAAACTGATGACATTTCAAATTTATATCTAGGTATTACTTTTTTAGGGTTTGGAATGGAATAAACTATTTTATGATGTTACTACTTTAGTGTCCTTATCAATAATTCTATTAATAAAAAGTAAGTTTGTGCACAAAACAAATTCATGAAAATCAGAAGCCTCGTAGTTTTTCGAAGCGTTTCGGCCCATTGCCACAACGAGGCCAAACACACCTGTCTTTGACAGGGAAGCAGAGGCACATTTCTATATGTCTGTATCTTAATTATGAGAATACAATTTATGTTATAATGAAATAAACCTTTTAAAGTGGTTTGGTTAACTTCTTGTCAAGTTATGAAACCAATTTGGCAACTAAATCACTAGAATAGCCAATTACGACATTATGACCGATTTCCGGTATAAATAAATGGATTATTAAAGCGCAGTTCATTATCAAAATTTTATGGTTGGGTAGCTAGCTATAAAAACTCTAACAGTATTGAGACTAACAGACCAACTGGACCAGATAATCCCTTATCACCTTGGGCATTAATCCTTTGACACGTTAATGAGGGCAATTAAGTACAAACACAATGATACAGTGAAAGCTCATTGTCGCTAAAAACAATGTCGTTTGCCGAGTTGGGAGTACAAATTTAGTGTCGTATGTCGCATCTGCCAGTGTGTCGCTATATACAGTTGAAATATAGAGGAAAATACATCGGGAGGAAGGAAATACTGTCGCATCTGACAGGATGTCGCTAAAAACAATGTGTCGCTAAGACAGGTTTGACTGTATATGAAGAAAAAAGTAAATTCTTTGTAAGCTGTGAGTGGATTAGTGATATCCTTATACAAACACAATCTGGATGAGAAGCCAAGTAATTTGGCCTGGCCTCTCATCATCATTAGAATCCTAATCGTTTGACACTGATTTTAACTTTTTAACTACAACTTTTGCTGACAACAATATAACTAATTAGGTGTGCAATGGGTTGATGCAGCTTTGACATTCATAAAATTCTTTTAGAAATCATAATTCTACATTGTTTTGCTCTTTGCATAATGTGGAAAAAATAATATTAATGTCGTCTACTGTGAAACCTCTCTATAACGGCCACTAAATTGTGTTAATTAGTTGCTATTTAGGGCAGATGGCTGTTTAAAGCAAGGTGAAAGTAAAACAGAACACTCCTATAGGAGCGTTCTGTTTTACTTTCACCTTGCTTTAAGCAGCCATCTGCCTTGAACACAAAATAATAGATGTAATTTAGTGGCTGTTATAGAGAGGTTTTACTGTATTTACATTAATTTTTCTTTCATTTCTCAAAAAAAAAAAATGCAGCCAGAATGTCAGACTGTGGATCGTGAGGAGACACCAAGTTACGCTGCATTCTCATTTGATTCAAATAATTTTTGCATATCACAAATTCTCTGTTAACCCTTTACTCCATACATTTGCCAACAGAGTACCATAGAGCCAGGTCAAATGACTCCTTAGTATTACCCTGCTCAGGGTTTGCTCTCATCAGGTTCTGCTCTGTTTGCTAATGAAATAATATAGATATGGTTCTACAGATTTGACTATGGTCAAAATGGCCTGCCCTAAATACCAACTAATGAACATAATTTAGTGGTCGTTATAGAGAGGTTTTACTGTAGAACCATACTTACCCTGTGTAGTATTCAGTCAGATCAGGGTCTACACTATTTGCTACTCCATTAGTTCCATAAAAAATTATAATCAAACCAGGGCTGAATAGATCTGTTTAGCATTAGAAACTGGTGGTGATGGAAGACTGGTGGTGATTGGAGACGTCATGATGGGAGACTGGTGGTGATGAGAGACGTGGTGATGGAAGACTGGTGGTGATGGGAGACGTGGTGATGGAAGACTGGTGGTGATGGAAGACTGGTGGTGATGGGAGACTGGTGGGGATGGGAGATGTGGTGATGGCAGACTGGTGGTGATGGGAGACATGGTGATGGAAGACTGGTGGTGATGGAAGACTGGTTGTGATGGGAGACATGGTGATGGAAGACTGGTGGTGATGGGAGACTGGTGGGGATGGGAGACGTGGTGATGGAAGACTGGTGGGAAATGGGAGACTGGTGCGGATGGAAGACTGGTGGGAATGGGAGACTGGTGGTGATGGGAGACTGGTGGGGATGGAAGACTGGTGGTGATGGGAGACTGGTAGTGATACTGGTGGTGATGGGAGACTGGTGGTGATAGAAGACTAGTGGTGATGGGAGACTGGTGGTGATGGAAGACTGGGTTTTCAAATGTTTAGTGCAAATATGGTTGTTTGATATTCTTGATAGGTTTATAAAGTATATTTTGCTTTTAATAGGATTGTCAGACAAAGATATATTTGGCATGTAATTAAATGAAAACTTGAATTATTCTTTCCATAGGGACACAAAGAAATTGAATGCCATTATTTATCTATTGTTAAAGCTCCGGAATTCCGAAATAAACGTGCAGGAAATTGGTATAGGGAGACGATTTCACTACAAAGCAATTCTGTATGTGCATGATGCTATCAACCCTTTGAATGCTGAGTATTCAAAGTACCATCATTGTTTAACCAACAGATCAAGCTTATGTTAAATAGTTAGGAATTCTTCTAAAGAAAAGTGTAAAATTACAAACAGTGCAGACCCTGATAAGAGGGCTCCTCTAGGAGCCCTCTCATCTGGGTCTACACTGTTTGCAAAGGACATTAGTGACTCGTGTCCCGCACTGTAAGGGTTAACATTAGAATAGGTATAACTTATGAGAGAGTATTGAATGAAAACAGTAACAATGCAGACCTAGTAGTTAGATTGAACTTGATCTTGACTGTTTGCAATGACAATACACTTATTTCCCCCTTTGAAGGGTTAACCCTTTGCTTGCTGAATTTTAAAACACATTTCTCCTTCTTTACCCATGCCCTGTTGTACAATTACATAATAGATCTTCACTGTGTACAAGTATTTCACTGTGCAATTACTGCTGTGGAGTGCATTGGTTGCACAATCAACTTGTAAATAGTGCAGACCCTGATGAGACAGCTCCTGCAGGAGCTGTCTCATCTGGGTCTTCACTATTTACAGGTAGGTATATTGATGTGAATAGCAAGCGAAGGGTTAACACTTTGCTAGCCAAGTATGTTTGATCTCAGTAAACTAATTTCTGCTTCATATCTCAGTTCAATTTCATTCCGATTGTTTCAACCCTTTGAATGTGAGAAACGAGTGCACTGTTGTCACTTGCATTGTCATTTGCAATGATCATGATCTGCACTGTTGTTCATTCAAAATCCTCTTCCAGATATTGCCCTTTTATTCTGTATGGACTCTACCAATATACAATGATGGACAAGTCCACATTGAAAATTCAGCATTGAAAGGATTAGAATGATATCAAACTGTGTATTAGTTAGCATCTCGTCTTGAAGCAGACTTTTTGCACATGGCACAAAGGATCTGCTAGCAGTCGAAGAGTTGTGAAATAAAACACTTGATTAGATGAAAGCATTTGAAATGAATGGTGTTTGTCTGCTGAGGAAATTTGAAAATGGTGAAATTGATGTCTTCTATAGATTTTAACTCTTTCCATTAACCCTTTCCTCCATAAATATGCCTTTCTACGCCTCTGTAACCATAACTTTTTTAAACCATTGTGACGAATAGAGCATTTGCTCCATAGGAGCAAAATGCTCTGTTTATCACAATGGTTTCAGAACTACACAATTCTAAGAGTTTCTTTTTCTCTTGTTAATGCTCCTTATCGGTAGATTTATACAAAGAGGTTGGATTTAAAAATAGCGTATAAAAGGTTGGATTTAAAAATAGCCTATCATATGGAGGAATGGGTTAAATTGGCAAATTTAATTTGTTATAACCTTTGCCCAAAGTTTTGATCCAGATGACAATCAGGTATACTGATCAAAACATTTTGGCACTACTATTTATTATTTAAAAATAAATTGAGCATTTGCTCCTATAAGAGCAAATGCTCTATTAATCACAATGGTTTCAAACTACAAAATGCTAAAGTTTTCCTTTTCTCTAGTTAATGCTCGTTTTCGGTAGATTTATTCAAAGTGGTTGGATCTAAAATTAGCCTATTAGGGAATGGGTTAAAGATGGTCACAGGGGTATGTGGATGCGAGAATACAGAGTTATAATTGCCCTTTGCTCCCCCATTAAAGTCCATAATATGCCAGTTAACATCTTTGCAATCGAAGTAGAGCTAGATTGGACATCTCCTGTAAGGAGCTATCAGATCAAGGTCTGCTCTGATTGCTTATGAATGAAAGAATGTAGATCTGATTCTTCTGTTTCTTCTCTAGCCAAAAAATTCCTTCGGTCCCATACAATTTTACAAATTTATCTAATTCATATAATCATTTTTTCCTTTCATGAATATTCATGGATTAAAGATCATTAATAGCTTATCTGGGGAATTTATTAGATGGAAACTATATAATACTGGGTTTTTCAATTGATATCCGATGTAAACAATTAATTGTTTGCATGCTGTCGACCATTTTGTTACCACCTGTATATTGGATGAAATGTTGAATAATTCGATGTCTCATCAGGATCCAGTCTGTTTGATACTTTGACAGTAATACTCTCAAGAGAAATGGAAGGAAATCAACTGTAATTGGCAAAGTCATGAAAAATATGTCACTACCAGTCGGTACCTGCTATGATATGATGAAACTTGGAATGCAGTTTTTTGTTTTGTTTTGTTTTTTATTTACTCCAGTAATGATGTTTATGATTCTGGTTTAGTTTTTGTATGTGGTAGAATTTTTCAAGGTTGACACCCAGATAGAGGGGTCTTACCTTCAGTATTTTAAATGTAATAAATCTGGGTGCAGTTCGGGTTTTATGAGTTTCTTAGTCATAAATGATGTAACTATATTTGGAAACTCTGATGTTAATAATGTATTCTGAGCAATTGATTGATGGCTGTCGGTGGCTTTATTACAAGGAGCCCATGTGTTTATTTCATGGTGATTTTGCGAAAACTGCCACTTTCCCCTCAGGCTAATTATATCAGTTAAATCTTAGATTCTAGAAAATTATTCACACTTGGGTAGACTGACCTGAATTGTACTTTATCGCTCATTATACCCCCACAAACAGAGTTTGAGGGGGGTATACTGGAATCAGCCTGTCGGTCGGTCGGTCGGTCCGTCGGTCCGTCGGTCCGTCGGTCCGTCTGTCTGCAAAATCTTGTACGGCGAACTCCTCCTTCACTTTCAACCCGATTCACTTGATACTTGGCATAAATGTTACTCAGGAGTAGTAGATGTGCAAGACACAAAATTCAGGTCTCTGTGACCTTGACCTTGACCTTTGGCCTTGAAATTGGTCTTGAAATTGGCAGGCAAAATCTTGTACGGCGAACTCCTCCTTCACTTTCAACCCGATTCACTTGATACTTGGCATAAATGTTACTCAGGAGTAGTAGATGTGCAAGACACAAATTTCAGGTCTCTGTGACCTTGACCTTGACCTTTGGCCTTGAAATTGGTCTTGAAATTGGCAGGCAAAATCTTGTACTTTGAACTCCTCCTTCACTTTCAACCCGATTCACTTGATACTTGGCATAAATGTTGCCCAGGAGTAGTAGATGTGCAAGACACAAAATTCAGGTCTCTGTGACCTTGACCTTGACCTTTGGCCTTGAAATTGGTCTTGAAATTGGCAGGCAAAATCTTGTACGGCGAACTCCTCCTTCACTTTCAACCCGATTCACTTGATACTTGGCATAAATGTTACTCAGGAGTAGTAGATGTGCAAGACACAAATTTCAGGTCTGTGACCTTGACCTTGACCTTTGGCCTTGAAATTGGTCTTGGAATTGGCAGGCAAAATCTTGTACTTTGAACTCCTCCTTCACTTTCAACCCGATTCACTTGATACTTGGCATAAATGTTACCCAGGAGTAGTAGATGTGCAAGACACAAAATTCAGGTCTCTGTGACCTTGACCTTGACCTTTGGCCTTGAAATTGGTATTGAAATTGGCAGGCAAAATCTTGTACTTTGAACTCCTCCTTCACTTTCAACCCGATTCACTTGATACTTGGCATAAATGTTACTCAGGAGTAGTAGATGTGCAAGACACAAATTTCAGGTCTCTGTGACCTTGACCTTGACCTTTGGCCTTGAAATTGGTCTTGGAATTGGCAGGCAAAATCTTGTACGTTGAACTCCTCCTTCACTTTCAACCTGATTCATTTGATACTTGGCATAAATGTTACTCAGGAGTAGTAGATGTGCAAGACACAAAATTCAGGTCTCTGTGACCTTGACCTTGACCTTTGGCCTTGAAATTGGTCTTGAAATTGGCAGGCAAAATCTTGTACTTTGAACTCGTCCTTCACTTTCAACCTGATTCACTTGATACTTGGCATAAATGTTACTCAGGAGTAGTAGATGTGCAAGACACAAAATTCAGGTCTCTGTGACCTTGACCTTGACCTTTGGCCTTGAAATTGGTCTTGAAATTGGCAGGCAAAATCTTGTACTTTGAACTCCTCCTTCACTTTCAACCTGATTCACTTGATACTTGGCATGAATGTTACTCAGGAGTAGTAGATGTGCAAGACACAAATTTCAGGTCTCTGTGACCTTGACCTTGACCTTTGGCCTTGAAATTGGTCTTGAAATTGGCAGGCAAAATCTTGTACTTTGAACTCCTCCTTCACTTTCAACCTGATTCATTTGATACTTGGCATAAATGTTACTCAGGAGTAGTAGATGTGCAAGACACAAATTTCAGGTCTCTGTGACCTTGACCTTGACCTTTGGCCTTGAAATTGGTCTTGAAATTGGCAGGCAAAATCTTGTACTTTGAACTCCTCCTTCACTTTCAACCTGATTCACTTGATACTTGGCATAAATGTTACTCAGGAGTAGTAGATGTGTAAGATACAAATTTCAGGTCTCTGTGACCTTGACCTTGATGTTTGGCCTTGAAATTGGTCTTGAAATTGGTAGGCAAAATATTGTACTTTGAACTCCTCCTTCACTTTCAACCTGATTCACTTGATACTTGGCATAAATGTTACTCAGGAGTAGTAGATGTGCAAGACACAAATTTCAGGTCTCTGTGACCTTGACCTTGACCTTTGGCCTTGAAATTGGTCTTGAAATTGGCAGACAAAATTTTGTACTTTGAACTCCTCCTTCACTTTCAACCTGATTCACTTGATACTTGGCATGAATGCTACTCAGGAGTAGTAGATGTGCAAGACACAAATTTCAGGTCTCTGTGACCTTGACCTTGACCGTTGGTCTTGAAATTGGTCTTGAAATTGGCAGGCAAAATCTTGTACTTTGAACTGGTCCTTCACTTTCAATCCGATTCACTTGATACTTGGCATAAATGTTACTCAGGAGTAGTAGATGTGCAAGACACAAATTTAAAATCTCTGTGACCTTGACCTTTGGCCTTGAAATTGGTCTTAAAATTGGCAGGCAAAATCTTGTACGGCGAACTCCTCCTTCACTTTCAACTTGATTTACTTGATACTTGGCATAAATGTTACTCAGAAGTAGTAGATGTGCAAGACACAAATTTCAGGTCTCTGTGACCTTGACCTTGACCTTTGGCCTTGAAATTGGCAGGCAAAATCTTGTACTTTGAACTCCTGCTTCAATTTCAACCTGATTCACTTGATACTTGGCATAAATTACCGAATTTTCTCTATTTGAACTTTGGGTATTTTTGTTATTTGGTCCTGTTACATGTTCAAAACTTGAATTTGCAATCAAGGCTGCCGTGTGGGGGTATTCATCACCTTTAGTGATAGTTCTAGTTTAAACATGTTTTCACTCTTTTGCAAACAGGGTAGACCCAGACCAGATGACTCCTATAGAAGCTGTCTGATCTGGGTCTACTCTGTTTGCTGTTGGAAATTGAAAGATCTGTTTCTTTACTTTCTTAAATGGCAAGAATATTCCACTTTCCATTATTCATTATATTTATTTTTGTCTATGAATATTCAGTAGGTGTTCGAAATTTGGAATAAACATAGAAAAGGGAAGGGATTAATTAATTTGCAAAACTTATTTTCAAGTTCATGATAAACTATATCAAAACAGTTTGGATCCAGATGAGATGCCAAATTAGGATCCAAGCTGGTTGACACTCTTTTTGTTTTCTAGTGCAAAGATTAATCCCTTCTCTCATATAAACATGTGCCACCCATTTGCAAAGTTTCAGAGTAGAGCAAGATCTAATGGCTCCTTTAGTAGCCGTCTGATCAGAGCATATGCTCTTATAGGAGCAAATGCTCTATTTATCACAATGGTTTCAAACTGCAAAATTCTAAAATTTTACTTTTCTCTAGTAAATGCTCTTTTTGGGTAGATTCTTTCAAAGAGGTTAACAATGGGTCTAAAAATAGCCTATGGAGGAAAGGGCTAATAGTTTTTGTCAAAGCAAAACATTTCAATGACAAGTTTACATTCTTCAGCTAATAAATATTCATGATCATTTTTGACATGAGTATGGAACAGGGAAAAGGTTAAAAAACACTGGATAAAAATATACTTCGGCATGTATTGATTTGTTTATTAATCCGTTACTTCATATATATGCCTTTTAGTGCCTTAATGCAAACAGGGTAGACCCAGATTAGACGGCTCATGTCTGCTTTTGGAATAATATAGATTTGATTCTACAGTTTCTGCCATGACCAAAATTTCCTGTGTTCATGTGCTATTTTAACCCTTTCCTCCATAGGCTATTTTTAGACCCTACCTCTTTGAATGAATCTACCAAGGAAAACTAGAGAAAAGTTAAATTTTAGAATTTTGTAGTTTGAAACCATTGGGATAGATAGAGCATTTGCTCCTATAGGAGCAAATGCTCTATTTATCACAATGGTTTCAAGAAGTGGTTATTACAGATGCGTAGAAAGGCATATTTATGGAGAAAAGGGTTAAAAATTCATCTAATTGATATTCATGATATCCTGATTTTCTGAATAATTATATTCATGGAGTAAAGGGTTAATTTATTGTAGAAAAGCCTACAGGGCATGATCTAATGATATCCACCTTGAAATGCCATGACATTTATTTGTTTTGAAATTATCACAAATTATCTTCATGGCCATTCAGTTCAGGTGAGGTAAAGACTTGTTGCATCCGATTATGTATTATATAATATAAACTGAAAGCTGCTATTTAAGCAATTTTGAAGATAAACAGGGGGGATTTGATGTGGGAAAAATAGAAATTGAAGTAGGTCGTAATACAATGAAGATTGTTTAACCCTTTACCTGACAGAAATGCCTTTTCACACCTCTGCAAACAGAATAGACCCAGATCATATGGCTTCTGTAGGAGCGATCTTCTCAGGATCTGCTTTGATTGGTTTTGCCATATTATGGATTTGATTCTACAGTTTCTACTCTGGTAAAATAATACGATATTCTTAAATATTTATTGCAATTCAGCTTGTACAGATGAATGTTGTTAAGATAAACCTCTTATAAGACTTTGATGGGTTTAGATTGAAATGTGTTTGTAGTACATAGTTAAAAGATTGTCCGCTAAACTACTTTACAGGATTCTATTTGATTAAACTATATAAACAGCTGTGAAAATTGTGACCACTTGCATTACATCACTATTAAATTTTGTTAGTGTGTTAGTGGAAGAAGTGTACTTGTGGTAAAGTTTCATCAATATTTTTGGAAAGTGGATAAGTTCATAATTGTATGTGAAATTGAAGTGATATTTATTATCTGTATGTGGTCTTTTGGAGTTTGGTTTACAAAGTTTGCAGGAAGATTGAATTTGTGCGAATAGGTAATACATGTATTTACATAATGGATCTACAGATATAAGAGATATTATCAGGCAAATCCTATAGTCTGGATAAACAAGATCATAAATTCTGGATATACTTATGATATTAAATGTTCCTTAATTGCAATTATGCAAGCACACTGGTGTCATGGGACCTTTTAATCCATTCCCTGTTGAAGATTCATGGTAAGAAATAATGTCATGAATACCTATTAGCTGATTTTTTTAACCCATCCCCTCATAGACTACTTTTAGATCCAACTTCTTTGAATAAATCTACCGAAAAGGAGCATTTACTAGAGAAAAGGAAAAAGTTATAATTGTGTAGTTTTGAAACCAATGTGATAAATAGAGCATTTGCTCCTTTGGAGCAAATGCTCTATTTATCACAATGGTTTCAAGAAGTGACTATTACAGAGGCGTAAAAAGACGCTTTTATTGAGGAAAGGGTTAATAGCATAATTATGTGCACAATGTCATTAATGTTTGGTATTGGTAGAAAATGTAGTCAGATCTATAATTTCATTAAGCAAATGGAGGAAACAATGATAGACAAGTACTATAGAAGCCATCTGATCTTGGTCTACTGTTTGCAAAGGTGTGAAAAACTGTTTGTTTGAGAGAAAAGGTTAAGGGAACTGATTTAGACTCCTGTAGGGTCTGCTTGGTTTGATTAACCCTTTAACCCTTTACTCCATAAATGCACCTTTCTACGCCTTTGCAAACAGAGTAGATCCAGATCAGATGGCTCCTGTGGGAGCTGTCTGATCTGCAGGGTTGGCTCTGTCTGTTCATCTGATTTAAGAGTTTTTGTCAAAGCATTTTATAACCTTCTGTTGAAAATTTTACGGTACGTTAATTGTTTTTAGCTGTCATGATGTCATAATTTCCTAAATCAATATTGAACCCTTTACTCCATAAATGCACCTTTCTACGCCTTTGCAAACAGAGTAGATCCAGATCAGATGGCTCCTGTGGGAGCTGTCTGATCTGCAGGGTTGGCTCTGTCATAATTTCCTAAATCAATATTGAACATAATCAGATCTATATACAGTAAAACCTCTCTAAACTGGACGTTAAATTTAGTATAAATATCGATCGTGGAGACAGGTGGCAGCTTAATGCAGGGTGAAAGTCATGCAGAAAGCTCCTAGGAGCTTTCTGCATGACTTTCACCCTGCATTAAGCAGCCACCTGCCGAAAGGTATCTAAATTCTTTTCTACTAGATTTCCGGTTCAGAGAGGTTTTACTGTAAACTCTGAGCAGAACCCTAATCGGATGACTCCTCTGGAGGTGTCTGATCTGGGTCTATGATTAGGATCAAAGGAACTAATATAAACCCCTGTTGGAATTGTCTGGTCATAACTTTTTCTATTTGATTAATTATGTTTTAGATCAGATTCAATGCTATGTTTGCTTAACCCTTTACCCCATAAATGCGCCTGGTCAGGGTCTGCTCTGTTTGCTAATGGTATTTGAAAAATCTGTTTAACTTTTTAAAATAGCTACAAAGTTCCATATTTCATTATAACTATTAAATATCCATGAATATTCAGTAAGTATTGAAATTTGGAATAAATATATATAATAGGGAAAGGGTTAATTAGGTTATACACCTGATTCTGCACTGTCTGCCATAGCAAATAAAATGTTCATGCAGTTACTAATAGTCAGTTAATTAACCCTTTCCTCCAGAGGCTATTTTTAGATCCAACCTCTTAGAATGCATCTACCGAAAAGGAGCATATACTAGAGAAAAGGAAATACTTCGAATTTTGTAATTTGAAAAATTGTGATAAATAGAGCATTTGCTCCTATAGGAGCAAATGCTCTATTTATCACAATGGTTTCAACAGGTGACTTTTACAGAGGCATAGAAAGGCGTATTTATGGAGGAAGGGGTTAATATTGGTGGAGTCATGAATTCATGCATAAACATTTCTGAAGTAAAGGGTTCAATTTGGAAGATGCCAGTGTTTGAAATTAACTTTTCTCCCTGGTGGCAAGTTACACTTGCCACCAGATCTGAAAGTTGGTGGCAAAATGCTCTTACCTCAGGTGGCACAATAGGAAAATAGAAAGCATTGTGTGGATATTGTCAACAAGCAAGAAAAATAATAATTCTTGAAGTAGTTTTCCGATTTCCCTCCCCACCCAATTATTTCTGATGGCAAGATTTTGCCACTGAAATTCAGATCAGGTGGCAAGTTTGACATTTTTTGGTGGCAAAACTGCCACTTGCCACTGTTAATTTCATGGATGCATACAAGGGTGGAGAAATAGTTTTATAGCTGGGTACGGGCTGGTGGAAATAGTAGCCAGAATTTATGACTGCGTAATTTCCTGGTCGATGTGCCAATCCACTTTTACGATCAAAGGGATTGCTAGGCTCTGGAAAAAGTTTAACCCTTTTCATACAAATGCTTTTTCATGCTTTGCAAACAGAGTAAACCCAGATCAGATGGCTCCTATTGGAGCCATCTAACCAGGGTCTGTTCTGTTTGCTTATGATATTATGATTGATCTGGCTCTACAGTTTCTATAAATACCAAAATCCATGTGTACATTATACCATCATAAAAAAAAAATCAGTTAATAAATAGTCAAGATGTTATTATTTTTGCACAGGAAAAGGTTTAATGAAAGATTCCAGTCTGTACAGTTTCCAGAGGGTCTGTTTCTGGTCCTTTGACCTAATTAAATCAAGCTGAAAAAAAATTGGTCTGCTGTAATATGAACTTGCTATGATTACTCAATACTATATACAAGTGTCAAACAGCTCTGACCTTGATGAGACGCCAAATTGTAACTTGGCATCGAAGCTCTTTGCAAATGAGAGTTAACCCTTTATTCCATGTATATTCATGTAAGAAATGATGACATCATGAATATTGATTAGATTAATTTTTGTAATAGCACATGAACACAGGAAGTTTTCATCAAGGCAGAAACTGTAGAATTTTACGTGTGTATATTAATTCATGAGCAAACAGAGCAGACATTGACCAGATGACTCCTACAGGAGCTGTCTGAACTGGGTCTACTGTGTTTACAAAGATGTAAAATGGTGTATTTATGGAGGAAAGGGTTAAATTGGACTCTGGTGTTTGACGTTGCAAAATTACTCAATAAATTATATTCATGAAATGCATAAGCATGTTGAAACATAACTTAAAATGTAAGAGTTTGTAATTATTTTTATATCAATATTTGACACTTTAATTTTTGTTCTGGCCAAAAATTCAATAAAACTTTGCCCAAACTGGCTCAGTTTACACATTATATATATTTAGCTATGGAAGGTTCATGACATCAATGTTTCTTTCTTGCATATTCATCACTTAACCCTGTCCTTCATATAAATGCCTTTTCACACATCTACAGAGTAGACCCAGATCAGACGGCGTCTATAGAAGTTGTCTGATCAGGGTTTGCTCAATGGAATTTGATAGATCTGTTTCTTTAATTTCTAAAATGGCTAAAATCTTCCAACTTTCCCATTTCATTATAACTATTGTCCATGAATATTCAGTAGGTATTGAAATTTGGAATACATGTAGAACAGGGAAGGAATTAACAGGTTAACCCTTTCCCCATTGAATATTTATGTAAGAAATAATGACATTGCTGATTTTTATAATGGCATAATGTTTCGGTATTGATAGAAACTGCAGAATCAGATATATTATGATTTTATTAGCAAACAGAGCAGACCCCCCCCCAGTCCTATAGCTACAGGAGCTGTCTGATCAGGTCTACTCTGTTTGCAAAGGCATTTGCATGCATGAGGGGTATGGTTAAAATTGAAAGTTCAGTCTAAGCGACTGGTTCTATTTTAGCTGTGGTTATATAATGTTGACTGGCATTTAGATCGACAGTACTGCAGTCAAAACAATGTTCCTAAAACTAAAATACGAAATTCAATAAAATGGAGTACAATAAAACCTCTCTATAACAGCCACTAAATTGTGTTAATTAGTTGGTATTTAGGGCAGGTGGCTGCTTAAAGCAAGGTGAAAGTAAAACAGAACGCTCCTATATGAGCGTTCCGTTTTACTTTCACCTTGCTTCCACCTGCCTTTAACACAAAATACTTGATGTAATTTAGTGGTCGTTATAGAGAGGTTTTACTGTACATATATATTGGTGCACATTGGGAAGCGTCAGTTCTCCGGAGATGTCTGCGTTCAAAGAAGTGTCCAGATCATGAATAATTTATAAACATTCAACGCCATTTGGCTACATATCAAATTAACTTGCAGCTACCATCATCACTAAAATGCAAATTTCAACAGTTTTGTTTTTAATTTTTCCTGAAACAGAACTAATTCATAATAGTTAAGTTGCTTGACATATGAAAGTGTATTGACCTTTTCTAAGCCTTTTCCTGATAAATATTTGTGAATGAATTATTCATGTCTTTAAAGAAATAATGACATCATGAATATTTATTGATTTCATTATGTTAGGAGCTGTCTGATCAGAGTCTGTTTATTTACTTATGGAATTATAAACATCTGACCTCATATTTTTTTGTCAACACAAAGTATAATTCCCATGACATAAAAATGAATTTAATGAATATTCCTGAAGTGAAAAAATCATGCATAAATGTTCATTAGGGAAAGGGTTAACCCATTCCCTCATATTGACACCTTTTGACACCTCTGCAAAAGTCACCTGTTGAAACCATTGTGATTAATAGAGAATTTGTTCCTATAGGAGCAAATGCTCTATTCATCACAATGTTTCAAACTACAAAATTCTAATTTTTTTCTTTTCTCCAGTTAATGCTCCTTTTTGGTAGATTTATTCAAAGAGGTTTGATCTAAAAATAGCCTATGAGGTAAAGGGTTAAGTGCATTGATATCAATCAAGGTGATAGGGTATAATTTGGGAGAAGATTTTTAATGACAGACAGTGTAGATACTGATCTTGGAGCCTTGTGATCTGGGTCTGCACAATTTGCAAATGCCAGTACACTTAGTCCTTTACTCCAGAGATACACAGATAAATGCATTTGCAAACAGAGTAGACCAAGATCAGGTGGTTCCTACAGGAGCCATCTGATCAGAGTATGCTCTTTTTGCTTATGAGTTTATAGATCTGCCATGCCCAAAACTTTGTGTTAATATGCAATTATAAAAGTGCATCTCAATCATACAAATGATGGCATAATTTCTGATATGAATATTCATTGGGGAACAGGCTAATTTCCAGTATTTAATGGGTTAAGAAATGCATCCTTGAGTAGGAACACATTTCATGTCACATTGAAGTAAATAAATCACTGACACGAAAACCATCATGTTTTCAGTGGTATCTTTAGTCCCAACACTAGTTGCCATAGCAACCATTTATATAATTCATTTATAAGAAAATTGGGTAATATGTTGAAGTGACATTTTCTTATCGGAGCTGACAGAATGTGTTTGGGGGCTTTAAGAACTAATGATTATACTAATATGAAACGCCATTTTGATACGTTAAGGTGTAAACTTTTTCAGTTCGTCTTTCAGTGTGAACATTTCTCAGTTCTATAGGTGACAAAAGTTTATTTGTCAGGTCAACCTATTTGTTTTTTCTCCTACAAGATTGACAATGTAAGATGGTTCAATATAGAATAATGGACAAGCTGCTTGTGTAGACAACCCATTTAACACTGTTAACGTTTCCCATCACGAGTTTTGATATATGTTTGATGACATAGCTAAATAGTGTGTTTGTAATACATGTTGAAAAAGAGTGTAAATTGGTGAAGGAAATAAAAAACTCAGATTAAATCATTGTTTTATTGATTTTTAGTAGATCTAGATCTAAAATATTACTAAAAAAAAGTTTGTTGGGCCCCCTCTAAATCTGTGTTTGCAGATCTATATAATTCCATAAGCAAATAGAGCAAACAAAGGATCAGGTGGTTGCTACAGGAGCTGTCAGCTGGTTTGGATCTACTCTGTTTGCATAGAGATTTCAAAAGCGTTTGTATGAAGGAAAGAGTTAAAGTGACACCCAAGTGGACTGACAAATTTAGACAGTCAAGATCACGGTCAGAGGGGCTGCTCTCTTTGAAATGACAGAAGATTTACAGGGGTGGTTTTTTGCTGCTTTAACCCTTTCCCTATTCTGCGTTTATTACAAATTTCAATACTGTAAAACAGGTTTTATTAGCGACAATATATATTTCGCGCTAATTCGCGAATGCCTTGCCCCGCGAATTCAATATTTTCGCTAATAAATCAGTAACAAGTATAAAAAGGAGTAACGTCCGAAATCGGTATATCCGAAATATGGTTAGATTTATCACGTCGTCGTTCATGTGTTTTCTGCATTAACAACATTCTTCGTTCAACACAAATGTTGGGTGAAGTGTATTGCTTCCATATATCTTGTTTAGTAAACAAAAAAAGTGTTTAAATAAAAAATACAGACCGAATAATGGAAGAATGATTCTCTTTTTCATTGATCTCCGTGAAAAGGGAAGTAACTCTTATATACATACATGTATACATGTATGGCAAGTGGTAAATTGTCGTAGATAGCATCTGGTTGTTTTGTACAATTACGAAATTTTGAAACAGGTTTGACTTTATGTGATTGTGAAAAACAATTCACTAATTTTGACTATTGAATACCGGCTTATGCCAAGCAGCATTTAACAGATCAACACGTATACACAAACGTGTCAATTTGTTTTCACACGTTTACCGTCCAAGTCTCAATAGGGGCACTGATTTAACCTTTAGCCTCATAATGGACAAATCGTGATAACCATTTCTTTTGCAGACAGTTTTGATCCAAATAAGACCCCGAAGTAATAAATGAGTAGTAACTTTGTTGCTTACATTTCCACCATTTCATCAGTAGACCGGTGTGTCACGCTGTGCCATACATCCGAGTTTTGGGTAAAGTTCTCAAAACAAAAACAAAATTGAATACTGGTAAATACAGACCTTAACGCATACTATAAATTATCGATTGATAACCCCTAAATTGCGGACGGCTGTTACATACAATCGGCAGAAATTTATTCTTTACCCTTTTTACAGTTTTATACGAGTCTTTTTCCGTTAAGTTAATTTAGCGAGATGGACGCCGTCGCGAAATCATCATGACGCGAATTAATACAAAATCACATTTACGCGAAATAATCATGACGCGAATATAACCTGTTTTACAGTATATATTCATTAACTTTATTGTGATAAAGAAATATGGAAGGCGGAACAGTGTATACATTTTAGAAAGCAAAGAAACAGATCTATCAAATTCTATTAGCAAACAGAGCAGACCCTGATCAGACGGCTCCACTAGGTGCCGTCTGATCTGGGTCTCCTCTGTTTGCAAATGCGTGAAACCACGTTTATATGAGGGAAAGGGTTAAGTAAAATGGAAAAGGTATATTAGGAACAATAATCATGACTTGGAGCTTACTTCTATATAGAGGTTTGAAAACAGACAGTACATTGATTTTCTGTGGTAGAGTTTTCGCAGCAGGGAATTTAGAACAGTGTAATAAGAGTGGCTTTCGTTTGTATTGTGACAGCAGTTTATATACAAATACAGTTAAACCTCTATAACGGCCACTAAATTGCGTTAATTAGTTGATATTCAGGGCAGGTGGCAGCTTAAAGCAAGCTGAAAGTAAAACAGAACGCTCCTATAGGAGCGTTCGGTTTTACTTTGACCTTGCTTTAAGCAGCCACCTGCCTTTAACACAAAATACTTGATGTAATCTAGTGGTCGTTATAGAGAAGTTTTACTGTACACACAATGTTTTGATTGGTTAATTCTTTGCATGCTTAAGTAATTGTTAAATTTCAATTCTCTTTCCTGATTCAATTCTTATTCTTTAATTTCGTTTCAGAAACCTGTTTCAGTTGTCAAACTGTTTTGGATTAGATAAAACTTAAGATCTGCTTTGACACTTATCTAGATCTAAACTGTTTGCATAATTATAAGTAGTACAGATAAACCCATTGCTTGTTAGGAGGTGAATAATTAGCTGATCATGTGATTTCTGTGTGATGTCATTCTAACATGAAGAATGTGATGCCACTAGGAGAATTGTAATCAAGTGTTTTTGTTTCGTCCTCCTTTGAAGGTCGGTAATACTATTCTTGAATACAGTAGAACCTGTCCTAAGCGGCCATTCATTCATTGAACATAGGAGCTTTCTGCATTGCTTTTGACCTGCATTAAGCTACCACATTACTGTGCCTTATAGAAGCACAATTAAACCTTTTTGATGGCCGATTTAGACAGGTTCTACTGCAGATGTAGAAGAAGAATTGTCTTTAAGTAGTTTAAGCAGTGTCACAAAAATATGTCTCAGATAGAAAGCTGGAATGTTGTAAGGAATGAGATTGGCTAAATTCATCTGAGGAAATCTATGTAGTTTTCTGCCCTGGATATTTGTAATTGCTTCTGTAAAGCACTAAACCAAGGTAACGATTTTGTGTTTTATTGATCTGTTGTTTGTTGCATGTTTATTTGCAGAGTTGCACTACAAATATGCTTGTGCATTCAAATAAGTTGTAACCATTTATCCAGGAATATTCATGTAAGAAATACGGACATGGTGAATATTAACCCTTCGCTTGCTATTCACGTCAATATACCTACCTGTAAATAGTGAAGACCCAGATGAGACGGCTCCTACAGGAGCTGTCTCATCAGGGTCTGCACTATTTACAAATTGATTGTGCAACCAGTGCACTCCCTAGCAGTGCAATCCACAGCGAAATACGTGTACACAGTGAAGATATATGTAACTATACAACAAGGCATGGGTATAGAAGGAGAAATGTATTTTAAAATTCAGCAAGAGAAGGGTTAATTAGATTATTTGTTGTAATTGTACATGGACACAGGGATTTATGACCATGGCAGAAACTGTAGAATATATTGTATCTATATTGTACCATAAGCAAACAGAGCAGATCCTAATCAAACAGCTCCTACAGGAACGTCTGATCTTGGTCTACTCTGTTTGCAAAGGCGTAGAAAAGTGAATTTATGGAGTAAATTTAAAATGGTTAATATTGTAATTGGCAACACCAACTTATAACCCTTTCCCTGTAAAGAAACAAATCTTCAAATTCAATTAGCAAACAGAGCAGACCCTGATAGACGGCTCCTATTGGAGCTGTCAGATCTGGCCCTAATCTATTTGTTAACCCATTACCCCATAGGCTATTTTCAGAACAAACCTCTTTAAAATAAATCTACCAAAAAGGAGCATTTACTAGAGAAAAGGAATTTGTTACCTTTTAGAATTTTGTAAGTTTTAAACCATTGTGATAAATAGAGCATTTGCTCCCATGAAGCAAATGCCCTATGTATCACAATGGTTTCAAACATTTACAGGGGCATCATAAGGGGTCAGTATGAGGGAGTGGGTTAAATGCCTGGATCAGAAGGCTCCTCTAGGTGGTAGGTGCCCCCTGATCTGGCTGCCCTATGTTGGCAAATGTTGTAAAAGAATGACAATCGTTTGCAGACAAAAGTCTGTGTTCAACAAAAAGCATAGTAACAAAGAGATACAGTATTCAGCCTAAATCTCCCTTCTCGGATCCGCTGGTCAACCCTTTACTCCTACAGGAGCCATCTGATCTGGGTCTTCTCTGTTTACAAAAAGCATAGAAAGGCATTTTGTATGGAGTAACAGGTTAAGTGTCAAAACTGAATAATTCAGTGCAGCACAGTTTTGAAAATATCAAATGAAAATAATGGAGTAGAAGAACTATTAATAGTAGTTCCTGAGCAGAGTAGTTTGATCTTGGTCTTCACCAGAGCAATAGATAAAGGTGCATACAGTAGAATACCTCTAATGTGACCACTTAATGAAGAAACATGTATGTCTTTATAAGCAGGTGGTTGCTTAATGCAGGACAAAAGTAATGCAGAAAGCTCCTAGGAGCTTTCTGCATTACTTTTGTCCTGCATTAAGCTACCACCCGCCACTACCACCCTTAATTATACCTCTTTTAGGTGGTCGCAGGTTTTTTTTACTGTATTCAAATACTAAAATCATCATTTTTCCAGCAAATCCTATACATATACTTTGACTACTTTCTTAGTATTGTCTGAAAGGGATGATTCTAAAGAGTAGTCGCAACATTATAAGGTTTGGTGAAGAAATAGAGGAATTATTCATGAAAATGTTTTAATCTACTCATCTTATCGTGACCCCTGTTACACTTTTTCTGATATCAGGCCCCTGCAACACTATATACCAAAGTTTGTCTGATGTCAGGCCCCTGCTACACTAAATACCAAAGTTTGTCTGACTGAATATTCAAGGCAGTGACATTATTTAATGTCCCTAAGAAATTTAAAATTCTGTGTGGTGTTATTTTAATGTTTTCTCATCCAATTTAACCCTTTGAATGTGGGAAACAAGTGATTAACATTTGCAAACAATAGCGACCCATATCAGAGGGCTCCTGGATAAACCCTGTAATCAGGGTTTGCACTGTTATTCAAAATCTTGGCAATTTTTAGGTTCTAATAGTAAGACTGAATGATGTCTTTAGTTATGCTCTATGGGCTTTTCCACTTTGAATATTCAGCAATGGAAAGGTTAACCAAATACTTCAGACGATATTAGACTAAACCTCTAAAGACAAAAATGATAAATTAACTAAAGAAATAGATGCTGCTTTTATCCTGTACATGGCATGTTGGTGGTGTTTATACAAAATTGTGGTGTCGGCAATTCTGTGTGTTTCATTAAACCAATTTCTGCTAATTTCCCTGGAGCTACATATGTTGTATTCTCTCAGCATCGACAAATCCACATCATCGGTAAATGTGTTGCATGCATTAAACCATTACCTGATAGGGACATCTTTGGAAGCCCTTGCAAATGGAGTAGATCCATATCAGATGGCTCTTATATGGGTCGTCTGATCAGGCTCTGTTCAGTGTTTGCTTATTAACCCATTCCCTCATAAGCTGTTTTTAGACCCAAACCTCTTTGAATGAATCTACCCAAAAGGAGCATTTACTAGAGAAAAGTTAAGTTTAAGAATTTTGTAGTTTGAAACCATTGTGATAACTAGAGCATTTGCTCCTATAGGAGCAAATGCTCTATTTATCACAATGGTTTCAAGAAGTGGTTAATACAGAGGCGTATATATACGTAGAAAGACGTATTTATGGAGGAAAGGGTTAACAAATATAGGTCTGATTCTGCAGTTTCTGTCATGGCCAAAATGATATGATTTAATTATTGCCAGAATATGCCAAAAGTTCATGATGTCATCACTGCTTTCATAAATATTCATAAGTTAAAGGGACGCCCATTTTTGCTAAAACAAACAATGCAGACCCAATATGAGAGGGCTTCTCATCCAAGAACCCTCTGATCTTGTTCTACAAAGTAGATGACTCATTCCAGCATTCCAAAGGTAACTCTTTCTCTTATGTAAACTCTTTTTAACACATTTGCAAACAGGGTAGACCTAGATTAGACAACTCCTGTTGGAGATGTCTGATCAGGGTCTACTCTGTTTGCTTATGGAATTATATAGATCTGATTGAGTCTCTTCAGTTTCAGGTAAGGTAAAACAATTCCTGCGTTCATGTACCGTTATTAAATTTGAGGAAATAAATATTGATGATGTCATTTAATTTCATACACGAATATTGAACAGGTAAAAAGTGAAAGGTTAACTGATACAGTGAAGACCAAGATAATTAAGATGGCTTATCTTTAATCCTTTGAATACAGAGCAGTCTGAGCAGGTGTACTCTGTTTTCAAAGAAGTGAAAAGGTATTTAAATAATGGAAAGGGTTAAATGATATGCAAACAGTGTAGATCCAGATCATAGTGATCCTGGAGGATTCACATTTATGGAAGTACATGATGATCATGTTTTTTTATATTCTAGAAGATCAGCAAAATCTTCTCGTACAGCAGTTTTCAGCAGAGTCTGGTATGGGTTTCAAATATAATGGCAGCCATATACCTATCCTTAGCAAAGTTTAATAGGAAATCAATTTTTATCAGAGTATCATTGCAAAATCAAGTAGAATAAAACTCCATAATGGATCCACCTTATTGTTATGAGTTTTCCAAACAGATACTTATATGCTTAACCCATTCCCTCATTGACACCTTTTGACATCTCTGTAAAAATCACTCTTTGAAACCATTGTGATATTTATCACAATGGTTTCAGAGCTACACAATTCTAAAATTTTCATTTTCTCTAGTTAATGCTCCTTTTGGGTAGGTTTATTCAAAGAGGAATTAAGTTAAGTAAGTACCTAGTTATAGTCTACTTTCAGTCCGAATGACCGCTCAGCCGACTGTACATTTAGGAATTGGGTCTAAAAATAGTCTATGAGGTAATGGGTTAATGCAAGCCATCTGATCAGGGTCTGCTCTGTTTGCTTATGAAATTATAATAGATCTGACATCCACATTGAGAAGGATTTACTCCATTATTTCTATACAGGATGTTCTATTGTATATGTAACTCCAGTTACTCAGTATACATGTACTACTGTTTTAATAATGCTCCTGTATCCTTGAAATTGTATAATGCATTGCACGTCGGTTTCAAAGGACTACGGCACTGCAGGGATTCCCTGTATGACAAACATGACAGAAACTTGGCACCTACATCCTCTCAACGAGACACCCAAATGTGGAAAATATTGTTTACCATATCTGTAGATGTGCACAGTGAAACCTCGATTCAACAGTCACTAAAAAACTCTTAATACGGTTTATTGGGTAGGTCACGGTATATTAATGCAGGATGAAAACAATGCAAAAAGCTTCTTCAGGAGCTGTCCACATTACTTTCATTCTACAGTAAGCTACCACCTGCATTTTAAGGCCCTTGTGTTTATATAATATATGACTGCTTTAAAGGAATTCTACTGTAATGAGATTTTGTTATAAAGTAGGTAGACAGAATCTGCCTGCATTGCATTTTCTATTGAATCTATAGTTGTTGCTGTTACTGTAATTTTATACAAGGACAGAATCAGTTTAGTCTGTTGTATGAAATAACTCTCACTAGGACTTCATGTGTTGCCTTTAAGTTGCACAAGCATATGATTTTTACCTAGATTTAACACTTTCCCAATGTTGAATATTCATGTAAGAAATAATGACGTCATGAATATCTACTAGCTGAATTTTTATAATGACATAATATGTACACAGGAGTTTTGTTGTTATTAGAAACTTTGGAGTTTGATCTGTATTATAATTCATAAGCAAACAGAACAGGCCCTAATATCAGATGGCTCATACAACAGCCATCTGATCTGGGTCTTCTCTGTTACAAAGGCAGGAATAAACTTTTATATGAGGGAAAGCGTTTAGCATAGGAATATCGGAAATTAGTTGAACTTGCAGTTGCAAACAGTGTAGACCAAGATCAGAAAATTTCTGGCGGGATCTTCTGATCAGTCAGCACTGTTTGTCAGTCAAAGACTCCTCTAATAGATTAACCCTTTTATGCTGAATGGTGTATTACTAAACAGTGATGGACCAATCCACACTTATCATTCTGAGTGTAATGAGATACCCTTTACTCCATGAATATTCATGTAAGAAATAATGACATCATGCATAGTACTTAGATTAATTGTTATAATAGCGCATGGGTACAGAAATCTTTGACCATTTCTGAAATGATCCTGTAGGAGCCGTTTGATCTGGGTCTTCTCTGTTTGCATAGGCATAGAAGGGTGTATATAATTCTGTAAGTAAACTATTTCAGTTCAAATGAGTAGTCACAAGTTTAGGTGTGATGGAGAAATAAAGAAAGCATTGTTGTGAAATGTTACCTTCCGTTTGAATCCCACTAGTAGCTCCCTTGTCTATGCTCGACATTAAAAGGGTAGTTCTAGGACTGGTCGGCCAGGTGTCAGAATAATGTGACTGGATGGGGTGTCCTTGCCATGTGCCCACGACAGGGGCATTCCAGGGAGGCAGCACTATAAATTGTCTCAAGCGACTGTTGGTTGGACGTAAAACCCAACTCGCTCACTTCTTTTGAATCCCGGACAAGGGTTAACCCTTACAGTATGCACGTGGGACACGAGTCACTAATATCCTTTGCAAACAGTGCAGACCCAGATGAGAGGGCTCCTAGAGGAGCCCTCTCATCAGGGTCTGCACTGTTTGTAATATTACAGTTTGCCTTAGAAAAATCCCTAGATATTCACCATAAGCTTGACCTGGGTCCATGCTTATAAAGCTTTTAGTTGAGTCTGAGTTTCGTTCTCAAGCTTTTGATTGGTCAGATTTGAGTTCTCAAGCTTTTGATTGGTCAGATTTGAGCCAAAGGCTCAAATCTGACCAATCAAAAACTTGAGAACGATCTCAGACTCAACTAAACGTTTTATAAGCATGGACCCTGTTTGAATTTTGGAATAATCCATTTGGAAATCCAGCATTGTAAGGGTTAACCCTGTCTCTTGTAGAAACGCCTATCATTGCTTTTGCAAACAGAGTAGACCCAGATCAGACAGCTGCTGAAGGTCTGCTCTGTTTGCTTATGGAATTATATAAATTTGATTCTACAGTTTTTGTCGAAGCCAAAATTCCCTTGAAAATATGAAGTAAATGAATATCTATGATGTGATCAATTCATGCATAATTGTTCATTAAGGAGAAGGTTAATTAACCCTTCTCTTGCTGAATTTTAAAATACATTTGTTCTTCTTTACCCATGCCCTGTTGTATAATTACATATATCTTCACTGTGTACAAGCATTTCGCTATGCAATCACTGCTGTGGAGTGCACTTGTTGCACAATCAACTTGTAAATAGTGCAGACCCTGATGAGACAGCTCCTGCAGGAGCTGTCTCATCTGGGTCTTCACTATTTACAGTTAGATATATTGACGTGAATAGCAAGGGAAGGGTTAAGGTTGTGTATTTTAGCTAGGATTCTTCTTATGATTTTCCTAATTGGCTCATAATTCAGTAAACCCTTTCATCGCTGAATTTTGAAATGGACTATTCCAGCATTCAATCAGGTCAAGCTTATTATGAATATTCGGGGATTTTTTTTTAAGAAAAGTGTAACATGACAAACAAAACTGCAGACCCTGATTAGAGTTTAAGAGCACTCTCATCTGGGTCTTCACTGTTTGCAAAGGTCATGAGTGACTCATTTTGCACAGTGAAAAGGTTGTTATCTTGTTGTCATGACAAATGGTGATTGACATGGATTTACAAATGATCTAGATCCATACCAGATTCTGAATAATTTTGAAATGAATGATTATCCAATTAGTTTTACTTGTAGGATTACAAATCCTGAAACAAACCAAAAAGTAAACTTAAACCTGACCCTGCTGGGAAAAAATATTGTTAGATCAAATTTGGATCTGTTTTGATTCGATCGAGCTATTGAGAATTTTTACTGAGTGTCAAACAGCTTGGATTCTGATGAGAAGCCAAGTTACTAGGCATCTCATCTGAATCAAAGCTGTTTTCAAATGGAAATAGGGTCGTGAATAGCGGTATAACAGTTAATATGTATGCTAAATCAAGGATATGGTAAATACAGAAATAACTGAAGATGAAAAAGTATCTCATATAATTGTTAAATTAATTGGACATAAATCCTACACTTTCATGGTTAATAAGACATTAATTAGGATGATCAGGTACATTTTTTCCATAATTAGTATTTACTTTGAATATTGTATCCTAATTACCCTAGGTACTCGCACAGACAAATACAGTAAAACCTCTTTATAACTGCCACTAAATTGTGTTAATTAGTTGGAATCTAGGGCTGCAGGTGGCTGCTTAAAGCAAGGTGAAAGTAAAACAGAACGCTCCTATACTGCATGAATATTCAGACAAGAAATAATGACATCATGAATATTAATTAACTGAAATTTTATAATGGCACTATGAACAAAAGAATTTTCAGCATGACAGAATCTGTAGAATTAGATCTACATTATGTCATAAGCAAACAGAGCAGACCCTGATCAGACGGCTCCTATAGGAGCCGTCTGATCTGTGTCTACTCTGTTTGCAAAAGTGTAGAAAGATGTATTGATGGAGTAAAGGGTTAAAGTTATCCAGATGGTGGCAAAATGAATTATGCAGCATTACAAATTGCAGGAGAGGAGAAATATTTGGGGGTAAATAGAGTAGATAGATGTATAACATACCAATATGTAACTGACAAATTCTGAAATTTTACATGGTCTTTAACTCTTACAACACTGATTTTTCAAATGGATTATTCCAAAATTCAAAACCGGTCAAGCTTATGGTGAATATTTCGGGATTTTTCTAAAGAAAAGTGTAACATGGCAAACAGTGCAGACCCTGATGAGAGGGCTCCTATGGGAACCCCTCTCATCTAGGTCTACACTGTTTGCAAAGGAAATTAGCGACTTGTTTCCCACACTTTAAGAATCATCATACCATTTGACACATTCTGTCAGTTGCCAGAGAATGAAATTTTAGTTTTTAGTGACCAAGGGAGACAATCTAAGGGTGAATCTATAATGAATCTTCAAAGTCTATAAGGAGTTCTCAACCTTTGAATATGATGGAAAGGAGTTTAAAATTATAATTCAAACAGTTTGGATCCAGATCTTGTTAGTTATTGATGGGTGTCTGATCAGTATCTGCACTGTTTACCATTCTGAATTCTGTAAAATCCAAAGGGTCAACCATTTCCCTGTTCTATGTTTATTACTAGTTTGAATACCTACTGAATATTCATGGGCAAATAATTATAATGTAATATGGCATGTGAAACATTGTATCCATTTTAGAAATTGAAGAAATGTGTCTATCAAATTCCATTGGCAAACAGAGCAGACCCAGATCAGACGGCTCCTTTTGGATCTCCTACTGATCTGGATCTACTCTGCTTTCAAATGCGTGAAAACAGGTTTATATGAAGGAAAGGGTTAATATTATCAAAGCCATATGTTTTTGCATTACCATTCATAAAGAATGATTTTTATGAGAAACAGAAGAAATGAAACGGGACATCCTTTTTCAAGAAGGCAAATAATACATGAGTTAACTTTTCAAGTTGTGTGTGTTCTCTATTTCAGACTGCCATCATACAGCAAGCAGAGCAGTAAGTGTCCCACCACAGCACACCCATCATCCAGAGAGTCAGGTCAAGGTCGTAGCAAGTCCCAAGGTCAAGCGTCAAAGGCAAGACAGCACAACCAGCAAAACAGTGGTGGTCAACAACCTCAGACAGGTACTAGCATTAAACCATGGAGTGATGAAAGCATGGAAAAGAATTAGCACTCTAGAAACTGTGTTAATGCTTAACCCTTTCCTTCATGTAAACTTGTTTTCACACATTTGCAAACAGAGCAGGAGCCGTCTGATCAGGCTCGGCTCTGTTTGCTTATGAAATTTGAATGCTCAGTTTCTTTACTTTCTAAAATGGCTACAGTGTTCCACCTTCAATATTTCATTATAACTATTTTGTCAATGAATATTCAGTAGGTATTGACATTTGGAATAAATATAGAACAGGGAAAAGACTAACCCATTCCCGCCTTTTGATGCTTCTATAAAAGTCACTTTATGAAACCATTGTGATAAATAGAGCATTTGCTCCACAGGAGCAAATGCTCTATTTATCACAATGGTTTCAAAACTACATAATTCTGAAAATTTCCTTTTCTCTAGTTATTGCTCCTTTTTGGTAGATTTAATCAAAGAGGTTAGGTCTAAAAATAGCCTTAAAATAGCCTAAGTGGGAATGGGTTAAGCAGATTTTTTAATTTCAAGTCAGAAACATGGTCCGGGTGTCAAACACTTCTTTGGATCTTGATGAGCCATAAAATCATTATTTCTCACATGAATATTCATGAGATAAAGAGTTAACCCTTTACTCCATGTATATTTATATAAGAAATAATTACATTATGAATATTAGTCAGATTAATTGTTATAATATCATTTTGACACAGGAATTTGTGGCCATGGCAGAAGCTGTAGAGTCATATCTATATTATAGCATAAGCAAACGGAGCAGACCCTGATCAGATGGCTCCTACAGGAGCAGTCTGATCTGAGTCTAGTCTGTTTGCAAAGGTATAGAAAGGCTAATTTATGGAGGAAAGGATTAAAGGGTCTGTATTTACAAATTTTCCACCTTCAAAATCAAACAAGAAGGGAGATAACAGTGCAGTACTTAGTTAAATTTAACTTCAGCTTACAATTAGTTACTTCCCTTGATATGATGTGTTCGATTCACTATGAAATCCTAGACAACTTGATTTGGAACATCAGTAACAGAATTGGTTGATGACCCACCAGACAATTTGGTATAGTCGATATTTATTGAGCAATAAAACGAAGCAATCATAAATGCTATTTAGAGATATCATCCTGTTCATTGTATCTGGTTCTTTTGTGAGATTTCTGCATAAAAATATCTCTGGTGATTTATTTGATTGGAGCGCCATTGCCAATGGTTTCATTCTGGTTTTGCTTGTTATATATGGTAAAACTTGATATTTAACTCTTTGCACGCTAAGTAATTTTTCGTCTGCAACAATTGTCATCTGCTTCAATTCTTAAAATAAACTTTCTCTCTCTTTTTTTTCTTCAAAAATATGGTCAAGATGACAAATAGTTTGGATCCTGATGAGACGCCACATTACGCGGCGTTTCATCTGGATCCAAACTGTTTGCATAGGTAATCACAGTTTCACGGCTAGCGTGCAAAGAGTTAACCTGGCATAAAAAAAACATTTGAACTGCCACTGACTTGAGGGACATTTATCACATAATTATATCAGTACATTGTATATATGGACTTTTCTCCATCAATGTTCATATAAGAAATAATGACGTCATGAATATTAATGAAATTATTTTGGTATAATATCAGATGGACATGTGAATTTTTAGCCATGACAGAAACTTTAAAATCATATCCAATATTATATCATAAGAAAACAGAGCAGACCCTGACCAGATGGCTCCTATAGGAGCTGTCTGATCTGGGTCTACTCTGTTTGCAAAGGTGTAGAAAGACATATTTATGGAGTAAAGGGTTAACCCTTTACCTGTTCAATATTCATGTGAAAAAATAATGACATGAGTATTTAGCAGCTGAAATAAGAAAGATATTGTGTGTTGTTGTTTTTTTAAAAAAAAAGAAAAAAGAAAAAAAAGAAGCATCAAATGAATATGTTATTTCAGAGCTCTAGATGAGAAAACTATTAACCCATTCCCTGTTGAATATTTGTGAAAGAAATAATGACATCAGGAATATTTATTACCTAAAGTTTTATAATGATATAATTATGTACACATGAATGTTTGATTTCGGTTTTGGTACAAACTGTAGAGTCAGAATTATTATAATTACATAAGCATACAGAGCAAACCCTTATCAGACAGCTTCTACAGGAGCTGTCTGATCTTGGTCTTCTCTGTCTGCAAAGGCGTAGAAAGACATATTTATAGAGTAAAGGGTTGATGACCACAGACCAGCGGGTTAATGGTGAACTAACTTTAACTCTTCGCTTGCTATTCGCGTCAATATACCTACCTGTAAATAGTGAAGACCCAGATGAGACAGCTCCTGCAGGAGTTCACGTCAATATACCTACCTGTAAATAGTGAAGACCCAGATGAGACAGCTCCTGCAGGAGTTCACGTCAATATACCTACCTGTAAATAGTGAAGACCCAGATGAGACAGCTCCTGCAGGAGCTGTCTCATCAGGGTCTGCACTATTTACAAGTTGATTGTGCAACCAGTGCACTCCACAGCAGAGAATGGGTAAAGAAGGAGAAATGTATGTTAAAATTCAGCAAGCGAAGGGTTAAGCTCACATTTTCTGAATCAAACCCTGTCCCCAGAGAGGCAATTTTGAGTTCAGAGCATTTTGCTATTTATAAGAGTGTCAAAAGGCGCTTCAGGTAAAAATTGTAAACAGTACTATTATTTTATTAGTGGTGTGATACCTGAACATCTTGTTTAACATTTTCCTTCACATAAATGTTTGTTCACGACTTTGCAAACAGAGAAGACCCAGATCAGATGGTTCCTGTAGGAGCCATCTTATTAGGGTCTGCTCTGTATGCTTATGAGATAACAGTAAAACCTCTCTATAACAGCCACTAAATTACATTAAGTATTTTGTGTTAAAGGCATGTGGCTGCTTAAAGCAAGGTGAAAGTAAAACAGAATGCTCCTATATATATAGGAGGTGGCTGCTTAAAGCAAGGTGAAAGTAAAACAGAACGCTCCTATAGGAGCGTTCTGTTTTACTTTCACCTTGCTTTAAGCAGCCACCTGCTTTAAATACCAACTTATCAACACAATTTAGAGGCCGTTATAGAGAGGTTTTACTGTAATATAGATTTTATTAACTCGGCTTCTCATCAGGATACAAAGTGTTGGACATTCTGAAGAATTTTTGAAGCGAAATAAATGAAACATTTACTGAAAACATTGGGAGTAGATGACAGTAACTTGCTAAGAGTAGACATATAAATGTCTGTAAGCTCTTTACCTCATGAATATTCATGTTTGAAAAAAGACCATCGGCTGAATCATCTTAATCAGTCGGAGTTTTATAATTGCATTAGGAACACAAGTTTTTTTCTACCATGGCAGAAACTGCAAAATCAGATCTATATTATTTCATAAGCAAATAGAGCAGATCCAGATCAGATGGCTCCTACTGGAGGCGTCTGATCTGAGTCTACTCTGTTTGCAAAGACATGAAAAGGTGCCTCTTTCAGGTAAAGGGATAAGCTTGAGACTTTATTGATTTGAAAACATATATATATTCAAGTGAAGGCAATTGGCTGATACCCAATAGGTTTTAAATCACTAGGTGAATTGTTATGGAGTTTTCAGCTCATTATTTATTTAAAGTTGGAAACTTTTCCCATGCATTATTTTGAAATTCTTCAAACAGGAATGCTGTTTGTTTGAAATAGAATATCTTTTACCTGCACTGATTCAGAACTGGTTCCTTTAGTGAATATATTTTTCCAATGATTGCACATTTTAATTTTGGTAATAGCATATTGCAATATGAGAGCAGAATATATTAAGTTTGTGATAGGAGAACTAAACTATCTACCGCAGTTCCAATTCTTTGACTGGTATGATTCTTAGACTGTTTCCAAAGCCTCTATGAGTATTAGACTGTGTCCAAAACCTCTCTATGAGTCTTAGACTGTGTCCAAAGTCTCTATGAGTCTTAGACTGTGTCTAAAGTCTATGAATCTTAGGCTGTGTCGAAAGTATCTATGAATCTTAGACTGTGTCCAAAGCCTCTCTATGAGTCTTAGACTGTGTCCAAAGTCTCTATGAGTCTTAGACTGTGTCTAAAGTCTATGAATCTTAGACTGTGTCCAAAGCCTTTACCACCTGTTAACATCACCTTTATTATATTTTTTTCAAACAGAGTAGACCCAGATAAGACAGCTCCTGTCTGGCCAGGATCTGTTCTGTTTGCTTATTTGTCTACTAGTACTGTTCTCTACTAGTACTGATTGCATTGGCAATAAATTACCTTATTTATATTTTAACCCTTTCTTCCATAAATATGCCTTTCAACGCCTCTGTAATAGTCACTTCTTGAAACCATTGTGATAAATAGAGCATTTGCTCCTATAGGAGCAAATGCTATATTTATCACAGTGGTTTCAATACTACACAATTCGAACATTTTCCTTTTCTTTAGTTAATGCTCCTTTTCAGTAGATTCATTCAAAGAGGTTGGATCTAAAAAAAAGTCATTAAAGTAATTAATATGCATAATGTGCAGCATCTTAAATGCATATTCATAAAGTAAAATGGTTAAAGGCATATTCTCCTACCTGCAACTTCTAGGCAGACTGTCTGTTATTAACTATTAGCATGCAGAGCAAATATCAAATTTTCACTTACAGAAAATATATCTCCGGAATCATTTGCAGACTTCTGGCAATTTTTTTTTCTTCAAAAATATAGTCAGAGTGTCAGGAGTTTAACCCTTTCCTCCATAAATACGCCGCAGATTTATTCAAAAAGGTTTTTGGATCTAAAAATAGCCTATGAGGGAATGGGTTAAATCTCTTGAAGCACCAAGTTTGTCTTAGTCTGGATCCAAATCGTTTGCAACAAACTCGCCCATAGCGTGATCAATGTTAATGCATGCATGGGCGCAGTAAGAGGGCAAAAACTACTAGACCAAGCTCTTCAGAGACAGTGAGTCATTTCAAGCTCCTGAGTGGTGTGATCATATTACCAATAATCCTCTGTGATGACATTACACTAGCATCAGTCATTAACCCTTTACCTGATAGAAATGCCTTATGACACCTTTGCAAACAGAGTAGACCCAGATCAGAGGTCTGATGAGGGTCTACTCAGTTTGCTTTTGAAATAATTCAGGTCTAATTAAACAGTGTCCTCCATGGTCAATATTTCCTGTGTTTACATTAATCTTTAATCTTAATTTGTGACATCGTTATTTCTTAAATATAAATATGCATGACACAAAGGGTTAATTAGGAGCTGTCATTGTTCCTTGCAATCATTCCACCTGTGAACGACAGTTTGTATGCAAATTCCGCTAAAGCGCAATCCAGAATGTTTGCTGGTGGCTAGTTTAAGGAAAGTGCTAATCTGGTTTTATCAGTATAGAAACTCACCATTGCAAAGAACATAAAATCTATTTTCTGATTAGGGAAATTTCATCCAAGATTGTGATTTTTGCCATCAGGTGTAAAACAATTTCCATTAAGTAAATCTATGATTAAATTTTAGATTAGTGTCGAGGGAAGAAATTCAAATTTATAAATGAGTTACAATTTAACCCTTTCCTCCATAAATACGCCTTTCTACACCTCAGTAATTGTTACTTCTTGAACCATTGTGACATGATACACGTATAGATCTGATTCTACAGGTTTTTTCAAAGCAAAAAAGGTTTACATTATAAAACTTCGGCTAATAAATACCGGTATTCATGATGTCAAAGTTTCTTATAAGAATATTGAACAGGGAAAGGGTTAGGTACAGAGCTCCAGATAAGATGCGTAAATTAAAACATTTTCAAGATAATAACTTCATTATTTCTCCACCAAACCCTATGTTGTGACCACTCTTTAGAATCGTCTCAGAGAGAAAGACGATTCTAAAGAGTGATCACAACATAGGGTTTGGTGGAGAAATGACGATTTTAGTGCTTGTGTACGCAGTTATCTGTTGCTCCGTTTAAGTATATATAGCTTAACTTTTACTTACTTTTCCAGGTCCTGATGTAAATGCTGGTGACCAGTCAACAGCTGCTCAGCGTGCCACATCTCCTGCTTGCTCTGGTATTCCGACGCCAGGTGGGCGGACCTTAGGACCCCGCAGCCAATCAGCTGGACCAGAGAAATCGCAGATCAAACCACCTCAGTCTTCCACACCAACACCTCAGACCCAGAAAAGTAGTTCTGGTATTCCAGCAAATAAACAAAACTCTTCTATGCTAGAAAAATTCAAATTATTTAATACAAAGGAAAAGACAAAAGGTAGAAGTGGTCTGACAAAAAGTAGTTCCAAGACTAACAGTGCAGGTAGTACAAGTACAAGTACTCTAAGTACAAGCTCACGTAGTGATACATCATCATCATTAAGTGCCAGAAGCTCTAGCTCAGCAGACGCAGGTCCAAGCAGTAGTGCCACTAGTACCAATGACCCAGACAGCCCAAAGCTGTCCAAACCCCGCCCCATAGTGGGTGGGGTAATTTCTGCCAGGCGTGAGAATATTGGAGGTTTAACCATAGGTCAACAACAATCTCGTCAGACTTCCCCTTCCCCCTACAGCAGCTCCCTTCCCTCAACCCCTACCTCATCACTCCCCATCTCATCTCATAAGAAATCGGGAGGGAAGTCGCAGAAGTCAAGTGATGCCCAGTCACGCTCACAGCATGCTGGACACCAAACACCAACAAAAGGTGGGAAGCAAGGAAGTCTGATCCCGAAATCTGGAGGTAAAAGTCAGAAGTCATCATCTACATTGTCACTGACATCATCGTCTGGTGGCAGTCAGCTTCCAGTATCAGGTGGTGGTACCTTACCATCAGGTAGTTCAGGATCTGCACCTGGAAGCTCAATTCCGGCTCCAGGTTCTTCATCTATTCCCAAACCTGGTTCTGGGAAATCCTCAAAGTCTGGGAAAGAGGAAAAGATGCGGGGTACAGGTTCCTCAAAGGACCATGGAACATCGGGTTCTATGTCTCATCTAGGACCTCCAAACACACCACTACAGACACAGAGCTTGACACGAAGGTCAAAGCAGCATTCATCATCATCTCAACATCAGCAGCTGCAGTTACAGCAGCAGCAACAACATGCACAGCAAATGCATGCTAAGGCCAATGCCCAGCATGCATCTCAGGGTCAAAGTTCAAACAACATCTCAGCTTCATTGTCCTCGTCAGCGCCCCCTGTACCACCTCACAGAAATGGCAGCCAGCTTTCAGACAAACAGAACAACCAAACGACAACAAAACAGATGGTGTCTAAAGGTCAAAGTTCATCACATTCAAGGATATCACCAAACGATGGGCCTAACTCCCAGAAGACTAGATATACAGAAATAGAGTATACTGACGGCAGAATTGAGAGAGTTGGTGAAGGTCATTTTGCCAAACCAACCAATCAAGCCATCACTAGTAGTGTAGATGGACGGGGTCATCCGTACATGATTACCTCACAGTCTGTTAATGTTGTGAAGCCAACATGCAGCACGCCGCATTCCATGGCTGTGAAATCTGAATCAAATGCTCCACCATCTTTATCTATCATTCACAACAGATCAGCCATACCCCCACCACTGCCAAAGACGGAGCCTCCGCCATCAACACGAACAACTGTCAACAACAACAACACAAATCCTCAAACTTCTCAGGCACAATCCTCAACCAATCAAAAATCCAGCATTCCAGGGTCGCAACCTCAGACACCCAATAGTGCACCAGCAGCTAACACACCACAGTCCCCTGACAAAAAGGGCCACCTGTCTCCCAAAGCCCAGGATTCACCAGAAGCCAACCACAGTACAAGTAGCTCATCAAATGATAGTGTCATCTTGAATACTAGTGTGGCAAATTCACCAAGACTTGGGGTCAAAGTCCTTGGGTCCCAGCCTCAGCGTCCTGCCAACAACATTGCAATAGTGCAGCCCCACCATGGAGAGAAAAAAGAAACAACATTTGATACTGAGGTCACAACTGATGTTATTAACAAAGGTGATGATTCGTGCAAAAAGGAATCGCAAAAAGAAACAACTTTCTCTGAGAAAAAGACAACATTCATTGCAGATTCTGGTGAAACTTTGGACATTCAACCAATGCAACCAATCAACAGATCGATGCATTATGCTCAAGGATTTATGCGGGGTTATGCTTCACCAAACAAACCAATGCCAATCGCTGTGGCCCAAAATCAGTGTTATGCCATGACTGGGATGAGCCCAAATAGAGTTGGAATGAATCGTTCTCTTCTTGAAGCAAATAAGTTTTATTCTGGATCCATAAGGCGTGCAACTTCAAGTGGTTCCGGTAATGTTTCATATGATGACTATAGCTCGGACTACGATACATATGACTATATCTCTGGATATATGTCAGACGGGGATATACTGAAGGGAAACAAGATGGATGACATGAGCTCCGGGTACATGAGCGAGGGCGGTGCCTCCCTGTATGCCCGCCGACTGCAGCAGAGGTTCAGAGAAGGAATGCAGGCTGTGAAAGAATGCATGCAGAAGAGTAGCAACGTTACTGATGAAGACAGGTTAGTTAAAGCTCATAACATATTAATGATCTTTTGAATATACATATTGTGGATTTTATCTCATCTTAACCCGTTCGCGCCCAGTCGATGCTTCCATGTTTATATATTGGATTAGTCTAAGGGATGCCTGGCATTTTTTATATAAGGGATGCCTGACCTAAATTTTCATTTTCGTTTTGTTTTATATTGAAATTCCTATCAGCAAAGAGTGTAGACTCTGATCAGACGCCGCATTATGCGGCATCTCATCAGAGTCTACACTCTTTGCCTATATGATATCCCAAAATAGGATCGTGGGCACAAATGGGTTAACATGAAGTGCTCAGCAGAGGCCCAGATAAGATGTGTAATAGTTCATTTTTTTCTTCACCAAACCCTGTTTGCGACCACTGTTTAGAATGGTCTCAAAGGGTTTGGTGGAGATATGAAGATTTTAGTATTTGAAATATACACATTTATCTATAGATCTGGCATTGTGTCAGCATTTAGGAGCATTTTGTATTGTTGTTTATGGTTTTCAGTGGTCTAGCATTAATTAGTTCACAATCAAGCATCACCAATTCTAAACTCTTTTCATCATACATATTCATTTGAAAATAATAGGTAGAATATTAATCAGCTGATTTTGATACTTTTCTTAAAGTTGGTCAGTTTAACCCTTTACTCCATGAATATTCATGTCATAAATAATGATATCTTGAATATTAACATGATTAATTGTTTTAACCCTTACCTCCATTAATACGCCTTTCTATGCCTCTGTATTAGTCTTTTCTTGAAACCATTGTGAAAAATAGAGCATTTGCTCCATAGGAGCAAATGCTCTATTTATCACAATGGTTTCAATACTACACAATTCTAACATTTTTATTTTCTCTAATAAATGCTCCTTTTCGGTAGATTCATTCATAGAGATTGGGTCTTAAAAATAGCCTATTTGGGAACGGGTTAAAAACACATGGACACAGGAGGTTCAGATCAGCAGAAACTGTAGAATCATATCTACATTATATCATAAGCAAACAGAGCAGACCCTGATTTGATGGCTCCTATTAAGTCCTGGTCTACTCTGTTTGCAAAGGCATATTAATGGAGTAAAGTGTTCATGTTATCAGTATGAATACTGGTGCTTTTGATGCTTATTTGAAATTTGATAACACTTACCTCTTTACCTAATGAATATTTATGTAAACAATTATGAATGATAATTAATTAGCTAATAGGAACAAGAGAAGTTTTGGCCATTACACAAATTGTAGAATCAGATCTATATTGAAGTATATCATAAACAAACCGAAAGAATCCTGATCAGACTGCTCCTACAGTGGCTATCTGATCTAGTTGTAGACCCTAATCAGAGAGCTCCATTAACATACTCTTCTAACAAACAGTGATAAACCATTCATCATTCAAATGATAAACCCTTTACTTAACCCATTCCCTCATATTGACGACTGTAAAGGTCACTTTGTGAAACCATTGTGATAAATAGAGCATTTGCTCCTATATATAGGAGCAAATGCTCTATTTATCACAATGGTTTCAAACTACAAAATTCTAAAAATTTCCTTTTCTCTATTTAATGCTCCGTTTCGGTAGGTTTATTCAAAGAGGTTGTATCTAAAAATAGCCTATGAGGTAATGGGTTAATACAGATATGCATTTACACATTTGCAAACAGAATATTCCAAAATCAGACAGTAGGAAATGTCTTACCAGATTCTGCTCTGTTTTCCCTTATGAAATAATAAAGATCTGATTCAACAGTTTCTGCCTTGACCAAAACTTCTTTTATATGCCATTAAAAACAAAATTGGGTAATTAAGATTATTTCAAAATCATGTACATGTAGGAATGGTTAAACCTTTCTCAACAAGAGGCGCCTTTTGGTGCCTTCGCAAATAGATCAGACCCAGAACAGAGGAGCCATCTGATCAGGATCTGTTCTGTTTGCTTATGGAATCACATAGATATGATTCTACAGTGACTTAAATCTAATAAAATGTTCACAAGATGTTATGAATTTTTGTGTAAATATTCATGAGATAAAAAAGTAAACATTGTGAACAGCCCTCACCCCAACTTCTGTAGTGCCTGAGAAAGTAGTAAAACTGAGTCGATGCCTCACAGATAAAAACAGCGTGATGGATTTTGAGTTATTACCTGCAGCCGACAACCACTTACAACAGGTAGATATATACAGGTACACAGTAATTTGGGCCGGGTTACTACAGATACATGAAGCTTGGAGATTGTTGTTATTTCTTCTGTCATTATTATTGTTGTTTCAAGTGAATACTCCATTAATCTGGCAGCAGGGATACTGCTTGAGTCTCTTGGGAAGTTTTGTTGGGTTGTGGATCGACAGGTGTCCAGAATTTGGATTTATTTCGTAGAGGGTTGTAAGTAAATCTGTTTATGCATAACCCTTCTAATACAGGACATGCATGCTTTGCCATTGGCAAACAGTGTAGAATCAGATCAGAAGGCTCCTAGAGGATCCCTCTGATCATGGTCTGCACTGTGGTCATTCAAAATCAGCTAGCAAGTTTCAGTCTTTTATACTGAGAGTTAACTCTTTCGGCGCCAAATTTAAGTGTCGTCTGCAATAATAATTTCATATTAAATATAATTCTAAACTAAATAATAAAGGTATACTAGTAAAACATTTGTTTTTAAAAATCTGTATGCTTGGGCTAAAATAATACAGAAAACAGTGAAGTCCCAGGTCAGATGCTGCCTTGAAAATGCTCAATTTATCACAATGGTTTCAATACTACACAACTCTAACATTTTCCTTTTCTTCAGTAAATGCTCTTTTTCGGTAAATTGATTGTTAGTTTTAGGACCATCTGGATTAAATTAGATCAACAAGAAAAACTGTTAAAATTTAACCTATTTTGCTGGCACTGAAAAACCTGTCTTAAGCGACCATATATTTATTGAACATAGAAATCTTACAATATAGGTAGTTGCTTAATACAGGGCAAAAGTAATGCAGAAATCTATAATAGCTTTCTGCATTACTTTTAACCTGCATCAAGCTCCCCCCTGAGTTACTGACTCAAAATTGGATATTTTTCTGAAGGTCACTCAACCCTTCGCTTGCTATTCATGTCAATACACCTACCTGTAAATAGTGAAGACCCAGATGAGACAGCTCCTTCAGGAGCTGTCTCATCAGGGTCTGCACTATTTACAAGTTGATTGTGCAACCAATGCACTCTAGAGCAGTGATTGCACAGCGATATACTTGTACACAGTGAAGATATATGTAATTATACAACAGGGAATGGGTAAAGAAGGAGAAATGTATTTTAAAATTCAGCAAGCGAAGGGTTAAGATAGGTTTTACTGTAACTGGATTGAGTATTTCAGAGTTGTTGTTTCAGATATATGAAGTATTTCAATGCTTGATTTTCAAAGTGGATTAGAGGGCTGGCTCTTCAAGAAGCTGTCTTATCTATGTCTACATTGTTTGCAAATGCAGGTTAACTCTATCCCTCATATAAACACTTATTTTTATCACATTTTCAAATGGAGTAAGTTGGTGGATATTCATGAATTGGCCAATTCACGATTAAATGTTCAATGAGAGTGAACTTATTTCTGGCATGCAATGGATTAAAATCCCTCTAGGCAATGGTGCTTCATAGAAAACAAATTTCTGCCTTGGATGATTCTAAAAACAGACAGCTTCTGAAAGACTTAGACATGAAATACCAAATAATTGAGACAAATGATACAAAATGAGCAAAATGGGAGCTTGCATTACCATTAATATCTCAGAAGGGACCGATTATAATAATATTAGGATAATTGATTTGCGATATCTAAGGTACACAAGCATTAATTATGGTTTCCTGTGCAAAATGATTGTGTCAGCAGAGTAACAGTCTGAAATAGCTGCACGAAATGTACATGTGTATTGTAGAAACGGCAGAGGTCCAGATAAGATGCGTGTATTAAAAACATTTTCAAGAATAATGTCTTTATTTCTACACCAAACTCATATGTTGTGACAACTGTTTAGAATCGTCTCATAGAGATGATTGTAAAGTGTGGTCACAACATAGAGATTGGTGGAGAAAAAACAATTTTAGTACCGGTATTTGAGTACCTACATTTATCTGTAGCTCTGAACCATTCACAGTGACCACCCAGAATAAATCTAGGTCTAGGGTGGGTGTTAAGGCAGGTGGTAGCTTAATGCAGGATGAAAGTTATGCAAAGTGCTCCTTTAGCAGTTTTCAGTATTACTTTAAGAAATAGACATCATGAATATTCATTAGCTGAAATTTCATAATGTAAAATTTTAAAGGGAATATTTTGCTCTGACAAAAACTGCAGAATCTGTTATCAGATCTGTATCATGTCGTAAGCAAATAGCGCAGACTCTTATCAGATGGCTCCTATAGGAGCCGTCTGATCTGGGTCTACTCTGTTTGTAAATACAGTAAAACCACTCTATAACGACCACTAAATTGTGTTAATTAGTTGATATTTAGGGCAGGTGGCTGCTTAAAGCAAGGTGAAAGTAAAACAGAACGCTCCTATAGGAGCGTTCTGTTTTACTTTCACCTTGCTTTAAGCAGCCACCTGCCTTTTACACAAAAACTTGATGTCATTTAGTGGTCGTTATAGAGAGGTTTTACTGTATGCGAAAAAGCGTTTAAATGAAGGAAGGGATTATGGTGTATAGGGTTAAAGCTGCTCTTGGAAATAAATGGTCCAAGACAATAAGTGATGGTGTCAATTGACATTATTATACTGTAAATCACAGAAGCATATCATTGATTACCAGAGTGTATCACCCACAGTGTTTGTTGACATTTTGTATCGGATGTGCTTCAGGAGAGAAAAAGGATGCTTGATGATTCATTCAGCTGAACATCTAGCAGACTGGTATTGTACTTCAGAGATGATCAGGAAAATTAATGTTCTGATAGGCTGGTTTCATCACCAATTTGGAAGGGCCCATCACACTCAGTAATTTACTAATATATATAATAAAAATATGTTAACCCTTTTAAGCCATTCTCTCCTACTGACGCTGTTTTTATGCCCCCGTTGACGATAGTCAAGGGGCATTATGTTTTGCATATGTCCGTCCGTCTGTCACGCTTTTAGGTGCAGGTGGTTGTCACAGTTTTTCAAGTGTTATAAGTCAGTAAATTCAACACTTATACACATGAAACTTCACATACACATCAATTACCATCTGTGCTATCATTTGGCACCCCACCCATGCTACCCTCAAGCCCAAGGTCGAGGTCAAACGACTTGAACATTTTACGTGGAGTTGGTTGTCACATTTACGTGCAGTTTTTTGTCACAGTATTTTCATTGTCTTATATCTCCCTAACCACTGTAGCTATTGCCATGGAATTGCATATACACATTAAACACCATCCATACTTTCATTGCACACCCAGCCCATGCTGCCCGCAAGCCCAAGGTCAAGGTCAAATGACTTGGAAATTTTACGTGCCACTAGGCAAGCACCTACACAGGGGCATCAGTGTGTCTTACAGACGCAATTTTCTAGTTTCGCCTCTAAAACTCAATTACTGAAACCATTTTGATAATTAGAGCATTTGCTCCATAGGAGTAAATGCTCTATTTATCACAATGGTTTAAAAACTATACAGTTCTAAAATTCTCCTTTTCTTTAGTTAATGCTTCTTTTTGGTATATTATTATTCAAAGAGGTTGGGTCTGAAAAATAGTCTAGGAGGGAATAGGGAATGGGTTAATGCAGGACATAAGTGTACTGATATTTGCAAACAGTGAAGGTTCCTAGGAGTCTGCACTGTTTGACATTTAAATTATGCTAGTAAATTTAACACTTTACTCCATAGATACGCCTTTGTATGCCTTTTCAAACAAAGTAGACCAAGATCGGACGGCTCCTATAGGAGCTGTCTGATCAGGGTCTGCTCTGTATGCTAATGGGATTTTATATATATAGATCTAGTCCTTTAGTTTCTTAATTGGCTACTAATTGTTCTCCCTTTCATATTTCATTATAACTATTTTGTCCATGAATATTCAGTATGTATTGAAATTTGAAATAAACATAGAACAGGGAAAGGTTAACCCTTTACCTCATATAACCGTGTTTTCACGCATTTGCAAACAGAGTAGACCCAGATCAGACGGCTCCTAGAGGAGCCGTCTGATCAGGGTCTGCTCTGTTTGCTATTGGAATTTGATAGATATGTTTCTTTGCTTTCTAAAATGGCTACAATTTTCCATCTTCCATATTTCATTATAATCATTTTATCTTTGAATATTCAGTAGGTATTGAAATTTGGAATGAACATAGAACAGGGAAAGGTTAAAGAGATAACTGATATAAGCCTCTCTTCAGTCCGGTTATCAGATGACAGGTTTTGAGTCACTGGTGCTAGCCATTATTAGATTTCCACTTAACTTGAGTAACTGTGATAGAAAAAAGCAAGAGCCTGCGGGTCTAGTTAACTTCCATACAATATTAATTTGCCCCACCACAGCAGTAGTTTTCCAGTCCGACTCAAATTGATGCCCATTCATTGGTCTTCATCTCCTATATCATATCTCAACTGAACAATTATAGATTGTCACACATCCATGAATGAATTAGATCAAGATCACACTCTTTCTCAGAAGGGCATGAATCTGTGTGAGAATGACAGGATTGATACTGAAATTAACAAGTCAAGCAACAAAGTATGTACAGCGGAGAACACTTTAGTTGTGAAAAGGATAAAAGACAAGTTAGTGCAGGTATTGATTCCAAGCTATCAGGCAGCCAGCTTGTCCCCCCCCCCCCCCTCGCTGGCAGGAATGAGTCATACCTACAGTTAGAATGCATGTTTAGTGAAGCCAACTCGCCCCTTCTATTCTCTGTAAAAAATGAACTGACCCAATAATGGGGCTGCTGAGCTCTGAAATTGTTTGTTGGGAGGAAGGATACAATTTCTTTGTCAAATGATACTGTGGATTACTGTACAGAGAGAAAGTGTGCCAAATATGACTGTTGTGTGCCATTATTGAAATTATTGATAAACCGTGGAATCACTGGAAGAAAACAGCAGAGGACTCAGCAATAAAGAGTCATTCAAGTTAAACTTGCCTTTGTTTAATGTCGCAGTTTTCTCAGATATTTGTGGTAGGTTGGAAACATTTTGTGAAAGACAAGATGCATGATAACAGGAATCAGTTCCTCAAGGAAAATATTTTAAAGATTGGATGAGATCAAAGGATGTTCTGTTTGCAAGTGCCAAGGAAAATAAACATTTGCAGAATGAGTAAATAGATTAAATGAGCTATACTTTTATGACATACAGTAGAACCTGCCTATAGCGTCCACATAATGAATAATCATTTAGGTCTATAAGAGCAGGTGGTTGCTTAATGCTGGATGAAAGTAATGCAGAAAGCTCCTGCAGGAGTTTACTGCATAATACTGTCATCCTGCATTAAGCTACCATCTGTCTAAAATAAACAAAATTATGACTTATTTTTGATGGCCGCTGTAGACATGTATTACTGTACACTGGGTATGATAACAACTGCATCACAACTGCATCGGCAGCATGTGGAAAACACAGATTATGTTCTGATACATTTTTGAAAATCTTAACTTTTCGCGCTAAGAATGTTACATGTCTGCAAATATTGTCATATTCTATCTATCCTCCAATGCAGTCAGAGTGTCAAACATTTTGGTTCCTGATTACGATGCTATGTGAGTTGGCATCTTGACTGGATCCAGATTGTTTGAATAGGTTATAAACAAATCCACTTCTAGCGTGCAGAGTTAATAAAACTAGAAGATTTTAGAAATTTAATGAGCCCTTTATTACTCATGTTTCTGTTGCTGCTTCAGATTTTTATTTAGATTGCAGTAGCTTTTGTAAACATTAGCATTAATGGACTACAGTTTTTTAATGACCTTGACCTTTCTGGATTAACACAGACGAAGGTGCAATAACTTTACATACCATTAACTGTCAACATTAACCCTTTGTGGGGCATAATTGCACTGGCATTTGCAAACAGTGTAGACCCAGATCAGAGTGATCCTAAGGGATCCCTCTGATCAAAGTCTGCACTGTCTGACATTCAAAATCCTCCAGCATGTTTGAGTGAACTCAATAGTTAAATATTGATGGGTTATTCCACTGTTAACCCTTCTCTTGCTGAATTTTAAAATACATTTCTCCTTCTTTACCCATGCCCTGTTGTATAATTACATATATCTTCACTGTCTACAAGTATTTCGCTGTGCAATCGCTGCTGTGGAGTGCACTGGTTGCACAATCAACTTTTAAATAGTGCAGACCCTGATGAGACAGCTCCTGCAGGAGTTGTCTCATCTGGGTCTTCACTATTTACAGGTAGGTATATTGACGTGAAAAGCAAGCGAAGGGTTAAAATTCAGCGTTGAAAGGGTTAAAAACTATTACCAATGTGAACAGTATCTGACATGATTCATATACCTTCCATTATGATTTGCTCCTGCAGGTTTGTTCAAAATAGAAAATATCTTTTAACTATTTTGACTAATGTTAGCACAAAGGTAGTCATGGATTGCTGTGTTTTATCGCAGAGAATCTAACAGAGAGGAAGATTTAACCATTAGGACATGTAAGCGTGCAACTGTAACATGTTTAATCATTAGTTTCTGATTGTAAACAAAAAAGAACCAAGTGAGCTTCGGAACAGCAAAGCCAGGCAGGCTTATCAGTCTATGGCTACATTCTGTGGTAGATAAAACAATGTGATAAAAAAACAAGAGGCCAGAAGGAAAAAGAGAAGTGTGGATTGATTAGAAAATTATGAAATATTATCTTACCTGAAGGTTTAGTGCTGTCGCTGACAGAATTGTAACCTATTTAGATAGCAGCTCTACAGTCTGTCAGCACGTGAGACTATACCAGGACAAATGATGATGATGATGAATGGCGTATTCATCAAGAGTGACTCTTTCAGTCTGGGATTGTACAAACTGTCTTGTTACTGGATGTCTGGTTTGTGTTATTCGATCTGAGAGAAGTATTTGAATGGACAGAGTGAACTTTTTCTGACCGATCTCGAGAAGGGTCAAGCTCCTATTTCAACTTTTTAGAGAGAAAATCTGTAAAAAAGATACTGCAATAAATAGTGAAATCTATAGCAACTAGACAATTGAATACTTTGAGAAATAGTATTTATACAGTATATAGCTTCCATACATATAATTGGCACTTTAGAATTGAATTTCAAAGGGCAATACATTGTAGTCGTCTGTGGTGAATTTCTGCTGCAAGCTTCTAGGAATCAGCTGAGGGCCATATGTGAAAGCAATTAAATCAAAACAAAATCTAGAAGCAGTGTCTGGCTGGTTCATTGTGAGCCATACTAGTTAGACACAAGATACTGTTAGTTCAACATGGATTGGTAAAGATTTTCTATCAATATTTACAGTTATGCTGGCACAACAAGGTGATAAAACAGAGATAAATAATTCCTCAAGAGAAATCGAAACTTTTGATTATCATGGGAGAAACTTCAGAAATCTCTAGTGGATGATAACAAGATTTGATTTTTTTTTTAACGATATAACATCTCTTGGCAGCAGTACTAATCACTTTCAATCATGAATTCAGCACAGAGTAAGATGAGAACTAATGGTATGTTCCTACGCAGTTTTGATTCCAAACGTTATCAAGAGCTCCAGCTGCAGAAACAGCAAATACTGCAAAAGCAAAGAGAGCTGGAGAAGATAAAGGAAAAGAAAAGCAAGCGAAGGAAGCCAGTTATTGAAGGGATGATTGAGGAAGAGCCAGATACAGATGGTGATACAGGAGGTGCCGAAAGCTCAGCTTCCTCAAGTAAAAGTCATAGCACTCACAGCCTTAGTCAGATGACGGATGGTTCCGATGGCGTTGAAGATGTAAAAAATAATACTGTACCAAACGACAAGGAAGTAAGTGGTGCAGATGCATCTGAAAGTAAAGCATATGTAACTGATGATATAAAAGATGATGAGATGTCACATGATTCTTTAGCAGATCTGAACGAGGATGCTGCCATAAATGTTCAAATAAAGTCGGAAGTAAACAATTTAGATACAGTGTTAAATGAGCCTGTAAAAGATGTAATATCAGGGACTAAACCTGATGTCAGTAGTAATAACACAGAAGTTTCTGATACAGTTACACTTAGTAGTGAGGGTGAAGTAAAGGCATCTCCTGGAGATAATGACAAAGCATGTGCAAAATCTAAGACTGGGTCTAATGACCCGAATAGCAAAGATGTAACCACTCCTGTGAAAGGTTTAGTTGACGCAAAGACTGACACAAAACCAACGAAAGAATATGCTATTATAGCAAAGATAAACAAACAGGCTATAATTAGAGGATCAGAGATTGTTGGTAAGGAGAGTGAATCTCAAAGTAAAAGTGATGAAATAAGTGTGATTGTGTCAGAGAAAGATGTTAAGAAAGATGTACTACATTGTGGCAAGTTGTATAAAACTGATAAGAAAACCAAGGCCAAGTCTGTTACTAACTTAGATGAGACTGGTCAACAAATGAAAACTAATACTCAGGCCTATGCTGTGATAGATCTCGATAAGACAATGTCATATGTGAAAAATCTTGAAGAGAAAAAAGATAAGACAGATAAACTTAAAGATAAATCTACTGAAAAGGGAAAAGAAAGTACTGCCGAAGATTCTGCAAGTGCCATTCTGGCAAAGGCAGACAAACTTTCAGAGAGAGCACAACAAATTCAGGAGCTCCGAGAACAAATTTATGCGAAGAAGTATGCTCGAATGTCACGATCAGCTGGATACAATGGTGATATGGACACATCGTGTTCTTCATTAGAGCCGGATATTGACACGGCTGTAGATAAATTTCTAAGCAGTAAACTTTCAGGGAGCATGGATGATAGATTAATTATAACAGAGGAGCAGCTATCCACCATGCAGTATGTTGGATCATCCTCGTCAGGGTATGTTACCATAGCAACATAAAGTATTACTTTCAAGTAGTAATATATTCTTTGAATTTTACTCACAATGAATTGTGACTCTCCAGTAATCATAACATTTTGGGAAGTTTAGATATTTCTCTTAACCCTTTCCCTTATGTAAGCGCATTTTGACGCATCTGCAAACAGAGTAGACCCAGATCAGATGGCTCCTATTGGAGCCATCTGATCATGGTCTGCTCTGTTTGCTTTTGGTGTAATATAGATTTGATTCTACAGCTTCTGCCTGAGCGAAAATGTCCTGTTTTCATATGCCATTATAAAAAATAATCTTATTAATATTCATGACATCAATATTTCTTACATGAATATTCAACAGGGAAAGGATTAACTTTTGTATTAACACTTTCCCTGTGGAATGTTCATTTAAGAAATTATGACATCATTAGATAATAATAATAATATAATAAATTAATGTTAATTAGATTATATTTTTATCATGACATAATGATCACGGGACAATCAGGAATTTACTGTAAAATCAGATCTATATTATACCATAGGCAAACGGAGCAGACCCTGATCAGATGACTCCTATTGGAGCCATCTGATCTGGGTCTACTCTGTTTGTAAAGTTGTTAAAAAGCGTTTGTATGAGGGAAAGGGTTAAAGTGCAAATGTGTAAATAAGGCACCTCTATCAAGTAAGGATTAATCCTCTTTACCTGATAGAAATACCTTATTAAGTAATATAAGTTAAACAGTTTTCAGGTTACCTACATGTAATATGGAAGATATACACTGCCAGTAAATTCCATATTGGTAACATGAACACTGTGTAACAGTTTTATCCTACCGACTACCTTTTGTTTTTGGTGAAATAGATTTAAGGTAATCTGAACACTGTGTAACATTTTATCCTACGAATACCTTTTATTTTTGACGAAATAGATTTAAGGCGACAGCTGTCATTGAAGATGGTAACATGACGTCATCATTATCTGAATATCAATGTGTGACGTCTTGTTTACCGCCAACGACGTCTTGTTTACCGCAAACGACGTCATGTTGACTGCCAACGACGTCATGTTTACCGCCAAATGGCTTATATTAGGTTGCTAAAGGCAGTGAATGGAAAATACATGGCTCACATGACATCATTTAACCAATCGGATAGCTAGTAACTTGTAGGAGATAGGATAAGAGTTAATCCTTTACCTGATAGAAATACGTTTTATCGCCTTGGCAAAACAGTAGACCAAGATCAGATTGCTCCCCAAAGCTACAAGTTACTTTTTACATATGATTTTATAAAAATCTAATATATATTCATAATGTGATAATTTCTTACATGAATATCCATGAGGTAAAGGGTAAATATGTGTAGCTTGGATATTACTGTTTCATGATACCCACCAACATAGAATACTTAACTGATATAATTACATAGTTGGCTCAGTGTGAAGCAAAGGTCAGATAATACCAAAAGTTTATCAGGATTTCCACAGAAAAACAAATGATGGCTGGATCAATATCACAGAGCTACAGATAAAGGTGCATTATACTCAAATACTAAAATTGTCATTTCTCCACCAAACCCTTTACTGTGACCACTCTTTAGAATTGTCTCTTCGAGACGATTCTAAAGAGTGGTCACAGTATAGGGTTTGGTGGAGAAATAAAGGAGTTATTGATGAAAATGTTTAAATTTACGCATCTTATCTGGACCTTTGGTATCATGATGGTTATTTGTAAGAATGAATATTATGGTAAATGGAGGACTCAGCACAAGACCGTTGTATCAAAACTTGTAATCCTCCTTAACCCATTTTCTCATGAACATTTATGCATGAATTGATCACTTCATGAATCAAATAACTTAAGCTAATAAGGGTACGCCTGTAGACCTAGATCAGACAACTCCTGTAGGAGCCATCTGATCTGGATCTTTTCTATTTGCTTATGAAATTTTATTAGATCTGACTACAATTTCTACCAATAACAAAATACAATGAACAACAGGGAATGGGTTAATAAGTTACATGTACATGGTGTTTAATCAAGGTCCAAATCATTTGCAAAGGCTGTCATGAAGTCACTTCAGATGAGTTTTTGTTTATGGGTGAAGAACAGTTATCTATTGCATACAAATTGAATCTGGATGAGACACAGACAATATAACTCTGCATCTTGTCAGGCTGCAAACTGATAACTTCTTTGAAAAGATATTGGAAGGAAGTATAATGCACAGAATCTTAATGAAGTAAGTTGTCTATCATTGAAAACGTTTTTTTTTCAGGATGTCAACCCATTCCCGCATAGGCTATTTTTAGACTGAGCCTCTTTGAATAAATCTACTGAAAAGGAGCATTTAATTACTAGAGAAAGGGTAAATTTGAGATCTCTGTGTACCAGTAATTTTTGAAACTATTGTGATAAATAAAGCATTTGCTCCTATGGAGCAAATGCTCTATTTATTACAATGGTTTCAAATATTGACTTTCACAGAGGTGTCAAAAGGCGGGAATGGGTTAAAGGTCAGTTTTATGCTTAAACCCTGGATGCTGAGCTTGCTGGTCATTGTTGGGTTACCCGTTTGTATACAGTGGTGAATTTATGATTGCTCTAACAAACAGTTACTCAACATCTTGTTAGGATCCAAACGTGTTGAGAAATTGAATGCATTTTGGAAGAGAAGAAAGAAATCGACTAACTTTCAGACTTGCAGCTGATGGCAAGTTTTTGCACATGATAATTGTTTGAAGGCAGAGTCTATGCTAAGATGTAATGACGTATAACTAAATAAGGGCATAATTTTATCTGCTACTGAAATGTTAATATTCTGGCATTTGTAGAATGAAAGGTTATGTCAAATGTTACATTGGAGTTCTACAAACAGTCATTGGAAAGGTCACCCTTAATTCTAGATCTAAGGCTGATGGAAGCTAAACTCTTCCCTTCATATAAATGCCTTTTCAGGCATTTGCAAGCAAAGAAGACACAAATCAGACGGTTCGTATTGGAGACGTCTGATCATTGTCTGCTCTGTTTGCTAATGGAATTTGATAGATCTGTTTCTTTTCTTTATAAAATGGCTACAATGTTCCACCTTCCATATTCCATTATAACTATTTTGTCCATGAATATTCAGTAGGTATTGAAATTTGGAATAGATATAGAACTGGGAATGGGTTAACTCTTTGCACACCAAGCAATTTTTCATCTGCAACAATAATTTCTCTATTTCTCTCAGTAAAGATGTGGTCAAGGTGTCAAACAGTTTGAATCCTGAAGAGGCACCGCTTTATGCTGCATCTTAGACATCTCATTGGGATACTAAATGTTTGCATAGGTATTTAACCCTTTCCTCCATAAATACGCCTTTCTACGCCTCTGTAATAACCACTTCTTGAAACCATCATGATAAATAGAGCATTTGCTCCTATAGGAGCAAATGCTGTATTTATCACAATGGTTTCAAACTAGAAAATTCTAAAATCTTACTTTTCTCTAGTAAATGCTCCTTGTGGGTAGATTCATTCAAAGAGGTTGGATCTAAAAATAGCCTATGGAGGAAAGGGTTAACCCAATACCTCAAACATAGTTGGCATCGTGTGAATTTTAGCAAAGGTCACATAATACCAAAAGTGTATCAGGATTTCCAGAGAAAAAACAAATGATGGTTGGATCAGTATCATGATGGCTGTTAAGTCCCATTATATTTTATCATCGCATTTCCTTGTGAAAATTGAAAAGGTCTGAATTTTTTGTCCAAAGATGGTTTTAAAACACTTAAGCAAAACAATTGTGATGCTAGAAAAATGAACAGGATTTTACTATTGGAGTCCATATAGATGGACAGATCGTCTACTAAATGCAAATGAGCTACTCTAATGCAAATGAGCTACTCTAACGCGATCTTTATGTGACGTCTGAAAAAAAGTAGGGCTTGAACACAAGTATTATGATTTCCCTGCTTGATCAGCGATATTTTCATGTGTTGTTTTTGAGCAAATAAGGTGTAAAATGAGTTGGGTTTTTTTTTTATACATAACCTCATGTGTAGCCATTTGACAGCTAATTTAGCATGGAAATTAATTTCCATAAACATTTACAGGAGCCATCTAAACTGGGTCTACTTTGTTTGCAAAGCCATTAAAAGGCGTATCTGTACAGTAAAGGTTTATATTGGTCTAATGTGTGTCATCTGGTTTGAGATAATCTGGTTTTATAGTTCTGACAGTTTTTCATTTGTGTATTCACTGTTTTGCTGCTGAGTTGGCAAAAATTGACTATAGCAACTGAAATTTGATGGCATCGATAAGATTTCATGAATATTCCAGTAATTTTATGAACCACAGCAAAAATCGGGGCAAATGTTACGAGCTCACTCATCGCTGTAATTCCCAAACTGTCTGCTATTAAAACATCAGAAGGATGTTTTCCCTGTGTCTGTAGAGGAGGTTAATTTTCGATTTTATCTAAAAACACTTGTCATCCTATGACATATGAGTATTTTATATCCTTTCCACTTCAGAAATATGGAGCAGTAAGCTTAAACCATTACTCCGTGAATATACATGTAAGAAATAGTGACATCATGAATATTAATTACCCATTGATTATTTTTTATAATAGCTCATGAACACAGGAAATTTTGGCCATTGCAGAAACTGTAGGATTGGCTTTATATTATTTCAAAAGCAAACAGAGCAGATCCTGATCAGATAGCTGTCTGATCATGGTCTACTCTGTTTGAAAAAGTGTTAAATTCTGAGGCACATTTATGGGTGAAAGGTCAATAAAGTCGGAATATAAATTAGTTGTGGTAACTAATGTAAGAAGTGATCAGCTGAGAGATATTTGTGATGTCATTATTTCTTACATGAATATTCATCAAGCAATGAACGTAACTTTCTGTTCTAGTAAAGAATTGGAGCAACTCGAACTGTATATCAGACCGTCATAGACACATCAAGGTTGCAGCAGAATGCTATGTTTTCTAAATTTAATATTGGAAAATGACTCATGTCGATCAATCAATAGCACTGCACATCGTGTTTACTAGAACTCTCGATGATAAAGCGTTAACCCTTTACTCCATGAATATTCATGTAAGATAAGAAGCAAAAATGATATCACGAATATTAATTAGATTTAAATTTTAAAATGGCTTAAACATTTTACATTACATCAAGAATTTTCACTTTATACGTTACCCACTTGATCAGGGTCTGCTATGTTTGCTTATAACGTCAGAATAGATCTGACCACAGTTTCTATACCAAACATTCAGCTAATAAATACTTATGATGTCATTATTTCTTATACAAATTTGCAACTGGGAACAGGTTAAGGTACCACCTGTCTTAACCCTTTCCTCCATAAATACGCCTTTCTACGCCTCTGTAAAAGTCACTTTTTGAAACCATTTTGACAAATAGAGCATTTGCTCCTAAGGAGCAAATGCTCTATTTGTCACAATGGTTTCAGAACTACAAATTCTATTTCTTTTTTCTTTTCTCTAGTTAATGCTCCTTTTCGGTAGATTTATTCAGAGAGGTTAGGTCTAAAAATAGCCCATGGGGGAATGGGTTATAATTCTTCAGCCAATAATTATTTATAACATAATTATTTCTTGCATGAATATTCAACAGGGAAAAGTGTTAAAAGAGAAATAAGTAAACTGAACTTTGACAAGTGTTACGCAAACAACAATATTTGCCGGAAACAATTTCAGAGCATACAAAGATATGGGGATAGGAACGAATTTGCTACAGATATATGTTTTCCCGAGTGCTGGAAAATTTGTGGGTTGTGTGCGTTTCTTGATGCTAATTGGTTCCATTGTTTATAGGTTTTTGAAACGAACTGGATAGAATGCTGAATCAATGACGCAGACAGCTTGGCATGATTGCTCTTACAAAATAAATGGGCAATTCTTACATAACGTCAGATTCTTTAGATTGACCTACATTTACCCTTTACTTCATAGATATGCCTTTCTCTGCAAACAGAGTAGACCCAGATTAGACGGGCTCCTATAGGAGCCATCTGAGCAGGGTCTGCTCTGTTTGCTTATGGAATTATATAGATCTTATTGTACAGTTTCTACCATAGGCCAAAACAATTTGTGAGCATGTGCCATTATTTTCAGTAGAGATTGGGTCTAAAATAGCCTATTAGTGAATAGGGCTGCATTACGGGCCATCTGATCTGTTCAATGTCAAATACGTACAATGTCATTTACCACTACATTCTGAAGTAGGTAAATTGTTATAATACTTTGTGAGGTATGGGTTTGGATTTCAGATGTCATTGATATGCAGCAGAAATTATGAGAACCCTAACCCTAACACTTTATTTCTAAAACTAAATGCACTGGTCTGTAAACTGTTTACAGGAGCCCAGGGTCAGGAAAAAAGCTACTATTGCAGTATTGAAAACATATGTATGGTGTATGACGCTAAACTATCAGGGAAATCACTGTCAAAATACAGTTTATGGACCGTGAATATATCTGTGAGTCTGGAACTCATTTAATCAAAGGTCATGCTAAGGTTTCCAGTTTATCGTAAGTGGGTAGTACAGTTAAAAAAATTGTTTTATCAATCAATTCTTAAACCTTTTATGGCAATTTTCTTGATAAATGTAGCACAACTATTAGACTCTGTATTATTAGGGTATAATGTAGGTCTGATTCTACAGTTTCTTCCGCTGAGCCAAAACATCATAGATATTCATGGTGTCATTATTTTTTGTACCATTATAATCAATCAGATCAGACCCTGATCAGACGGCTCCTATATGATCCATCTGATTTGGGTCTGCTCTCTTTGCAAAGACATGAAATAGTATAAATGAAATAAATGTTCATGTCATTACTTCTTACATGAATATAGAACAGGGAAAGAGTTAGCCCTTGACCCTTTCCTCCATAACACGCCTTTCTACGCCTCTGTAAAAGTCACTTTTCGAAAGCATTGTGATAAATAGAGAATTTGCTCCTTAGGAGCAAATGCTCTATTTATCACAATGGTTTCAAAACTACAAATTCTAAAACTTCCCTTTTCTCTAGCTATTGCTCCTTTTCGGTAGATTTATTCAAAGAGGTTGGTTCTTAAAATAGCCTATGAGGGAATGGGTTAAGAGTTAACAGAAAGTGTTAAGAGTAGGATTAACTGTTATTAAGCTACCCACAACCTGACTCCAATAACTTAGACGCAGGTGAGATAACGAGTAACTCAGCAGTCTCATCAGGAACCAACTGTATCACATTCGGCCAGTAATATATTAAAAGATTGAGGGAATTAGAAGTAATCAATTGAGCGGACATTATTTCTTTCTCATAACAGGGTAAGGGTTAAGATTAAAATACAACAAGACAAAGAGCTTATGGGAAATATTGGTACAGTAAAATCTCGATTATTCAAACACTAAATAAGGCATTATTATTGATCTTTAAGACAGGTGGCGGCTGAATGCATGGTGAAAGTTATGCAGAAAGCTCCTAGAGGAGCTTTCTGCATAACTTTCACCATGCATTAAGCAGCCACCTGCCTAAAAAGGTCTAAATTCTTCTATGCATAAAATTCGAATAAAGCGAGATTTTACTGTATTTTCTCTGAAATTAATCCAGTTTGATTTGGTAACATGAGTCCCACGGGGGGACTATCTCCTGTAATGGAGGAAAGAAAATCAATTCAAACCCTTACTTCACTCTAAGTAATCGTTGTCGGCAAAAAGTGTGTTTCTGCAACATGGTCTTAACCCTTTCCCTTGTGAATATTCATGTAAGTAAAAATGACATCATGAATATTTATAATTACATATTATGGTATGTACACAGGATGTTTTGGTATTGGTAGAAACTGTGTAGAGCCAGTTGTATAATAATTTCATAAGCATACAGAACAGACCCTGATCAGATGACTCCTATTGGAATCATCTGATCTGTGTCTACTCTGTTTGCAAAGGCTTTAAAAGGAGTATAGTAAAACCTCTCTATAACGGCTACTTAATTACATCAAGTATTTTGTGTTATAGGCAGGTGGTTGCTTAAAGCAAGATGAAAGTGAAACAGAACAGAACGCTCCTGGCAGGTGGCTGCTAAGAGCAAGGTGCAAGAAAAACAGAACGCTCCTAGCGTTCTGTTTTTCTTGCACCTTGCTCTTAGCAGCCACCTGCCTAAATATCAACTAATTAACACAATTTAGTGGCCGTTATAGAGAGGTGTGACTGTATTATGGAGTAAAGAGTTAAACCTGAAGAAAAACCTACCTTTAGAAGAGGCTGTATTTGTTAATCAAATACAAACTTAGGCAAATAGTGCAGACCCAGATCAAACAGCTCCTACAGGGATCATTTGATCAGGGTCTACATTATGCTACTATGTCAGTCTTACATAAAAGTTATTAAAATGGTGCCAGTTTGATTAATTCAACTTTTTGAAAAATATGGTTAAAGTCTAATAAATGTTTTTTATATAATTATGTCTCATCGGGATCCAAATACTCTTTTTGATAATATTTTTTAAAAACAAAATAAAGAAATAGATACTTTGCGGGTTTGTAGCAGAGAACAATTTTTGCAGCTACTTGGGATTGAAAGGGATAAGCAATGTCTGGAGTATGAGTAGCCATGATTATGGTAATTATAATAGACAACACTAGTACTGGTTTTGCACAAGCCTGTCCCTAGAGACAGTGTCACAACTGGTGACTTTGCCATACAGTAACCATTGCTGTCCAAGATACCGAATAACAAAACTCCTCATCAAGATCCAAATTAAGTCTCTGTCTCTGTTTTTTTAAACGAATTTTCTTTTTACTTGGTAGGAACCTATACAAACAGTATGGGTCAAGATGATATCAATGAGATCATGAATATTTATTAGCTGCCTGATTTTTGATAATGGCATAATGGTGTTCAAAGGATTTTTCGATATTGATAGAAACTGTAGAATAAGATATATAATAATTATACCATAAACAAACAGAACAGACCATGATCAGACAGCTCCTACAGGAGCCATCTGGTCTGAGTCTTCTTTGTTTGCAAAATCTTGAAAAGATGTTTGTATGAAGGAAAGGGTTAACCCTTTCCTCCATAAACACGCCTTTCTACACCTCTGTAATAACCACTTCTTGAAATCATTGTGATAGATAGAGCATTTGCTCTTATAGGAGCAAATGCTCTATTTATCACAATGGTTTCAAACTACAAGATTCTAAAATTTTACTTTTCTAAGTATTAAATGCTCCTTTTGGGTAGATTCATTCAAAGAGGTTGGGACTAAAAATAGCCTAGGAGGGAAAGGGTTAAGCATCTGACCCATATGGACACAGAAAGCTTTGGATAACCCTATTAGCTTGCCATAAGTAACCTAACAGTTAACCATCATCAAGAATGGCCATAAAGACTGTCTGCTGCCGTAATTTTATGTCTCCCATCAGATGACTAATGGCGCCTACCAGTGCTTTTAGACTGTAATGGTTACCTAAGAGGTCTGTTACTTGCCGGGAGCTGTTAAGGTTGTCAACTTTACGCTCTTGGAAAAAAAAAATCCGAAAATAGAAGGTTGGGAGGGGTCGACAATTCATTTGCTGTTATCAAGCAAGAAATAAAACAAAGTGGATAATAGACACATAATTAATTCTTTGCACCATGAATATTCATGCAAGAAATAAATGAATGCATGAATATTAATTAGCTCAATGCTTATAATTGTACATGTATCGTGAATAAAGGAAATTTTAAGCATGTTCAAAACTATAGGATTAGAGCTTTATTATTTTACAAGCAAAGAGAACAAACCTGGATCAGATGGCTCCTGCAAGAGCTGTCTGATCTGCCGGTCTACTGTGTTGCAAAAGTGTTAAGAGATCTTCATGGAATAAAGGGTTAAAGCATTCCCTCATATTGACGCCTTTTGACGCCTCTGCAAAAGTCACCTGTTGAAACCATTGTGATAAATAGAGCATTTGCTCCTATAGGAGCAAATGCTCTATTTATCACAATGGTTTCAAACTTCAAATTTCTAAAAGTTTCCTTTTCTCTAGTTTATGCTCCTTTTTGGTAGCTTTATTCGAAGTGGTTGGATCTAAAAATAGCCCATGAGGTAATGGGTTAAAGCATTTGGCAACTGGGCTCATCTACCCATTAATATATTAGGCATGAACTGTGTCTTGTGAGATTCCCCCCCCCCCCCCCCCCCCCCCCCCCCCCCCCGGACCCTTTCTGCCCACAAGGGAGAAGGCGATCAGAATTACTTTAGTCCATTTGTCACTGTCATGCATAACTCTCAAAATATTTAGCGAGATAATATTAGCACAAGCTATCAGCAAGTAGGAACCATCGTATCTGGGTCTACTCTGTATGCAAATGAGGGAAAAGGTTAAACATTGGATAACCTATGTTGCACTCAGTGATCTAATCAATGAGCTACAGTAAAACCTCTCTATAATGGCCACTTAATTGTGTTAATTGGTTGGTATTTAGGGCAGGTGGCTGCTTAAAGCAAGGTGAAAGTAAAACAGAACACTCCTATAGGAGCGTTCTGTTTTACTTTCACCTTACTTTAAGCAACCATCTGCCTTTAACACAAAATACTTGATGTAATTTAGTGGCCATTATAGAGAGGTTTTACTGTAAGCATATACCAGGTCAGTAGATAATAGGTAGATTTAGGAAATTTTGCGGAACTATTTTTAGAAGTCTCATAGAGAAGATTGTCATTTAGGACCAACCAGGGACAAGTTAATGACAGAGAGAAGTAAGGCACAGATTATTACACATCATATCTACAGCCCTGATATACTGACACAAAAACATGCTTGATATATTTTGAAATATAATGTCTTTCATCTACAAGAATTCCACACTCTTTATGCTATTTTCTGTTGACCTTGACCACAAATACTTGAAATCATTCCAAGAAAATTCAGACACCATCTGTTCAGATACAACCTCGTTTCATTAATACTTGGCCTGCCAACATTCATGAATGCAATCGGTAACGCTTTCCCATGTATAAACGCCTTTTCACACATTTGCAAACAGAAAATATCATATGAAAATTTAGTTTTGAAAGGGTTGAAAAAATGACTGAGCAGGATAAAAGTGAACTTATACCAGCCGTCCATTATGTTATGAGTAGGATGCTGTCTGGCTGTCATAACTACACTATTTACCCTAACAACTTATATGGATCCTGATGAGATGCCGAGTTTACTGAGTGTCTCATCAGGATCCAAACAGTTTGCATATAGGTAAACACAGACATGACATTGACAGCAAAAGAGTTAAGGGGTCTCTACTATTTATACCCCCACAAACAGAGTTTGAGGGGGGTATACTGGAATCAGCCTGTCGGTCGGTCGGGCGGTCGGTCGGTCTGTCTGCAAAATCTTGTACGGCGAACTCCTCCTTCAGTTTCAACCCGATTCACTTGACACTTGGAATAATTGTTAATCAGGAGTAGTAGATGTGCAAGACACAAATTTCAGGTCTCTGTGACCTTGACCTTGACCTTTGGCCTTGAAATTGGTCTTGAAATTGGCAGGCAAAAGCTTGTACTTTGAACTCCTCCTTCAATTTCAACCTGATTCACTTTATACTTGGCATAAATGTTACTCAGGAGTAGTAGATGTGCAAGACACAAATTTCAGGTCTCTGTGACCTTGACCTTGACCTTTGGCCTTGAAATTGGTCTTGAAATTGGCAAGCAAAATCTTGTACTTTGAACTCCTCCTTCAATTTCAACCTTATTCACTTGATACTTGGCATAAATGTAACTCAGGAGTAGTATATATGCAAGACACAAATTTCAGGTCTCTGTGACCTTGACCTTGACCGTTGGCCTTGACATTGGTCTTAAAATTGGCAGGCAAAATCTTGTACTTTGAACTCCTCCTTCAATTTCAACCTGATTCACTTTATACTTGGCATAAATGTTACTCAGGAGTAGTAGATGTGCAAGACACAAATTTCAGGTCTCTGTGACCTTGACCTTGACCTTTGGCCTTGAAATTGGTCTTGAAATTGGCAGGCAAAATCTTGTACTTTGAACTCCTCCTTCAATTTCAACCTTATTCACTTGATACTTGGCATAAATGTAACTCAGGAGTAGTATATATGCAAGACACAAATTTCAGGTCTCTGTGACCTTGACCTTGACCATTGGCCTTGACATTGGTCTTAAAATTGGCAGGCAAAATCTTGTACTTTGAACTCCTCCTTCAATTTCAACCTGATTCACTTGATACTTGGCATAAATGTTACTCAGGAGTAGTAGATGTGCAAGACACAAATTTCAGGTCTCTGTGACCTTGACCTTGACCTTTGGCCTTGAAGTTGGTCTTGAAATTGGCAGGCAAAATCTTGTACTTTGAACTCCTCCTTCAATTTCAACCTGATTCACTTGATACTTGGCATAAATGTTACTCAGGAGTAGTAGATGTGCAAGACACAAATTTCAGTTCTCTGTGACCTTGACCTTGACCTTTGGTCTTGAAATTGGCAGGCAAAATCTTGTACTTTGAACTCCTCCTTCAATTTCAACCTGATTCACTTGATACTTGGCATAAATGTTACTCAGGAGTAGTAGATGTGCAAGACACAAATTTCAGGTTTCTGTGACCTTGACATTGACCTTTGGCCTTGAAATTGGTCTTGAAATTGGCAAGCAAAATCTTGTACTTTGAACTCCTCCTTCAGTTTCAACCTTATTCACTTGATACTTGGCATAAATGTAACTCAGGAGTAGTATATATGCAAGACACAAATTTCAGGTCTCTGTGACCTTGACCTTGACCGTTGGCCTTGAAATTGGTCTTAAAATTGGCAGGTAAAATCTTGTACTTTGAACTCCTCCTTCAATTTCAACCTGATTCACTTGATACTTGGCATAAATGTTACTCGGGAGTAGTAGATGTGCAAGACACAAATTTAAAATATCTGTGACCTTGACCTTTGGCCTTGAAATTGGTCTTAAAATTGGCAGGCAAAATCTTGTACTTTGAACTCCTCCTTCACTTTCAACCTGATTTACTTGATACTTGGCATAAATGTTACTCAGGAGTAGTAGATGTGCAAGACACAAATTTCAGGTCTCTGTGACCTTGACATTGACCTTTGGCCTTGAAATTGGCAGGCAAAATCTTGTACTTTGAACTCCTCCTTCAATTTCAACCTGATTCACTTGATACTTGGCATAAATTACAGAATTTTCTCTATTTGAACTTTGGGTATTTTTGTTATTTGGTCCTGTTACATGTTCAAAACTTGGATTTGCGATCAAGGCTGCCGTGTGGGGGTATTCATCACCTTTAGTGATAGTTCTAGTTCTTACTCTGTTGGTCTAATTTATAGTTATCATAATGGTGCAAAATTGATTTATTCAGTTTATCAAACTTTTGGAGAGTTGAGGTTTGGTGTCCAAATCTTTAGGGTAATTACGATAAGCTTGCTAATATAGATGCTGGTTGTAGACATAAAGCTACCAGGACTAATTGATGGCTACTTTTGCATGAAGGCTTTGAAAATCATCCTTAAACATTTAAACACATATTCAACTTTCTTTGAACAAAATATCTTCTTCATCAGTAAATTTTATGTTAAAGTTTTCTTTGATTTTTCATGATCAGAAGTGAGTGTTTATGATCGGAAGTGTGAAGCAGTTTGGATCTTGCTGAAGCACAGAGATACTGTGTGTAAAAGAGTGTCATTGAGATTCCAGTAGCATGCTAAAGGTTCATCTTTACCTTAATGCTGAATCTTCATTGATCAGAGTAGAATGTTCTATTATTGTTTATTGGTGAATGGCACAGTTCATTCTGTATCAATAAGTTCAAATTTGATGAAAAGATTTTTGATAGTAAGAGCCCTCAGGTCAAGGTCAGCACTGTTTGCAAATGGTAGTTGACTTGTTGCTATGTAATGGAAGGGTTAATTAGGAGCAGTTACAGTGCAGTGAAAGTGATTGAAGTTTGTCCTTTCTACACCCTTATTACTGCTGTAACTAATTGGAGCTGTCCAAGAAATGTCATTCCTGGAATAGAAATTTGCAGAGGCCCAGATAAAAGTATTAATGAGAATAGCTCCTTTATTTCTCTACCAAACCTTACGTTGTGACCACTTTGAAAATTCTAGTCTCTGCTATATATATAGTAAATATTCACTTGTCCATGATGCCATTATAAAATTTCAGCTACTGTAAAACAGGTTATATTCGCGTCATGCTTATTTCGCGTAAATGTGATTTTGTATTAATTCGCGTCATGATGATTTCGCGACGGCGTCCATCTCGCTAAATTAACTTAACGGAAAAAGACTCGTATAAAACTCTGCCGTACGCTGTAAAAAGGGTAAAGAATAAATTTCTGCCGATTGTATGTAACAGCCGTCCGCAATTTAGGGGTTATCAATCGATAATTTATAGTATGCGTTAAGGTCTGTATTTACCAGTATTCAATTTTGTTTTTGTTTTGAGAACTTTACCCAAAACTCGGATGTATGGCACAGCGTGACACACCGGTCTACTGATGAAATGGTGAAAATGTAAGCAACAAAGTTACTACTCATTTATTACTTCGGGGTCTTATTTGGATCAAAACTGTCTGCAAAAGAAATGGTTATCACGATTTGTCCATTATGAGGCTAAAGGTTAAATCAGTGCCCCTATTGAGACTTGGACGGTAAACGTGCGAAAACAAATTGACAAGTTTGTGTATACGTGTTGATCTGTTAAACGCTGCTTGGCATAAGCCGGTATTCAATAGTCAAAATTAGTGAATTGTTTTTCACAATCACATAAAGTCAAACCTGTTTCAAAATTTCGTAATTGTACAAAACAACCAGATGCTATCTACGACAATTTACCACTTGCCATACATGTATACATGTATGTATATAAGAGTTACTTCCCTTTTCACGGAGATCAATGAAAAAGAGAATCATTCTTCCATTATTCGGTCTGTATTTTTTATTTAAACACTTTTTTTTGTTTACTAAACAAGATATATGGAAGCAATACACTTCACCCAACATTTGTGTTGAACGAAGAATGTTGTTAATGCAGAAAACACATGAACGACGACGTGATAAATCTAACCATATTTCGGATATACCGATTTCGGACGTTACTCCTTTTTATACTTGTTACTGATTTATTAGCGAAAATATTGAATTCGCGGGGCAAGGCATTCGCGAATTAGCGCGAAATATATATTGTCGCTAATAAAACCTGTTTTACAGTAATTAATATTCATACAGTCATCATTTTCTGACATGAATATTCATGGAGTAAAATATCAAATGGCAAGCGGGCACTTTTTTCAGATTCTGCATTTTATGTACAGAGACCATTACAGACATATTTAACTTGAAGTCTGCAATGAAAGATTTTTGAAATTTGAAAGATTTGGCTGCAATCCTCGTTTTGTCTTTTTGATAGGTTCAAGTAAAGATCTATTTTGTAATAAAGCATATTCACTGTTGGTTAATGGCAACATACAAAATATTGAAATAATTAAAACTAATAGGTTATGAGACTTATGCAATTATATCGTATTATCTCTAAAATAAATACCTCAGGGGCGTAACATTGTTTTTAACTCTTTACCTGTTCAATATTCATGTCAAACATAATGACATCATGAATATTTATTAGCTGAATTTTTTAACCCTTCGCTTGCTATTCATGTCAATATACCTACCTGTAAATAGTGAAGACCCAGATGAGACAGCTCCTGCAGGAGCTGTCTCATCAGGGTCTGCACTATTTACAAGTTGATTGTGCAACCAGTGCACTCCACAGCAGTGATTGCACAGCGAAATATGTGTACACAGTAAAGATATAATTATGTAATTATACAACAGGGCATGGGTAAAGAAGGAGAAATGTGTTTTAAAATTCAGCAAGAGAAGGGTTAATGTCAAATTTCCAAGAGAAATATGTGGCTTTAATAAAAACTACAGAATCGGATCTGTATCAATGTCATAAGTGAAAAATGCAGACCCTGATCAGACGAGGCTCCCACAGGAGCTGTCTGATCTAGGTTTACTCTGTTTACAAAAACATGGAAAGGCGTTTCTATGAAGAAAACGGTTAAAGGAGCTAATCTTACATTTTGTACACAGAATGAAAGCAATGTAGAAAGCTCCTATGGGAGCTCCTATGGTAGCTTTCTGTATTGCTTTCAGGTTGCATTAAATAACAACCTGTATTTTGAAAAGCCTCAATTCCTTTATTTAGTAGTTATTATATAGGGCAAGAGTTGATTTATTCATTGCTAGTTTCCCCCAGACGTAAGGGGGCATTTATAAGAGAGCATACAGTATTTTGTGCCTATATGTTAGAGTTGCCAAGAAGCTAAAGGAGAGGTGGCAGATTTCATGCAAGTTTTCGTTTTCATTCCTGAACTAATTATAATGGTTCAGGTAAAATAAAGAAATTGTATGTAAGTCAGTATTTCGGACATTAACCCTTTCAAAGTTGAATTTTCAGAGTGGAAAAGCCCATCAATATTTAACCCTTTCCTATATAAACCTATAGGAGCTGTCTGATCAGGGTCTGCTCTGTTTGCTATTGGAATTTGAAAGATCTGTTTCTTTACTTTTCAAAAAGGCTGCAATGTATTGAAATTTGAAATAAACATATAGAACAGGGAAAGGGTTAATGATAGAGTCTACTGCATATAGGCCAAATTCCAATACCTACTGAATATTCATTGAAAAATAGGTATAAAGAAATATGGAACGTTGTAGACATTTTAGAAAGCAAAGAAACAGATATATAAAATTATATTAGCAAACACAGCAGACCCTGATCAGACGGCTCCTCTAGGAGCCGTCTGATCTGGGTCTACTCTGTTTGAAAATGCGTGAAAACACGTTTATATGAGGGAAAGGGTTAAGGGCTTAACCCTTTCCCTCATATAAACGTGTTTTCACACATTTCCAAACAGAGTAGACCCAGATCAGACAGCTCTGATCATGGTCTGCTCTGTTTGCTTATGGAATTTGATAGACCTGTTTCTTTAGTTTCTAAAATGGCTACAATATTCCACCTTGCATATTTCTTTTATAACTACAGTCGAGACTGCCTTAGCGACCCCCTGGATTCAGCGACTCCCTCTCATATGCGACCGTGTTTCATCCCGCCCAACGTATTTTCCTATAATTTTGGTCTGAATTAAGCGACTCCCTGTCTTACGTGACAAGCGACCCTGATTTTGCGAACCAAACATAGGCTTCGGTCTGTATTAAACGACATTCAATTATCACAGTTTCTTTTGTTTGTTTACAAAGCGCGTCGGTTTTTCACACCATATTAATTAGGGAAAACCCAGGATTGTAATCACGCGTGAACTAGCTGGTTCCCGACTTCCGCTCTACAGATACATGTACGCGAGCAGAATATTCGGGAAACCAGTCATGTCAAACATGGCAACGTATGTCGTATACAAGATTCGCCGGAGGAGATTTCGAGCGACAAAACTGTTAAAGAACGACAAACAACTTTTAAACAAGGCAACTAATTCGATCTGGTTTGCGATTATTACGGGCTCTTTAGTTCAGAACGGTCTTTATAAATATCAATCAGTATGTACTATCAACATTACTCGAAAGTATGCTTGGTAATCTGCACCTAGTTTATATTTATATCATTAAGTGTTTAAACATTTCCCTCATATAAACGTGTTTTCACGCATTTGCAAACAGAGTAGACCCAGATCAGACAGCTCCTAGAGGAGCCGTCTGATCAGGGTCTACTCTGTTTGCTAGTGGAATTTGAAAGATCTGTTTCTTTTCTTTCTAAAATGGCTACAATGTTCCACCTTCCATATTTCATTGTAACTATTTTCGGTATTGTAGGTATTGAAATTTGTAATAAACATAGAACAGGGATAGGGTGAATTTAGTGCATGCACTTATATGTGTATTATATTTGTACATTGTATCGTACATGCACTAATGTTCTGGTAAGTGAATGATTTATTAATTTATTAAACTTTTAAATTAGCGTTTATTTGTGATAATAAATGTTGTATAAATGTATTAAATAATAGATACATAATTATATTGTATTAGACTGGATTAGTACACAGTTTTATTTTTCCCTTAAGTAAATCTCTTACATGTACATGTAGTTTCGGTATATGTCATGTATTCTATCCTAGGTCTGTATTAAGAGACTCCCTGTCATATGTGACCTTTTTCATGAAGTCCCTTGGAAGGTCACATATGACAGTCTCGACTGTATTTTGTTAATGAATATTCAGTAGGTATTGACATTTGGAATAAAAACATGACAGGGAAAGGGTTAAACTTGCTAGATGGATATTGAATGGTAAACATTGTATACCCTGATCAGTCTAGGGCTCCTGTCTACATTGTTTGCAGATGCCAGACACATCATGTTCAAAGGGCTAAAACTGACGCCTATGTTGTGACCGGAGTCTCTTCTAGGTGATTAACCCTTTCCCTGTTCTCTGTTTAATTGAAATTTCAATACCTACTGAATATTCATGGACCCAATAGTTATAATGAAGTATTGGAGGTGGAACATTGTAGCCATTTTAGCAAGTAAAGGAACAGATCTATCAATTCCATTGGCAAACAGAGCAGACCCTGATCAGACGGCTCCTCTAGGAGCCGTCTGATCTGGGTCTACTCTATTTGCAAATGCATGAAAACACGGTTATATGAGGGAAAGGGTTAAAAACAGCGGTAACAATACAGGAGCAGCTATTCTTGAAAAAAAAATTACTTCTGTTACATTATGGTTCATTTGAACTACAAAGTGGCAGTTTTATTTCAATCCTGGATAACGTTTTCTTCAGGGCAACAACCATATATTGAGCATGTCTGTGACTCATATTGGGAATTTTATAACATCCGAAGAGAGTCTAGCAATGCTTGATCTACTTCTGCAATGTCATGTTACGGTTGTCTTGCCACAACAATGAGCAACCTTGTTTGATGAGTTGTGTCTGTAACACGTCATCCATGAGACACTTCGTTTTGCATATTCTGTAACGAAACACCTTTGAATTTATTGAACTCCGCATGCTTGCAGCAAGGTTGTGTATGCATGTGCAAGCACATGGGTTTAACCCTTTCCCTCATATTTACGCCTTTTGTCGCCTCTGTAAAATCACTTTTTGAAACCATTGTGATAAATAGAGCATTTGCTCCTGTGGAGCAAATGCTCTATTTATCACAATGGTTTCTAGACTACACATTTCTAAAAAATTCCCTTTTGTGTAGTAAATGCTCCTTTTCGGTAGATCTGTTCACACAGGTGATTGTTTAATGCAGAGAGAAAGCAATGCAGAATGCTCCCAGAGGAGCTTTCTGCATTGCTTCCAGTCTGCATTGAGCTACCACCTGTATTTTGAAGAAAAAAAAGGCTCCTTTATTTAATGGTTATTTTACATATATTTTATTCATTGTTAAGTTTCCCCCAGAAATAAGGGGACATTTATTTGGGAAGAATATGGTATGACTTCTACTTTTAGAATCAAGCTGACAAAGTTTTCATTAGACAATTTGATCAGCATGCTAAAATCTGCCTAGGCAGCACTTTTCAAGATTTTATATTTCCAGAATTTAGACTGTGACTCATCTTATTGTTCCCACAGGGGACACTTTCAGCATTTTTGTTGCTTTGTAACAAAGCCTAGAACCAGTCTGAAATTTCTATACAAGTATTGATCTGAGCATCAGAATTCAATGGATCTCTGCACAAGTTGTTCAAGTAAGACTGACTTGTCGTGTAAATTTTTCTAAACAACTGCGTGTTAATTTTCCGCATGGTTGAGGTAAATGTATTTTCCGACTCGGTGACAACGGAACATCTTTCATGGGGGTCTTTTTCTCAGCGGTTTCATTCAACCCTCTAAATGCTGAATGTTGAAAGTGAAGTGATCCATTAATGTTTAATTATAGAGTCCATTCAGTATGAAAGGTTATGGTTTACACTAGAAGATTTTAAAAAACAAACAGTGCGGCCATAGATTTAGAGAATTCTCTACACTGTTTGCAAATGCCAGAACACCCGTTTCTTGCATTTAAAGGGTTAACCTCAGACCTGCTATATGTCATTTGTTGTGTTTTCAAACTTGTCTGCTAAATTTCCAAACTTCATCAAATGGTCTTTTGGCTGAGTGTTTATGAGTATGGATCCTGATCAGATGTTCATTTCATTGGTATATGATCTGGATTGAAACAGTTTGCAAATGATGTTCATTGTCATTATTTGCTGTTGAAGGGTTAAAATGTCTTGCAGTTCCATCCATGCCTTAGACAGTTTTAAATGAAGCATACAAAAATGGTTATTGTTCCTGATTGAAATCAAAAGAATGAAAGAATTGCTTCTCCTGCAAAGAAACTATAAACTTCTTCCAACTGTTTTAGCTCTTTACCTCGTGAATAGTCATGCGAGAAATAGTGTTATCATGGATACTAATTAGATTAACCCTTTTCTCCATAAATACGCCTTTCTACGCCTCTGTAAAAGTCACTTTGTGAAAATATTGTGATAAATACAGCATTTGCTCCATAGGAGCAAATGCTCTATCACAATAGTTTCAAAACTACAAAATTCTAAAATGTTCCATTTCTCTAGTTAATGCTCCTTTTCGGTAGATTTATTCAAAGAGGTTGTATCTAAATATAGCATATGAGAGAATGAGATAATGGGACATGAACACAGGAACTTTTTGACATGGTAAACTGCAATATTAGATCTATTATTTCATCAGCAAACAGAGCAGAACCTGATTAGACGGCTCTTAGAGGAGCCCAGCAAACAGAGCAGACCCTGATTAGACGGCTCTTAGAGGAGCCCAGCAAACAGAGCAGAACCTGATTAGACAGCTCTTAGAGGAGCCCAGCAAACAGAGCAGAACCTGATTAGATGGCTCTTAGAGGAGCCCAGCAAACAGAGCAGAACCTGATTAGACAGCTCTTAGAGGAGCCCAGCAAACAGAGCAGAACCTGATTAGACAGCTCTTAGAGCAGAACCTGATTAGACAGCTCTTAGAGGAGCCCAGCAAACAGAGCAGAACCTGATTAGACAGCTCTTAGAGGAGCCCAGCAAACAGAGCAGAACCTGATTAGACGGCTCTTAGAGGAGCCCAGCAAACAGAGCAGAACCTGATTAGACGGCTCTTAGAGGAGCCCAGCAAACAGAGCAGAACCTGATTAGACGGCTCTTAGAGGAGCCCAGCAAACAGAGCAGAACCTGATTAGACGGCTCTTAGAGGAGCCCAGCAAACAGAGCAGAACCTGATTAGACAGCTCTTAGAGGAACCCAGCAAACAGAGCAGAACCTGATTAGACAGCTCTTAGAGGAGCCCAGCAAACAGAGCAGAACCTGATTAGACAGCTCTTAGAGGAGCCCAGCAAACAGAGCAGAACCTGATTAGACAGCTCTTAGAGGAGCCGACTGATCTACTTGATTTACAAATGTATTAACCCTTTACTCCATGAATATTCATGTAATAAATAACATCATCATGAATATTAATGAAAAGAATTTCTGTAATGACATAAGAACATTGTTATCTATGGCAGAAACTGCAGAATCATATTTGCCATTAAGCAAACAGAGCAGACCTTGATCAGACTGCTCCAATATGAGCTATAGGAGCAAATGCTCTATTTATCACAATGGTTTCAAACTACAAAATTCTAAAATGTTCCTTTCTCTAGTTAATGCTCCTTTTCAGTAGATTTATTCAAAGTGGTTGGATCTAAAATTAGACTACTAGAGAATGGGTTAATCATAAAAGGTGCAGACTGTGTGGACTGTGATCAAACTTCAGGAACTGTTTGATCTAGGTCAGCACTATGTGAATAAATTTGTTTGTCTGAATACATGTACTTTTAGTAATTAGGGTACTTATTTTTTGTTCATGCTGAAGGTGTGCTTTAATAAAAATTTGCAGTGGTAGCAGTTTCTTCAATTATAACACAACTTTGGACTGTGACTGACACTCCACTGTCTCATCTCCAGGGAGAGACTGCTGTGTAATAAAAACGAACTGTGATCCAGACTAGAATATTGCTGATTAAACCTTTTCCTGTTCTATGTTTATTTCAAATTCCAATGCCTATTGAATATTCATGTACAAAATAGTTATATTCAAATATGCAGGGTGGAATATTGTAGGCATTTTAGAAACTAAAGAAACAGGTCTTTCAAAGTCCATAAAAAAACAGAGCAGACCCTGATCAGACGGCTCCTCTAGGAGCCATCTGATCTGGGTTTACTCTGTTTGCAAATGCGTGAAAACATGTTTAGGTGAGGGAAAGGGTTAAACCTTTCCTTCATAAAAATCCTCACATTTGTAAACAAGAGTTGACCCAGATCAGATGGCTGCCATAGGAGCCGTCTGATCAGAGTCAGTGCTCTGTTTGCTAATGGAATTTGATAGTTCTGTTTCTTTAGTTTCTAAAATGGCTACAATGTTCCACCTTCCAATTACTTCATTAAAAATGCTTTTCCCATGAATATTCAGTAGGTATTGAAATTTGGAATAAACATGAAACAGGGAAAGGGGTAACTCTTTGCTCCCTAAGTAATTTTCATCTCCTACTTTCCCAAAACATACTATCAGTGTCATTTGGTTTGGATCCTGAGCAGATTCTGAATTACTCGGTGTTTCATCTGGGTCCAAACTGTCTACATAGGTTAAAATAAGCACACAAAGAAATCAAACTAACATTTTGCTGATACCAAATGTTTCAGCTAATATAATATGCAATGCAAACAGATTTGGTTTCACTGGAAATTGCACGTTGTAGAGCAGAAATTATCATTTCAATTTACCATGACTTTACCAAATTTTGTTTAAAGATTGATAGAGGTTGTTCTTTATAAGAAATTGCAGGGTAGAAGATGACTTTAGCTCTTTTGCTGTCAGTCATTGACTCTTTTGCTGGATCTGTACTACTTACCTATGCAAACAGTTTTCAACCAGATGAGACACTTAGTGTAACTTGGCTTCTGATCTGGGTCTACTCTGTTTGCAGAGGCATATAAAGGTGTATTTATGTAGTGACTGAAGGATTAGGACTCCTTTGGATTGTCACCTTATAGAGGAGTTTTACTGTACAGTAAAACCTCTATAATGGCCACAAAATTACATAAAGTATTTTGTGTTAAAGGCAGGTTGCTGCTTAAAGCAAGGTGAAAGTAAAACAGAATGCTCCTAAAGGAGCGTTCTGTTTTACTTTCACCTTGCTTTAAGCAGCCACCTGCCCTAAATACCAACTAATTAACACATTTTAGTGGCCGTTATAGATAGGTTTTACTGTACATGGCAGGAAGGAGTCAACAGTTGCTATAATACAGGAGCATGTCAGTGCTATTGATATCATATCACTCAAGTGTTCAGGGTTATCACAGGCAGGTAGCAGGGCTAAGGGTCTGCTTATCTGGTGTCAGTGAAAGATGGAACTAGTGTCAGTCACAGAATGCTACCGATTCCACTGGCAAATGCTGGATATTGGTTGAGTATAGTTTTAACCATTTCCCTTACAAAAAAGCATTTTTATGCCTTACAAAATGGAGTTAACCAAGATCAGACAGCTCCTGGTCAGGGTCTGCTATGTTTTCTTATGAAATCATAATGGACCTGGGTCCATGCTTATAAAGATTTTTAGTTGAGTCTGAGTTCGTTCTCAAGCTTTTGATTGGTCAGATTTGAATTCTCAAGCTTTTGAGCCAAAGGACCCAGATTCTACAGTTTCTACCATTAATATCAAACAAATCCTGTGAATATGTCATTATAATAAGTCAGCTTATAAATATTCATGATGTCATTATTTCTGACATGAATATTCAACAGGGAAAAGGTTATTTAAAGTAAGTCCAATGAGTATCAAAGAATAAATGTTACAGCAGAAAGTTGAGAATGTCAATCAGATCCCAATGAGTTTAGGGCAGCCCTGTGTTCTGGGTTTATACTGTTTGCAACTATTGGTGATGTATCCCACATTCAAAGTGTAACTCTGTGCATTTGTGAGAGCCAGGAGTGTACAAACAATTTGCATCCAGCTGAGACATCTAGTACAGTAAAACCTATCTTAACTCATTCCCTCCTCAGCTATTTTTAGACCCGCCCGCTTTGAATAAATCTACCGAAAAGGAGCATTAACAATAGAAAAGGAGAATTTTAGAATTGTGTAGTTTTAAAACCATTGTGATAAATGGAACATTTTGCTCCTATGGAACAAATGCTCTATTTATCACAATTGTTTTCAAAAATGTGACTTTTATAGTGCCACCAAAATGCGTCACTTAGGAGGGAATGCATTAAGCGACCTTATATTAATTGGACACTTGATTTTGAAAAGCAGGTGGTTGCTTAAAGGCATTTCAAAGCTCCTTATATAAGTGACCCCCCCTATATACACAGTATCCAGCTGTGCTCCTGCAGTGTCCAGTCAGGGTCCATAGCCATAAGAGATAAAGTTATGCAATTATACATTGATCCTCTGTGATGGTAGCCCGCCTTATCAGTTTGTGTATCAGATACCAGACAGTCGGGTCCCAAAATACACAGCATGGGGTTAATGGGTCAACATTCCTTTCGAAATGCCTTTAATACAGGTCAAAAGTGATGCAAAAAGCTCCTGTAGGAGCTTTTTGCATTACTTATGACCTGTATTAAGCTACCACCTGCTTTACATGAGTAGATCTATTTTTTATGGTCGCTTAAGACAGGCTCTACTGTAACGCTCATCAGGATCCAAAATATTTGATACCCTAATTGCATTTTCAAATAGAAAATGAAAGAAAAACATAAGAAAAATGTAACAGATGATAGTTATATTTTGCAGACAATTTTCTTTGTTTGGGCAAGAATTATGTTATCAACAGTCTGATCAGTGTTATAAATGTTAGCTAAGGTTTTGTGTATCAATCAGAATTAAGACAAATCACATTGTCTGAAAGCTTAATACAACAGGAGACTTCAATAAATAGTCTTGCATTATTTAGTCTTTCAAATATTTCCAGTAGTTCTTATAAGAACTACATATATAGATATGATTCTACATTTTCTATCTTAATTGGGTCAAAATTTCCAGTATTTATATGCTCCCCCAAGAAGTAATCTTTTTACTCTATGCATTATGTCATTTTCTTGCATGAATATTCATGTAGTAAATGTGTTACCATGTGGAGAAATTTGACTGCAGTTCGTTCTGACAGATATATTGGAATATTTTAATCTAAAGACATTGCCAAAGACCTGTCGGTACTAATTAGATAATTATATCTTATCTAATGGCCTGATAACAACAGCTATTAGACTGGTACTAAGGCTCATGGAGGCGATAACAAAATTAGACTTACAGATAAGTAGGTGTTGGTGCACCAGTCTGGTTGGTGGAGGTGTTTGATTTGTTATGTTCAGCCATTTGTAGGGAACATATTCTACAAGTATTTGCCTTACAGTAATGTAAGCAAGATATGATTATATAAATGGTTTGGTAAAAATACAAATGAATTTGTCTTGTACATAGACTGAAAATGGATGAATCCCCCCCCCCCCCCCCCTTTTAACCCTTTCCGTCATATTGACGATTTTGACGACTCTGTAGAAGTCACTTTGTGAAACCATTGTGATAAATAGAGCATTTGCTCCTATAGGAGCAAATGCTCTATTTATCACAATGGTTTCAAACTACAAAATTCTAAAAGTTTCCTTTTCTCTAGTTAATGCTCCTTTTCGGTAGATTTATTCAAAGAGGTTGTATCTAAAGAGGTTGTATCTAAATATAGCCTATGAGGTAATGGGTTAAAAGTGCAGTTCATGACTGTAAGAGTTTTTTGGTAGAAACTGAAGGAACTGTAGAGTCAGATCTATCATAATTTCATAAGCAAGCAGGAGCCATCTTATCTTGGTCTACTCTGTTTGTAAAGGCATTAAAGGCATTTATATGAGGGAAGGGGTTAAAAAAAAGTTATGAGTGATGCAGACATAAATCACAATTTTGAAATGAGAGCCAGACAAAAGCCCTTTGGACAAAAATTTGACCATGTTGTCTAAAACCCCATTATTATTATTGCAGGGTGGACAAAAGCCGCGTGATGATTTTTGTAGGGTGGACAATTTGGCCTTTTGATCAAGTGTCTTTTGTCTATGTGGTCAAATTTTAACCACGAGGATCTGTCCAAGAAACATTTGCCCCACTCTTGCCCGACACATGATAGAGGTTAAGAAAACTGTAGCTCTTGTGAACTTGTTCAGTTAATCATATTGATTACATGTCAGTCTGTAAATAATAGAGTTTGTGATGATAAGGACACTGTATGAGGATAACCCAATGGCAATCTGTCTTTTAGTGATCTACGTCCACATAACAGAGAGTGGCCATCAATCAGTGAAGAAACAAGATTTGTGTTGGCCTTGACCCTTGACCCTTCTCATAATGAAACATTATAATAATTATTGTCTGCTCAAACTCTCATCTGCTAAATTATTGAATGGTTTCTGATGCATTATAACCCTTTCCTCCATAAATACGCCTTTCTACACCTCTATTAAAGTCACTTTTGGAAACCATTGGCAAATGCTCTATTTATCACAATGGTTTAAAATTACAAAATTCTAAAAAAAAATCCTTTTCTCTAGTTGATGCTCCTTTTCGGTAGATTTTTCAAAGAGGTTGGATCTAAAAATAGCCTATGAAGGAATGGGTTAACCCTTTCCTTGTTCATTGCTTATTCCAAATATCAGTACTTACTGAATATTCACGGACAATATAGTTATAATGAAATCTGGCAGGTGGTCAACAATGTAGCCATTTCAGAAAGTAAAGAACCAGAACTATCAAATTCCATTAGCAAACAGAGCAGAGCCTGATAAGATGGCACCAATAGGAGCCATCTGATCTGGGTCTACTCTGTTTGCAAATGTGTGAAAAAAAATTTATGTGGAGGAAAGGGCTAACGTTTTTGAAAAATTTATGATGAAGTATCAAATAGCTTGGATCCTGATGAGACAGGAGCAATTCAACATCTCATCTGGATCCCAGCTGTTAGCATGTGCCAGTCAGATTTCAAGTATGAGAAAGTTTAGGAATACCTTCCTGGCATACAGAAACATTTTTTCAGACTTTCCTCAATTTTCTAAATAAAGATGTTTTTGTTAGAGTTTTTTTAGCTCACCAGAGCACAAAGTGCTCAAGGTGAGCTATTGTGATACCCCTGTGTCCGGCGTCCGTCGTCCGTCTGTCCGTCTGTCCGTCTGTCCGCACTCACCAATGGGTAGTTGTGTGACTTTTTCTAACTAGTCGCACAAGTAAAATCATTAACCTGGCCATCTCTTGTGACATTAACCTGGCCATTTCTTGTGACATTAACCTGGCCAGTTGTGGGACATAGGGTTAGGGTTAGGGTTAGCTTCCAGATCATTCTTTTCCAAAGTTAGAGCCAAAAATAGTTTTTCTTGTGGGACTAGTCCCACAAGAAAAGATCAAAGGAAAAAGTCACACAACTACCCATTTGTTAGTATGTCCGTCTGTCTGTCCGTCAACAATTTCAAACGACTTCTTCTCTTAAACCGACTGCCCAATTGTAACCAAACTTGGTCAGATACATACTGTTGGTGGGTGCTTCAAAAGTTGTTAAAAGATAGTGGGTGGGGCCATCGGTCTTGTTGCCATGGCAACCATACACAATATCTAGAAAAATCTTCTTCTCCAGAATGACTTGTCCGATTTGAATATAGTTTTCACCAAAGTGTTTCTCAGTTGATAGACTTCAAAAGTTGTTAAAAGAATTTTGATCGGGCAAAAAACATGGCCGCCAGAGGGCGTTGTCATTTTTTCCATATATGGTAATAAGGAATTTTCATAGGAAAATCTTTAAAAATCTTCTTCTCTGAAACTGTAAGGCCTAGACCTTTGATATTTGGTATGTAGCATGATCTTATGGTCCTCTTTAAATATTGTTCAAATTATGACCCCCGGGCCAAAAATGGCCCCGCCCAAGGGCTTATCAGTTTTTCATAGGAAAATCTTTAAAAATCTTCTTCTCTGAAACTGTAAGGCCTAGACCTTTGATATTTGGTATGTTGCATGATCTTATGGTCCTCTACACATATTGTTCAAATTATAACCCCTGGGCCAAAAATGGCCCCGCCCAAGGGCTTATCAGTTTTTCATAGGAAAATCTTTAAAAATCTTCTTCTCTGAAGCTGTAAGGCCTAGACCTTTGATATTTAATATGTAGCATGATCTTATGGTCCTCTTCAAAGAATGTTCAAATTATGACCCCTGGGCCAAAAATGGCCCCGCCCTAGGGCTTATCAGTTTTTAGCTCACCTGAGCCAAAGGCTCAGGATGAGCTATTGTGACCGCTATTTGTCCGTCGTCCGGCGTCCGTCGTCCGGCGTCCGTCCACATTTTCAAACGACATCTCTGATGAAACTGCTGACCCGATTTTAACCAAATTTTGTCAGAAGCATCAGTGGCTAGGGGGAACGAAATGTTGTTCACATTATGACCCCCGGGCCAAAAATGGCCCCGCCCAAGGGCTTAACAGTTTTTCATAGGAAAATTTTAAACAATCTTCTTCTCTGAAACTGTAAGGCCTAGACCTTTGATATTTAGTATGTAGCATGATCTTATGGTCCTCTACAAAAATTGTTCATATTATGACCCCCGGGCCAAAAATGGCCCCGCCCCGGGGCTTATCAGTTTTTCATAGGAAATTTTTTAAAAATCTTCTTCTCTGAAACTGTAAGGCCTAGACCTTTGATATTTGGTATGTTGCATGATCTAATGGTCCTCTACAAAAATTGTTCAAATTATGACCCCTGGGCCAAAAATGGCCCCGCCCAAGGGCTTATCAGTTTTTCATAGGAAAATCTTTAAAAATCTTCTTCTCTGAAACAGTAAGGCCTAGACCTTTGATATTTGGTATGTAGCATGATCTTATGGTCCTCTACAAAGATTGTTCAAATTATGACCCCCGGGCCAAAAATGGCCCCGCCCCGGGGCTTATCAGTTTTTCATAGGAAATTTTTAAAAAATCTTCTTCTCTGAAACTGTAAGGCCTAGACCTTTGATATTTGGTATGTTGCATGATCTAATGGTCCTCTACAAATATTGTTCAAATTATGACCCCTGGGCCAAAAATGGCCCCGCCCAAGGGCTTATCAGTTTTTCATAGGAAAATCTTTAAAAATCTTCTTCTCTGAAACAGTAAGGCCTAGACCTTTGATATTTAGTATGTAGCATGATCTTATGGTCCTCTACAAAAATTGTTCAAATTATGACCCCCGGGCCAAAAATGGCCCCGCCCAAGGGCTTATCAGTTTTTCATAGGAAATTTTTAAAAAATCTTCTTCTCTGAAACTGTAAGGCATAGACCTTTGATATTTGTCATGTAGCATGATCTTATGGTCCTCTACAAAGATTGTTCAAATTATGACCCCCGGGCCAAAAATGGCCCCGCCCAAGGGCTTATCAGTTTTTCATTTGAAAATCTTTAAAAACCTTCTTCTCTGAAACTGTAAGGCCTAGACCTTTGATATTTGGCATGTAGCATGATCTAATGGTCCTCTACAAAGATTGTTCAAACTATGACCCCCGGGCCAAAAATGGCCCCGCCCAATGGCTTATCAGTTTTTCATAGAAAATCTTTAAAAATCTTCTTCTCTGAAACTGTAAGGCCTAGACCTTTGATATTTGGCATGTAGCATGATCTAATGGTCCTCTACAAAAATTGTTCAAATTATGACCCCCGGGCCAAAAATGGCCCCGCCCAAGGGCTTATCAGTTTTTCATAGAAAACATTCTTCTTCTCTGAAACTGTAAGGCCTAGACCTTTGATAGTTGGTATGTAGCATGATCTAATGGTCCTCTACAAATATTGTTCAAATTATGACCACGGGCAAAACATGGCCCCGCCCAAGGGCTTATCAGTTTTTCATATGAAAATCTTTAAAAATCTTCTTCTGAAACTGTAAGGCCTAGACCTTTGATATTTGGCATGTAGCTTTGGCTTGTGGTCTTCTGCCAAGATTGTTCAACTTACGACCATGACCTCTGGGCGAAACTTGGCCCTGGCTTATCAGTTTTCATGGGAAAACTATATCATTTTTCTCTGAAACCATAAGGCTTAGACCTTTAATTAATGGCATACTGCTTTGCCTTGTGGTTCTCTACCAAGGTTGTACAAATGATGGCCCCGTCCCTAGGGTATCTCAGGTGAGCGCTTCAGGGCCTCATGGCCCTCTTGTTTCAAGTATTGTTGATACTATTCGACAATTTTGAAGAATTATTCAACAATTAAAGCCAGTGATCTTAATACTATCAGAGCTACAGATAAAGGTGCGTACACAAATACCAAAATCGTCATTTCTCCACCAAACCCTTTACTGTGACCACTCTTTTAGAATCGTCTCAAAGAGACAATTCTAAAGAGTACTAGTGGTCACAGTATAGGATTTGGTGAAGTTATAAAGGAGCTTTTCTTGAAAATGTTTAAATTTACCCATCTTATCTGGACCTCTGACCATTCTTATGTATATGACCAGAAGTATGATCTGAAAGTTACTGTATGGATGATCAATTTCTACTTTTATCTTATTTTGGCCAGAAATGGAGGCAGAAGCCCATCTGATAAGATGCTTAAGTTTAAACATTTCCAAGAATAGTTCCTTTATTTCTTTATTCCACCAAACCCTTTATTGTGAACACCCTTTAGAAGGGTCAGCTCAAACTGCATATGACATACAGTAGAACCCCTGTAATGCGACCACTTAATGAATAAACGTGGGTGTCTTTATAAGCAGGTGGTTGCTTAATGCAGGACAAAAGTAATGCAGAAAGCTCCTAGAGGAGCTTTCTGCATTACTTTTTTCCTGCATTAAGCTACCACCTGCATCTAGCACTCAGAATTATACCTCTTTTAGGTGGTCGTATTAGCGGGGTTTTACTGTATATACATGTACCGTAGTATGGTTCTACATTCTACCATGCGAGTGACACTTCCAGTGTTTATATGCCATTATGAAAATTTGTCTAATAGATATTTATGATTTCATTATTTCTTACATGAATATTCATGAGGTAAAGGAATGATATTAGTTCATGTAATTATATGCTAACCACTTTAGCTTTATTTATGGGGAGGTCATACTTGTATATATCACTTATATGTCTGTTATGCAGATAATGTCGAAGAAAATCCTCTTGTGTGACAATCAATGAATTACCAGGAGCACTTCAATTAGTTACAGAATGATATGATGTATGTGAAGTGTCTTATCAATGTTTCTTGTTCTAGCAAGAAATCTTACAGTTAACCATTTCCCTGTTGAATATTCATGTAAGAAATAATGACATCATGAATATTGATTAGATTAATTTTAATGATCAGGCAGACACTGTATAATCAGATCTTTATTATAATTATTAGCAAACAGTGCAGACCCTGATCAGACAGCTCCTCTAGGAACCGTCTGATCTGGGTCTACTCTGTTTGCAAAGGCATAAAAGATTGAGATACTTACTACATGTATATTACAAAACATTTTCCACGTTCTCACCCCCTCTCGTTATGGATGTTCATTACAATGAGAGTGCCAATCTTTACCAATGTTTTGGATCATGATGTGATGCTTCTGTTTGCTTAACCCTTTCCCTTATATAAACGTGTTTTCACGCATTTGCAAACAGAGTAGACCCAGGTCAGACGGCTCCTAGAGGAGCCGTCTGATCAGGGTCAGCTCTGTTTGCTAATAGAATTTGATAGATCTGTTTCTTTGCTTTCTAAAATGTCTACAATGTTCCACCTTCCATATTTCTTTATAACTATTATGCTAATGAATATTCAGGAGTTATTGAAAGTTGAGCTATATACAGAACAGGGAAAGGGTTATGAGATGATATACATCTGATCCTCAGTAACAGATTCTGTCATTGTAAAACAATACAAAAATTCAGCTAATTATCATGGTCATTATTTCTTACATGAATATTCATCAGGTAAAGGGTTTTGTAAAAAAATAATTTTCATGTATTTTAACCCCGATTCCTTCATATTGACGCCTTTTGACGCCTCTGTAAAAGTCACTTTCTGAAACCATTGTGATAAATAGTGCATTTGCTCCATAGGAGCATTCTGTTTTACTTTCACCTTGCTTTAAGCAGCCACCTGCCCTAAATACCAACTAATTAACACAACTTAGTGGCCATTATAGAGAAGTTTTACTGTAATCAACCATTATCATAATTACAGTATTACCCATTTTTACCCTTTACCTCATGAATATTCATGTGAGAAAGAATGAATGATATAAACTGAAATACAGGCTTTATTCCCGGCCAAGTCAGAAATTGCAAACCATGATAAGAATGCTCCCACAGGAGTCATGTAATCTGAGTCTACTCTGTTTACAAAGGCATGGAAAAGCAAATCTATCGGTAAAAGTGTTCAGCAACCATTAAAAATAAGTGTTTTTTATCTGACAAAGAAAGAAGGCTCTGCAATCCTGGAGTTACTTAGAGTAATTAATGTGTAACAATTTGGGCAAAGCCTTAAAAATGGTAAGGGTAAATTGTGGTAGCTGTGAAAATGGTTTGGTCTCATCATCATCCAAAACATTTTATGCTCTGATCATTGTCTGGGAAAAGAAATGGCAAACAAAGCATAAATTGGGAATTAATTTTCAGTCAATTCCTCAGCATGTTAACCCTTTCCCTCATATAAATGTTTTTTTATGCCTTTGCAAACAGTAGACCCAGATCAGATGGCTCCTATAGGAGCCGTCTGATCAGGGTCTGCCCTGTTTGCTATTTGAAATTATTATAGATCTAACTCTATAGTTTCTAGCAATACCTAAAATTCAGCTAATAAATATTTATGATTGTCATTATTTCTTACATGAATATTCAACAGAGAAAGAATAACTAGTTAAACTAGTTAAACCCTGACACTGCCTAAGGGTGAGCAAGTGACAGGACTTCTTGCAAAAGTGCCTTCTAATTGTTGTGAGAAGACATTGCTAATTAGATTAACTGGCAAATAAGCTCAGACGCAGCAGACAATCACATTACTTCCCCAGGGGAAACTTAGGGTGCTAGCTCAAAGACCAGAAAATCACCTCCAAAATTTTCTCTCAAAGACCAGAAAATCACCTCCAAAATTTCCTCTTCTCTAACACTCCTATAGGAGCATTCTGTTTTACTTTCACCTTGCTTTAAGCAGCCACCTGCCTTTAACACAATATACTTGATGTAATTTAGTGGCCATTATAGAGAGGTTTTAATGTATTATGAAAAAACTATGTATAGTAAAACTTCCATACAGTGACCATTGTATAAATAAACCATGGTGGAAAAGGGTTTATATGAAGTAAAGAGTTAGCCCTTTACTCCATAAATATGCCTTTCTACACCTTTGCAAACAGAACAGACCCAGATTTAAGACAGCTCCTATAATTATGTTAGCAAACATTTCATGTGTTAATATGCCATTTTATAAATTAGTCTAATTAATGTTTATGGTGTCATCATTTCTTTCATGAATATTCAAAGGGTTAAAGAGGAGGTGGCTGCTTCATTCAGAATGAAGGAAATCTTTATGGGAGCTTTCTGCAGTGTCTTGAAATTCCAAAATTAGAATGGTTGTCATAGAAAGGTTTTACTGTAGCGGCAGCAAGATTTGTTGACATAAGCATTTCTAGGCCAAGGAAAAATACGGTGCAATAAATTCAGACTGAAGAAAAAAAATATGTGTGAAAAGTATACATAAGTCACAGATATGATGTCTGCAAATGGCTCAGTCAAGGGATGGATGGTTGTTGTGAATGTTGATATAGTTTGGATTGGCTGTGAATATGTAAAACTCCGTGCTTTATAGAGGAGGATACCTACTTTTAAGGGACTAATATTTATTGATTGGACACGGTTAGCCCTATACCTGATATGGACATATTTTTCACATTTCCAAACAGAGTACAGTAAAACCTCTCTATAACGACCACTAAATTACATCAAGTATTTTGTGTTAAAGGCAGGTGGGTGCTTAAAGCAAGGTGAAAGTAAAACAGAACGCTCCTATAGGAGCGTTCTGTTTTACTTTCACCTTGCTTTAAGCAACCACCTGTCCTAAATACCAACTAATTAACATAATTTAGTGGTCGTTATTGAGAGGTTTTACTGTAGAATGATCAGGGTCGACTCTGTTTGCTTGAATAATGTTACACTGTCTGCTGCTGAAATGATTTACTTGTTACATAATTATGCTGTTATGAAAAATGACTAAATTAATATTTATGAAATAATAAATTCTAACATGAATATTCATGAAGTAAAGGGTTAGAAAAACTCGACAGTAATTGATTTATTATGACAAATGTGCTGCCAATACCAGTCTGTGTCTTGTGATAGGGAGGTATATAATTATGATTTGTGACTTTTCATCAATGGTATTCAGAGCTGTAGGTAAGAAATGCATAGTTCTGTCTAAATCATGTATTTCTCTACAAACCCTATATTGTTGGCACTCATTAGAATTGCCTTAGAGGAGCAGTTCTAATGAGTACCATCAAGATAGGGTTTGTTGAGAAAAAAGATATTTTTCATAGATTTCCCAATTACGTACACCTCATCTGCAGAGGTTATAAAACATCTGAGTCTGAATCTGAGATGATTCTAAAGTATTTGATTAGTCAGATTTTGAACTTGCTCAACCTCTGACCAATCAGGTGCTTGAGAATGAGCTCTGACTCAAAATCTGACCAATCAGATACTTTAGAATGAGCCCAGACTCAAAATCTGACCAATCAGATGCTTGAGAATGAGCTTAGACTCAATCGTAACAAATGTATGATCTCTGAACCTGGACATAATTGTAGTGTATTGAGTTTGATGTTTACTTTCATTGTCTGTATGTTGTGTATCCACCTGGGGGTGATCAGTCGGCTGATGACTTGTATGTTGTCTTTGATATAAGAGGAGTCTCCCGGCTGGAGTGACATGCTCGTAGGCCAGATAGGGCTTATCAGTAGCCAGGATCTCTGAGGGACACCTGCTACCGAATGCAGTAACTGTCTCAGACATGTCAGCATCAATTACAGGGGTCAGGATCAGTTTAATCCTGTCTCACCCCTGTATCTGATAGTAGAACTTCCTTTACCTGCACCCTGGCTTAGCCTATTTTCTGGTTAGAAGGGGGCTATTCTTAAAGTTAAGGGAGAGTGACAAACCATGCAGAAACAGACTAGTAAACATAATTTAGGTTCTTGTATACTGACATACTTGAAACAGAGGTGCTTTCTGGGAGGTTTGGGGGAGTGGGTGGGGTAAATTGTTAGGGTAATTAGATAGGTTAGAGTCGACCATATTACATGACACTATGCTGGCACAGGTAGGGATCTACAGGTATTTGTTTGACAGTAGATAGCCTTGAAGTCAGGCTTACATTGTTAACAGTGAGTATTACTTGTAACTAAACGATGGTGCCAAGGTCCACTCTAATAAGAAACCATGGAAATTTATTTCAAGAAAACTTGCACATATATAAGGTATGATTTCTTCACTATTTTACGTTCATTCTTTACTCTATAGATACATGTATTAATGCCTTTGCAGAAAGAGTAGACCCAGATCATATGACTCTTGTACGAGTTTTTAGCTCACCAGAGCACAAAGTGCTCAGGGTGAGCTTTTGTGATCGCCTGATGTCCGTCGTCTGTCGGCGTTTGTCGTGCGTCGTGCGTCGTGTGGTGTGCGTCGTCAACAATTTGAACTTTAAAAGTCTTCTCCTCTGAATCTACAGGGTTCTCAGCTTTCATCTTTGGCACATAGCATCACCTATAGGTCCTCTACAAAAGTTATATAAATTATGTCCCTGGAGTCAAAATTGGCTCTGCCACGGTCCCAGGGGTGGCCAGTTTTTTCTAGCTGACTGTTGTTTTCTGTACAAGTAGCAGAATGCTGGGCTCACTTAGGTTAGGCATGGGGAAAACTTCAAAAATCTTTTTGTCAAAAACTACATGTCACAGAGCTTAGATATTTGGTGTATAGATTTACTTAGTATTCCTTATTGACATTGGTAAATATCATAGTTCTGAGGTTAAAATTGGCCCTGCCCTGTTGGTTATACTTTAAAATATTATTTTACACTATAAAGGTTCCTCTGAACTAGAGGGATTGAGGTCACTCCATCTGTGTTGCATAATCACTGAATAGGTCAAGTTCCTGGTCAAAACTCTGCTTCAGAATTAGTCTCTGTTTGCTCACACTGGTTTTAACCCATTCCCTCACAGGATATTTTAAGAATCTGCCTCTTGAAAAATTTCAGAATTGTGTAGATTTGAAACCATTGTGATAAATAGAGCATTTATTCCTATGGAGAAAATGCTCTATTTATCACAATGGTTTCATAAAGTGACTATTTTACCTCTTTGAATAAATCTACTGATAAGGAGCATTAATTAGAGAAAAGGAAAATTTCAGAATTGTGTAGATTTGAAACCATGGTGATAAATAGAGCATGTACGCCTATGGAGCAAATGCTCTATTTATCACAAAGGCTTTTTTTCAGATCCTACCTCTTTGAATAAATCTACTGATAAGGAGCATTAATTATAGAAAAGGAAAATTTCAGAATTGTGTAGTTAATTTACTCCTATGGAGCTTTTGCTCTATTTATCACAATGGTTGGCAAATGCTCTATTTCTCACAAAGGCTTTTTTCAGATCCTACCTCTTTGAATAAATCTACTGATAAGGAAAATTTCAGAATTGTATAGATTTCAAACCATTGTGATAAATAGAGCATTTGCTCTATAGGAGTAAATTAACTCATATACAAACCACATATAAAGTTACATATCGGTCTGTGTCAGATCAGAATCCAAACTGTGTGCTAATTTTGGTCAAGTCATGCTAAGCAGTGATAGGGTTGTCATCTGTTAGAAATGTTGTCTGCTTATTCAAAGAGGTAAATCTGGGTCTACTCTATTTGCAAATGCGTGAAAACATGTTTATATGAGGAAAAGGGTTAATTAGAGAAAATGAAAATTTCAGAATTGTTTAGATTTGAAACCATTGTGATAAATAGTGCATTTACTCCTATGGAGCAAATGCTCTACTTATCACAAAGGCAAATGCTCTATTTATCACAATGGTTTCATAAAGTGACTGTTATACCTCTTTGAATAAATCTACTGATAAGGAGAGCATTAATTAGAGAAAAGGAAAATTTCAGAATTGTGTAGATTTGAAACCATTGTGATAAATAGAGCATTAGCTCCTATGGAGCAAATGCTCTATTTATCACAAAGGCTTTTTTCAGATCCTACCGCTTTGAATAAATCTACTGATAAGGAGCATTAATTATAGAAAAGGAAAATTTCAGAATTGTGTAGATTTGAAACTTTTGTGATAAATAGAACATTTACTCCTATGGAGCTTTTGCTCTATTTATCACAATGGTTAGCAAATGCTCTATTTATCACAAAGGCTTTTTTCAGATCCTACCTCTTTGAATAAATCTACTGATAAGGAGCATTAATTAGAGAAGATGAAAATTTCAGAATTGTGTAGATTTCAAACCATTGTGATAAATAGAGCATTTGCTCCATAGGAGTAAATTAACTCATATACAAACCACATATAAAGTTACATACCGGTATGTGTCAGATCTGAGTTCAAACTGTGTGCTAATTTTGGTTAAGTCCTGCTAAGCTGTGATAGGGTTGTCATATGTTAGAAATGTTGTCTGCTTATTCAAAGAGGTAGATCTGGGTCTAGTCTGTTTGCAAATGCATGAAAACATGTTTATATGAGGAAAAGGGTTAAATAGAGAAAAGGAAAATTTCAGAATTGTGTAGATTTGAAACCATTGTGATAAATAGTACATTTACTCTTATGGAGCAAATGCTCTATTTATCACTAAGGCAAATGCTCTATTTATCACAATGGTTATTATCACCAGTTATTGTTAACAAGTTTTAATTTTCCATTTCCATAACAATTCCGTTTGTATAAATTGTTGAAATCGCGATTTTTATACAATTTCTGCTTTGAAACAATCATCAGTACTCTAATTCTGAAGGGGTTCGAAACGTTCAGGTGTGAACTGGTTTTGTTACGAAACGTGCTCTACAAGAGTTGTCGTTCGTTTCTAAATACGCAATATATCAAGGAGTTGTTAGGTTATGCGTAGTAATATGTAATGGAAAATGAAACTTTTCCACATATTTTTTGTGCGTTTTATGCTTTCCAAGTTAACGTTCGGTAAACGTTCGGTATTGGACTTAGAAAATATTTATAATAAAGCAAATCATCCCAGAAAGCTTGCCATTATAATTATACAGAGAAAGGGTCAAATAACACCCCACAAAACAGGTGTCCAGTTTTGTTTAGAAACATACATGTAGTTGAAACTTTAAAAATCTTTCCCTCTGGTGAGCGATTTCAGGGCCATCATGGCCCTCTTGTTTTTTATCAGTGTCTCTATGTTTGCTTATGAAATTATACAAATCTGATTCTACAGTTTTTGCCCTAGCCAAAAACATCCTGTGTTCAGATATGATTAGTAAAATTCTTCCTAAATTCTGATGGGTATTCATGGTTTCATTATTTTCCCCATGAATACTTAACCCTGTCTTTCATATAAACACGTTTTCATGCCTTTGCAAATATCTGAGTAGACCCAGATATGATGGCTCCTACAGGAGTTGTCTGATCAAGGTCTGCTCTGTTTGCTATCTTATCCTGCAATTTTTGTCTAGGCCAAAACAAAGACCTAGATATATAGGTCTTTGGCCAAAAATACCCTTTTAATTTTTGCCTTATTACAATGAAGTTAATGAGAACTCATGAAGTGATCATTCATGCGTAAATGTTAATAAGGGAGTAAAGGAGTACAGAAAGTGTCCTCTGTGTCAAGTCTCTGAGTGGAAATGTCTTACCATTATCTTTCCATTATCTTGATCAGAATGCTTAACAGTTTGGATTCTGATGAAACGCTGTGCTACCAAGGTTAAGACTGTATGCAAGAATGTACCTGAAGCTTGCTAAAGGCAGAATGATGGCCTGAGATGCTCTGTCTTATCGATGCTTGTTCTGTAAAATGCTTAGACATCGTAAAAGGTTGATAGACAACACTAAAACAGCCATAAATCAGGCTGCAATCTTGACATTTAAAAGAACAAAGAGATATTGGAAATTTCTAATGTTCATAGAGTGTGGTTTTCCAAAAAACGCAGCATCTTGTTGTGAAAGGATATTTAACTTCTTTCAGGCTATCTGCAGATTTGAGTTTATATGTGCAAACAGATTAGACCCAATGATTTTTTAAAAACAATTACAGTAAAACCTCTCTATAACAACCACTAAAATATATCAAGTATTTTGTGTTAAAGGCAGGTGGATGCTTAAAGCAAGGTGAAAGTAAAACAGAAAGCTCCTATAGGAGCGTTCTGTTTTACTTTCACCTTTAAGCAACCACCTGCCTAAAATACCAACTAATTAATACAATTTAGTGGTCGTTATAGAGAGGTTTTACTGTATATAAACACCTTTTTATGCAGAGTATACTGTAGGTGCCATTTGACTGATGTCTGTGCTGTTTGCTTATGGAATTATATAGATGTAAATTGACAGTGTTTACCATGGTAAAAAAACATTCCTGTGGCCATATATATACCATTATAAATATTCATCTGATAAATGTTCATGATGTCATTATCTCTTAGATGAATATTGGATTATCACTTAGATAAATATTGTATTTCATCTCTTCGATGAATATTGGATTTTATCACCTCGATTAATATCAAAATTATCTCTAAAAATGAATATTGAATTTATCTCTTGGATGACTATTGGACTATCTCTTAGATGATTATTGGACTATCTCTTAGATGAAAATTGTAATTATCTCTTAGATGAATATTAGACAGGTAATGGTTAACCCTTTCCCTGTTAAGTATTCATGTAAGAAATAATGACAACATGAATATCTATTAGCTCAATTTTTATAATGCAAACTTTTCAAAGGATTTTTATTTTACTTTGACAAACGCTGTAAGATCAGATGTTTATCATTTCAAAAGCAAACAGAGCAGACCCTGATAGGAGTCATCAGATATGGGTCTTCTCTAGAGCAAAATGCTCGATTTATCACATTGGTTTCAAAACTATACAAAATTCTACATATTTCCTTTTGGCTTGTAAACTCTACTTTTCAGCAGATTCATTCAAAGAGGTTTGGTCTAAAATAGCTTATGAGGTAATGGGTTAGTGTGTATGAAATATTCATGCAGTAATAAAGTATTTAATTAATATTCATGGAATAAAGACCTTTAAACTGCTGAGCAACCTCTGAAATGATTTTTTTCTCCACCCCATTTACTCCATAATTATGTCATTTAACCCTTTCCCTGTTCTATATTTAGTCCAAATTTCAGTACCTACTGAATATTCATGGAGTAAATAGTTATAATGAAATATGGAAGGTAGACCATTGTAGCCATTTTGGAAAGAAAAGAAACAGATCTTTCAAATTCCACTAGCAAACAGAGCAGACCCTGATCAGACGGCTCCTCTAGGAGCCGTCTGATCTGGGTCTACTCTGTTTGCAAATGCGTGAAAACATGTTTATATGAGGGAAAGGGTTAAAAAGCCTTTAAAACAGATTAGACCTAGCTCAGAATGCACCTGTAGATGTTGTCAGATCAGGATCAGCTCTGTTTGCTTAAGAGGAATAAGATTGAATAATATAGACAATATTCTACAGTTATAATAATTATACCATTGTAAAAAATTAATCTAATCAATACTCATACCACCATTATTTCTTACATGGATATTCATGGTTGAAAGGTTTAAAAAAACATGACCAGGCTGTTAATGATTTAGTCTGAGTTGATGCTGAATTACTTGGCATCATACTTGAATCAAAACTATTTAACCCTTCGCTTGCTGAATTTTAAAATACAGTTCTCCTTCTTTACCCATGCCCTGTTGTATAATTACATATATCTTCACTGTGTACAAGTATTTCGCTGTGCAATCACTAACTGTGGAGTGCACTGGTTGCACAATCAACTTGTAAATAGTGCAGGAGCTGTCTCATCTGGGTCTGCACTATTTACAGGTAGGAATATTGACGCGAATAGCAAGCGAAGGGTTAAAAACATTATCAAAAATAGACTGATTGCAGCCTAAAGAATTGATGGACTGAACCCAGACAGACATCACATGATGAAGATACTTTATTGCTGTTCATGGTATTAGTCATGTTTGATCCAATAACGTTTTTAACAAGATCTGAATGAATCATGGACAAGGTTTGGATACAGATCTTTGAGTCACACTCTTACTGAACCCTTTCAATGCTGGAAATGAATGTAATGGTATCTGCAAACAGTGTAGACCCAGATCAGAGGGCTCCTATAGGAGCTCTCTGATCTGGGTCTGCACTGTTTGTCGTCCTGTAGCAAACATAGTTTAATTATAATGAATGGACTCTGATGTTAAACAATGATGGATCATCCCTCTTCTATAGTAGCTGTCTGATCAGTGTCTACTCTGTTTGATGAAGAAATAATATAGATCTGCTTCTACGATTTCAGCCATGGCCCAAACAATAGTGTTTTGATTTGTCATTATTAAAAATCACCTAATTCATGATGTCATTATTTCTTACTTGAATATTCATAGAGTAGAGGGTTATGTTTCCTTGGTTGTATTAGAGTTGTATGCCATCCAGGCATTAACAAAGCAACATTAGAGCTGCAGATAAGGGTGGGTACACAACTACTAAAATTGTCATTTCTCCACCAAACCCTATACTGTGACCACTCTTTAGAATCATCTCAAAGAGATGATTCTAAAGAGTGGTCACAGTATAGGGTTTGGTGGAGAAAAAAAGGAGTTATTATTTAACATATTTTTATTTACGCACCTTATCTGGAGCGCTGCAACATTCTGTCATGGACGATTTTGTTGTTCAAAGTTGTCTTGAAAGTTATTTATTTGTCTGGTAGATGGCAGTTTATTGTGTTAGAGGAAATTGTTAAATATTATTTAAGAGCTTCTTGGAAATAACCTCACAGTATGCAACTTGTCCTCATTGAATTGAATTGGGCCTCAGACTCGTGCATGTTTCATCTGAATCCATCCACTAAGAATATTAATTTAATAATACATGGATTAGTTGTAGCAACTGAATTATAATGGCAAATAATGCAGACCCATATGAGGCAGCTTCTCTGGGAGCTCAACTAGGAGCTGTCTCATATGGGTCTACACCATTTGCAAAGGTATGAAAGGATGTCTCTATGAGGTAAAGGGTTAATGCCCGTGGATTTCTAGGTTATGAATGATACTATCTCGATTCCTGAACAACTCTAATCTCTGGAAAAAATGTGTACAGTTGAGCCTCTCTATAGTACATACCTAATGAACAAACCTGCTGGTGCCAATATAACCCATTCCATCATATTGACACATTTTGATGCTTCTGTAAAAGTCACTTTTTGAAACCATTGTGCTAATTAGAACCTTTGCTCTAAGGAGCAATAATGCTCTATTTATCATAGTGGTTTCATAATTACTCAATTCTAAAACTTTCCTTTTCTCAAGTAAATGCTCCTTTTCTAAGAGGTTATGTCTAAAAATATATAGCCTAATATATAGCCTATGAGGGAATGGGTTAACCCTTTCCCTCATATAAACGTGTTTTCACGCATTTGCAAACAGAGTAGACCCAGATCAGACGGCTCCTAGAGGAGCCGTCTGATCAGGGTCTGCTCTGTTTGCTTATGGAATTTGATAGATCTGTTTCTTTGCTTCCTAAAATGCCTACAATGTTCTACCTTCCACATTTCTTTACAACTATTTTATCAATGAATATTCAGTAGGTATTGACTTTTGGAATAAACATAGAACAGGGAAAGGGTTAAAAAGCATAATGACTGCTTGATGCAGAATGAAAGCTGCTATAGAACTATCTGCTTAATTTCAATTCTGGATTAGTCTACCACCTGATAATGGTGCAGATTTATGTATTTGCAATCAGAGTCAACCTAGATCATCTCCTGTAGGAGCCAACATTTCCTTCTCTGTATGCGATTGTAAAAAATCAGCTGATTGATATTCATAAAGTTATTTCTTAGATGAATATTTCTTACCTAAATCATATGAACACCTTTTTATGCTTTTGCAAACAGAGTAGATCCAGTGCAGACACCGTTTAACCAAGGTCTGCTCTGTTTGCTTATGAAATAAGCGAAGATCTTACTCTACAGTTTCTACCAATGCCAAAACTTCATGTGTACATAATGTTATGTCGTTACAAAATTCAGCTAATAAATATTCAGGACGTCATTATTTCTTACATGAATATTCAACAGGGAAAGGATTAAAACCCTGACTTAGACTTTGTATAAGAGGCCATTACAATGAAGGTTTACTGTAATGATCTAGTAGACAGGTTTGATCATTATTAAGATGATGAAATCTAACACTGTATTTGACATTGATCTTAATGTGAAAATGATTTGAGCTGGATGCATGGGAATCAGTTTAACCCTTAACTCCATAGGTTATCTTATAACAACCTTTGGAAATAGTGAAAACCCAGACCAGGCAGCCTCTGAAGGTCATCAGTGCTTAGCTGTAGAGTCCACTTAGTATGAAAGGCATAAACTTATTGGAGGATTTTGAATGACAAACAGTGCAGACCCTGATCAGAAGGCTCCTCTAGGGGCCATCTGATGTGGGTCTACACTGTTTGCAAGTGGCAGTGCATGTGTATCCTGGGTTGTAAGGTTTAAAGGTTGGCATGTACAGTGCTAATTGAAGTATAACAAGCTGTGCAGATGCAGATTTGATACTGATGATCTTGGAATCTAATTGTTTTTTCAGTCTTTGACATTTTTATCAACTCTTTGCATGCTAGCTACAAAATCATGATTACTTCTGCAGACAGGTTGGATCCAGGTGAGACACATAAAGCGTGGGTGTCTTGGGGTCCAAACTGTTTGACACTTTGACAATGTTATTGCAAAGAGAATTTTTATTTGAAGAATTGAAATAGACATTTGATGCAGATGAAAAATTACTTAACTCTTTCCTCCATAGGCTTAGTATTTTTAGATCCAACCTAAATGTAAATGCTCTATTTATCACAATGGTTTCAAAAAGTTACTTTTACAGAGGCGTATTTATGGAGGAAAGGGTTAAGCATTGAAAGAGTTAAGATGACAATTAAATCAAAACAAATTTAGCAGACAACAGTTTCAAAGTTATAATCACAACCTCTTTGAATGCTGATGTTTTAATGGAAAGGATAACAAACAGTGGAGACCCTATTCAGAAGGGACCTCTAGGAACCCTTTAACCTGGGTCTACACTATTTACAAACACCAGTTTACTGGTTTCTGTGCAATCAGTGGCTAATCAGTATTAGGGTCAGTATTAAGATTCTGACAGAGAGGGGAAGTCAGTAAAAAACATACTCACAGTTGTTTGCACTCAACATCTGATCTTTGGAGGGTCGTTCAAAATGTGCTAATGAATACAGTTTTTATTGCTCAAGATGAAATCAGCTTCAGATTAACCCATTACCTCATAGGCTATTTTTAGATCCAACCAATTTGAATAAATCCACCGAAAAGGAGCATTAACTAGAGAAAAGGAAAATTTTAGAATTTTGTAGTTTAAAACAGTTGTGATAGAGCATTTGCTCCTATAGGAGCAAATGCTCTATTTGTCACAATGGTTTGAACATGTGATTTTTACAGAGGCGTAGAAAGGCGTATTCATGGAGGAAAGGGTTAATTTTGCATTGAAAATTTTTTTTATTGAAAATTAGAAAATACCAAAAAAACTCTTGACAGAAATTTCACTTCAAAGTGTCTAAAAACTGAGTTATATTTGACATGAACCTTTTTTGTGTTCAATATTTTTATTCTTCTTCTAGGAGCCGTCTGATCTGGGTCTACTCTGTTTGCAAATGCATGAAAACACGTTTATATGAAGGAAAGGGTTAAATGGAACATTGTCTGTTTAAAACTTTCAGTCGATGCCTTCTATTTCTGGTGGTAAAACATTAGTGGTAATGTAATAGGAAAAGTGTTTTGTACTCTTTGCATGCTGGTAGCCAACTCATGTTAACCTACCCACACAGTTTGGATCCAGATACATTGAGTAATTAAGTCAGCATCTAATCGGGTTACAAACTATTTGACACTCTGACAATATTTTTGAGGAGAAATGAAGGAAAAAATAATTTACAGAATTACAGTGGGTAACATTTTTTTTGCAGAGTGAGACTGCAATTATTTAGGGCGCAAAGAGTTAAGTTGTTGAGCTTCGAAAATAGATACACGGTGGTGTGACCGTAATGATGAATCATAGCATGCAATTATTTCCTGGTGCAAACTATCGATGAATTTAAACGATAGCTCAAAATATGAGGCCAGGCAGAATTTATTGCAATAAACAAGATTAGAGATAGGCGGATAACAAGCCTGACAAGTACATGCAATAGATTTATGCAAGATTAGGAAATTTGCTGATGGGTTATCAAAATATGATGGTAGCACCACGAAAGCTGGGTTTTTGTTATTTTTCAAACAGTATAGCCCTTTCCCTCACATAAACGTGTTTTCCCGCGTTTGCAAACAGAGTAAACCCAGATCAGATAGCTCCTATAGGAGCCGTCTGATCAGAGTCTGCTCTGTTTGCCAATATAATCTGATAGATTTGTTTCTTTACTTTCTGAAATAGTAACAATGTTCCATCTTCCACATTTCATTATAAATATTTTGCCCATGAATTTTCAGTAGATATTGAAATAAACATAGAACTGGGAAAGGGATAGAGACAGAGAAGAGGCATAGATAAAGGGGTGTTTTTCAAATATTGAACCCTTTACTCCATAAATATTCATGTCATAAATAATGACATCATGAATATTAATTTGATTATTTTTTTTTATAATGACTCATGAACACGGGAAATGTTGGCCATGGCAGAAACTGTAGAACCAGATCTATTATTCTTTCATAAACAAACAGAACAGACCCAGATCAGATGACTCCTGTAGGAGCATTTGATTTGGGTCTCTTCTGCCTGCAAAGGCCTGAAACAGCATTTGTATGACACAGTCACTTTCACATTTTGTAGTTGACAGTAGCACTTTAAATTTACACACCAATCTTTAGTTATGCATAATTATCGGAGCAGGCTGAAAATGCTAGTATCTTTATCAGCCAAAACAAAGCAAAAATTTTGAGAATAATGTTCATAATCAGACAAAATCTGTTAACCAGTCTGTTTTGTTTCTATTTTTAGCTTTGATGACAGCAGTTCCATCAGCAGTGGGGACATCAGTGATACAATCAACGAGATAAGCACAGACGAAGGAAACGTGACTGGTGGCTCAGGCCAGGACGCTAACCCATACAGCAGCCTCAAGCGTGGACCAAAAGACCTCTTCAGGAACCTGACAAATGCCAACCTGCATGCATCCCCAGGTAAACGGGTTCCAAATTTAGGAACCAGTGCTTTCCTCGGTTCAGATTATGCCAGTGATGTTGCTAAAGTTGGGGATGTTCCGCATGTAGGTGGTTGGCGGAAATATTCCTTACAGAATAATAGATTGCTTAGTAGTGACCCTGCAGACTATGCTTATTTGTATAATGGATATGAGCAGTGGAGAGGAGGTAGTGTAACTCCCGACACACTGGGGTCACTACGGAAAATCTCGAACACTAGTCAGCCAGATATTCACAGCAGATCTCAAAGTACAAGCGGTGATTATGCTGGTAGTGAGAAAGGGTACCCAAACACGAAATGTGACTCGGAAACAAATACTGATCAGTCGCACATTTATGACGCAAGTGTACGAAAAATGCAGAACATTCAAAATGCAAGGGCAATGCAGAGTGCTGGGGTTGGATATGGATATGGACGCAGGCCCCTTAGTAACACCAGCACAGGGTCAGTAGGGAGCTCAAAGAGTGCCCCTGGGGGCCCAACAGGAAGCCCAGGAGGAAGTCCTGTGGCAAAGCCTGGGTCAACTCCGGTAGGGGCCAGATTAGCTAAACATGGGCTGGATCAAATAGCTCAACAATATCACAATGCTACCTCAAAGCAACTTCAAGAACAAAGTAAGGCTGCCCAACAAATGAGGGCAGTTCATCACAGGGACGGTACCTCAGGCACTGTGCCAGAGTACAGTAGTGCATCATTAGAACGAAGGACTAAATCATCCAGTGCAGCTCAAACTGAAATGGAAATGTTTAAATCTAATTCACTTGGACGGCGGAAGGGTGGGCTTGGGACCCATCCAGGACATGCAGCAGAAAATGCCAACTTCTGTGCAAGTACAATCATTTCAAATCCGCATGCAACCTACAGCAAACCTGATGGTAGCCGTCACAATAGCCCATATAGTTCAGTGCATATTCCGGCTGGATACAGTGGCAACTATGTACCACTGGAGTATGCGATGGGAAGTCCTCGAAATTCAGGAAATGCCAACAATTGGATAAGAACTAACAGTGGGGCTGTAACTGCAGATGGTAGACATATATATCACCATGTGTCTGATAGCGAAAGTATGGACACGTTGTCATCAGCATCAAGTATAAATGCTAGAATTCAGCAAGCTCGTGCTCTGAGCAGTGCTAATGCAAGAATCTTGGCACAGTCTGGAAATTATGGTCTACATCGATCCAACAGTATGAAATCCACCCAATCAGAATCAGCATATTCTAGTCCCCAGCATCATCCACATCATCACACTGACGATCTTCCAAGTCCTCCACCCCCTACATCCCCCACCCCCAGTAACAGCTCACACTCATCAAGGTTTACTTATCCAATGACTCAGTTTGGGTCAAGTCCGGCTATCAACCCAGCAATGACACCCCAGACCATGGTCAGGTCTAACACAAGCTCCAGTCTACCATACAGCAGTCCCCTGGCATTGTCTAAAATAAACCGGGAAGAGGAGGACAGCAGTAAGTAGAACATGTTCAATTTTATTAACCCTTTACCTCATGAATATTTGTGTAAGAAATAATGACATCATGAATATCTATTAACTGAAAATTTTATAATGGCATGATTATAAACACAAGAAAATACAGTAAATCCTCTCTATAACAGCCACTAAATTGTGTTAATTAGTTGGTATTTAGGGCAGGTGGCTGCTTAAAGCAAGGTGAAAGTAAAACAGAATGCTCAGAGGAGCGTTCTGTTTTACTTTCACCTTGCTTCAAACAGCCACCTGCCTTTAACACAACATACTTGATGTAATTTAGTGGCCGTTATAGAGAGGTTTTACTGTATGTGTCTAATGCAGAAACCGTAGAATCAGATCAATATAATTCCATAGTGGACTGTGGTCAAAAGGCTCTAACAGGAGCAGTCTCATCAGGGTCTGTTCTGTTTGCAATGATGTCAAATCGCATCTCAGAGTTAACGGAGATAACGGTGCATACTCAAATACTAAAATCGTCATTTCTCCACCAAATTATATGTTGTGACCACTCTTTAGAATCGTCTCTTCGAGACAGTTCTAAAGAGTGATCACAGCATAGGGTTTGGTTGAGAAATAAAGAAGTTATACTTGAAAATACATTAATTTACGCATCTTATCTGGAGCTATGGCATCTGTTTGCAAAGGTATGAAAAAAGGCATTTCTATCAGGAAAAAATATTCAAGGAAATATATCAGCTGACAGGGAGTGAAATTGCTAAAACTATAAATGATTAACCCTTTCCTCTATACGCTATTTTAAGACCCAACCTCTTTGAATAAATCTAGTGAAAAGTACCATTTACTAGAGGAAAGAAAAATGTTGGAATTGTGTAGTTTGTAAACCATTGTGATAAATAGAGCATTTGCTCCATACAAGCAAAATTTAATGCTCTATTTATCTATTTTAAATTCTTTTACCACCTTTTGAATGCCCGAATGCTGATTATTATGGTTATCATCATCATGATTATGGATTCTTTTTTACCCATTCCTTCTTGAGCGATTGTTGTTGTAAATGTTAACCTATTACCTAGTAGGTTATTTTTAGATCCATCCTCTTTGAATAAATCTACCAAAAAGGAGTATTTACTACAGAAAAGGAAATTTTTTAGAATTGTGTAGTTTTGAAACCATTGTGATAAATAGAGCGTTTGCTCCTATAGGAGCAAATGCTCTATTTATCACAAAAGTTTCAACAGGTGTTTTTACAGAGGCGTAGAAAGGCGTATTTATGGAGGAAGGGGTTAAGTGGATGTTCGTTCTCAAGAAGTGATTACGGTAAAATCTTTCATTTGTCTGTTAATGACTTGCCTGTTCTTTTGAACACACTTTTACCTTACACTATAATATTGCCATTTATAGTATTTATTGTGACGATTATTTCCGTTTATGATTTCAGTCCATGGATCATCGCTGTCGCTAGTTTCCAGTTCATCGTCCGTGTACTCTACGGTAAGCTCCCAATGTGTTCTCCTTCACAACTCTTTCCCTATTCAATATTCATGGAAAAAATAATGACATCATGAATATTTATTAACTCAATTTTTATAATGTAAACATTTCAAGGGAATTTTTGGCTTTGACAAAAACTATAGATTCAGATCTGTATCATGTCAAAAGCAAACACAGCAGTCCCTGATCAAAAGGCTCCATTAGGAGCCGATGATCATATCTGGGTCTACTCTGTTTGCAAATGCATGAAAAGGCGTTTAAATATGAAGGAAAGGGTTAATAACCTCACCCGCTTACACTTTTACAAACAGAAAAGATCAAGATCCGACAACCCCTGAAGGAACTGTCTAATCAGGGTCTGCCCAGTTTTGTTATTTGTTTCCTTGTTTACCATGGCAATAAATTTCCATATATTATATTTGTATTGCAAGAATTAGACTGATTCATATTCATAATGGGAGGAGTCTTGCATGAAACTTCTATCAAATTAACTGAATCTGTATTTGGTAAGAAATTGTTCCTTTAACCCATTACCTCATAGGCTATTTTTAGCTTGTCTGTTTCGAAGAAATCCCGAGCTATTGTCGTAACTCCGGTGTCCACGTCATCATCTTCGTTGTCGCTGTCGTCGTCCGAAATCTTAACATTGACCCTAACTTCTTCAATTTTTCATTTACAACCTTCATTTTTGGTATGCATGTTCATCTTGACAATGACGACAGACGAGCGTTGGCACCCACTTGCGGTGCTCTTGTTAGACCCAATCTCTTTTAATAAATCTACTGAAAAGGAGCATTTACTAGAGAAAAGGAACATGGTAGAATGGTACAGTATTGAAACCATTGTGCTATCACAATGGTTTCAAGAAGTGACTATTACAGAGGTGTAGAAAGGTGTATTTATAGAGGAAAGGGTTAACTCTTTGAATGTGAGAAACGAGTGCATTGTAATTTGCAAAGAGTGTAGATCCAGATCAGAGGGCTGCAATAAACAATGATGGACTATTCCACTCTGAAAATTCAGTATTGAAAGGGTTAATGATAAACATAAAGAAGTTTCAGATGGTTTATAGACAGCTGAAATGGAGTATTGAGATTTGAAGACCATTTTAAATAGCACAATATGGCATTGTAGCATTAATTGTGCCGTGTATGACACAATATGGCACAGATAACATTTAATGCTGTGTAATCTATCAGATGGCACAATATGGCATTGTGATCTTGGTTAGATAGCATTAAATGTGCTGTGTAATCTATCAGATGGCACAATATGGCAGTGTGATCTTGGTCAGATAGCATTAAATGTGATGTGTAATCCATCAGATGGCACAAATTTCTTGAACTAAAAGCAAAACTTGGAGCTATTTCTATATAATGTAATATTTATTCACCAGAGAGTCTGAAGCCTCTAGATCTCCTGTCAACATGTCTGTGGGCAAATTTCAGAATTTAACCCTTCTCTTGCTGAAATTTAAAATTCATTTTCTCCTTCTTTACCCATGCCCTGTTGTATAATTACATATATCTTCACTGTGTACAAGTATTTCGCTGTGCATTCACTGCTGTGGAGTGCACTGGTTGCACAATCAACTTGTAAATAGTGCAGACCCTGATGAGACAGCTCCTGCAGGAGCTGTCTCATCTGGGTATTAGCTATTTACAGGTATGTATATTGACGTGAATAGCAAGCGAAGGGTTAATAAAATATTGAACTACTTGAATATTCACTGTGGTACAAGTAATCTGCTATTGCCATTTTCAAAATTATATGGATGATAAATGACTTGATAAACTCTCGGTGGATATTTTGTATCGATAAGATAGTCACGCAATTATCCTATAGGCAAACTGGAACTACTTGCATTATGGTGTGGCACATGGGTATTATCTAACAATTTATGGAAGAGTTTTTCAAATGAGTTCCTCTTATTTTGGGCCAATTCATCATTTACTTGTCTCATATTCAGAACCTCGTTTTGCAAATGTATTAAGAAATGAGGTTTGCTTGAAATTCGCTGGAGTAATTGCTCAAGAAATGTTGAGTGCATTGAATTTAAATGAGATTATGAAGACCATAAAGCTGATTATGTACATTGTTTAACCCTTTACGCCATAAATACACCTTTCTGCTCCTTTACAAACAGAGTAGACCCAGAACAGGTGGCTCCTGTACAAGCAGTCTGATCAGGGTCTGCTCTGTTTGCTTATGAAATTATAATAGATCTGATTCAAGTTTCTGTGTCATGTCCAAAATTTCCAGCGTTTTTGTGCCATTTTAAAAATTAATCTAAATAGCATCTATTACTTCTAAAAAATTGTCATCAAACTCATTACAGTAAAACCCATCTAAACTGGAACTCAATTAGAGAAGAATTTAGATACTTTTAGGCAGGTGGCAGCTTAATGCAGGTTGAAAGTCATGCAGAAAGCTCCTCTAGGAGCTTTCTGCATGACTTCCACTCTGCATTAAGCTGCCACATGTCTCCCAGGACTGATATGTATACTAAATGGAGCGTCCGGTTTAGAGGAGTTTTACTGGATTATTATTCTTATGCATCTGTTTATACATTCTCATTTTCTGTTCATTTCAGGCTGAAGAGAAACAGGCTCATGAGGTAAGGAATTTTCGTGGTTTTAAATCTTCTCATGTTAATGGCGTCTTGACTAGCATTTGTATCCAGATTGGATCCAGATGAGATTACGAGTAAATCTGTGTCTCATTATGATGCAAGCTGTTTGACACTCGGTCAATAGTTTTTCGAATGTTTGATCAATTCGGAAGTCAATGTAAAGTGCAACCGCTTGGAGATTGAGCAGAAATATTTCAGCAAGAGAAGGTTCAAGTTTTATAATGAATGGGGGGGGGGGGGGGTCTAAAAGAGCAGGTGGTTGCTTATCCCATTACCTCAAAGGCTATTTTTAGACCCAACCTCTTTGAATAAATCTACCTAACAGGAGCAGTTATTAGAGAAAAGGAAAATTTTAGAATTGTGTACTTTTAAAACCATTTTGATAAATAGAGCATTTGCTCCACAGGAGCAAATGCTCTATTTATCACAATGGTTTCAGGAAGTGACTTTTACATAGGCCTCAAAGAAAAAGGCGTCAATATGAGGTTAAAGCAGGACGAAAGTAACACATAAAGTTCCTTTAGGAGCAGTTTGCATCCTGATAAGAAGCTAAATTGCATTGACTAAGAAGCTAAAATGCATTGACTATCTCGTTAATGATTTATATTCTGTGTCATAACACATCAATTTTCTAGGCTTGGCATGAGTATTGTACTGTCAGTCAATCCTGTTTTCATGATTATTTTGTTTTACTCTTCAAACTCGTTCAATTGTTTACAAACACGTTTGTTTAAAAGCAGAGCGATTGCTATCGGTGATGCATCTAATCTAGCACTGTGCATGTTTTTGCTGCAGTAGTGCCAGACAGCCTTGAATCAATAAAACACTGATATGTTTTAACCCCTATAACGCTAAGTTTTCAAATGGACCCTTCCAGATTTGATATTGGACTGTTTCATACCAATTCTAGAGGAGGATTCTTTTTCATAATCTGTAAATAAAATATGGCAACTGTTTCAGACTCTATCAGACGGCTCCAAATGAAGCTCTCTGCTATTGGTCTACACTGTTAGCAAAGGCTGTTAAATTTAAACTCGGTTCCCACACTGTAAAGGCTAAATGTCTGCACCCTATGACCTTTGTCTGGAAATTCAAGCACAGTTAATTGCTACACTGAGTACAGTAGCACCTTTTTAACCCTTTTATTCCATAAATACACCTCTTAACCCTTTCCTTCATATAAACGCATTTTCACGCATTTGCAAACAGTACTTCAGATCCTATATCGGCCATATTTAACCCTTTTATTCCATAAATACACCTCTTAACCCTTTCCTTCATATAAACGCATTTTCACGCATTTGCAAACAGTACTTCAGATCCTATAGCGGCCATATTTAACCCTTTTATTCCATAAATACACCTCTTAACCCTTTCCTTCATATAAACGCATTTTCACGCATTTGCAAACAGTACTTCAGATCCTATAGCGGCCATATTTAACCCTTTTATTCCATAAATACACCTCTTAACCCTTTCCTTCATATAAACACATTTTCATTTTTAAACCCTAGCGCATTTTCACGCCTTGCAAACAGAGCACACCAGATCATATAAGAGCCGTCTGATCAGGGTCTGCTCTGTTTGCTTATGGAATTTGAAAGATGTGTCTTAACTATTTTGTCCATGAATATTCAATAGGTATTGAAATTTGAAATAAAATCAAATAATGTAGATATGACTATACAGTTTACGCTTTTGCCAAAATTCACAAAGTTGCCGTTATAAAAATGATATTTATACTGTCATTATTTCTAACATGAATATTCATTGAGTAAAGGGTTAAGTTTCCTCAATAACAAATACTGTATCATTTTCACCTGGAGTATGTTTTACAAGAAACAAAGTGGCGTTCATAGATCATTCACTTGTACTTGAGTGACCTTATTGGGTTATATTTTACAGAACTCAATGTCATTTTCTTTGAAATAAGAATTTCTTAGAAAAGCATCACACCATGAACATGGAATAATTCATATTGATAAATGTCATGTTTGTATGATATTTTTGGGTTCATTGCGGACACGTACTATTGATATATGGACAAGTACTGGTGATGTATGGAAATATTAGGATGATGAGATTTAGGTAGTCCGGCTTTGATTTAGATACACTGTCCTTGTTACTCTTTATTCAGTATGATAGGAGAATATTACTAATATGAGTCAGAACCAGTGACATTTTTCAATAAGTGATACATCAGAATTTAACCCTTTACTCCATAGATACGCCTTTAACACATTTCGAGGACTTGGTGCAAAACTATTCTAACTCCTTCACAAAGTGAAGGAGTTAGAAGAGTTTTGCACCAAGCCCTCGATTTGCAAACAGGCTAAACCCAGATCAGACTGCTCCTATAGGAACCATCTGATCAGCGTCTGCTCTAGATCTCTTTGCTTTTAGAACTGATCCTACAGGTTGTGCATTGTCCAAACATTTCTGTGTTCATATGCCATTATAAGAAATCATCAAACTGATATTCATGATGACATTATTAAACAAATTTTGTTACATAAATATTCATGGATTGAATATGTCGCTTTGACAAAAAAATTTAGAATAAGATTTTTATCATGTCAAAAGCAAACAGAGCAGACCCTGATCAGACGGCTATTATAGGACCTGTCTGATCTGGGTCTACTCTGTTGGCAAATATGTGAAAAACTATATATATTAGGGAAAGAGTTAACAAATATGGCTATTATTTCTTACATGAATATACATCTGGTGAAGAGTTAATGGAGTCTGTTCAAGTTTGTCATTTTGCCGTTAATAGATCCGTAAACTGAGGCGGGAGCTCGATGTTGCCTATGACAAGGTGTCCACCCTCACCACACAGCTCTCTACCAATGTAAGTACTGCTCTTTAGTTGTAGTCACCCCCCACTATTTGTCCCTCCCTACAACTCATCTGCATTTTCATATCTGCTGCGTTTTCATGCACCTCCAGCCACAAAGAGGCTTTGGATAGATATAGCACAAATTTAAGTCGAATCAGTCTTTTGCAAAGTGATGTAGATTTGTTACTGCAATGATATGTTTTTTCTATTGAAAAACAATGTTACTGGATATAATATTGATAAATATTCAAGGTTTAGCTTGTATAAAATCCCAAAGCCTCACAATGTTTTATTAAAAGTTTTTGTAAGTTTGTGATGTGATTTTGGTGATGTTTTTTGATGTGGTGAAGCAGACTGGTTTTTGCTGTCATTCTTCAACCCAAGATTGTAGTACCTTGCTGTAATTTTTGTTATTTTCTTGTCTGTATTTTTTGAATTGACATGACAATTTGCCTGTAAATTCCATTCCATGCCTGCTGTTTTAGCAAAATTGTTCCTAATGTCTTTCAGATAATGTAAACATGTCATTATATGGATATTCACCGAGATCATCTAACCCATTCCCTCATAAGGCTATTTTTAAACCCAACCTCTTTGAATAAATCTATCGAAAAGGAGCATTTACTAGAGAAAAGTTTAGAATTTTGTAGTGTTGAAACCATTGTGATAAAAAGAGCATTTGCTCCTAAGGTATACACAATGGTTTCAAAAAGTGACTTATAAAGAGGCATAGTGACTTATAAAGAGGCTTAGAAAGGTGTATGTATGTATGGAGGAAAGGGTTATTCGTGAATTGGTCACTTGAATATTCAAGGGAATTTTTTTCATGTTACACTTTTCTTTTTAAATATCCCCAAATATTCACAGTAAGCTTGGCCATTTTGCATTTCGGAATAGTCCTTTTGAAAATTCAGCGTTGAAAGGGATAAATAAATTCACTCTTTTCTCTGTTATCGAACTGAATAACGCACAGCAACATCTCTAATATTTTTTGTTTGTATGCATTTCTACCAATGAGGGAATGGCCATGGGTTAATAAGGAGATTTTAAATCATTCATGATAACTTTAACCCTTTCCCTGTTCTATGTGTATTTCAAATTTTAATACCTACTGAATATTCATGACCAAAATTGCTATAAAGAAACATGGAAGGTAGAACATTGTAGCCATTTTACAAAGTAAAGAAACAGATCTATCTAATTTCATAAGCAAACAGAGCAGACCCTGATCAGACGGCTCCTCTAGGAGCCGTCTGATCTGGGTCTACTCTGTTTGCAAATGCGTGAAAACACGTTTATATGAGGGAAAGGGTTAAATTGTACTGACATAGTAGCATAAAAAAAAAGACGCTGATCAAACTGCTCTTTCAGGGTGAGTCTGACATGGGTCTGCACTATTTGCCCAAGTTTTATTTGTCTGAATTCTTAGGGTAGTTATGGTATTTCATTACATTTATCAATTTCATCATCTTCATCGCCATTGTTTGTTATTTTAAGTTTGTAGCTCCACATTGATGTGTTATTCGAGTGTTTATTTGTAGCCAGTAGCCACTGACATGTTTATGCCTGTGTTATTCTCAGATGGTTGTTGCTAATATTCTGCTATCCTTTTGTTTCAAGCATCCATATACAAATGTGTTGTATATGGCTGGAGGAAAATATAAGGTAAATCATTCCATTCATTTCTCATCATTGGGGTAGAAACAGTAGAAAATTACCACTTTGATTGAAGAGTTCTCTGATCATCAGGAAGCTCTTCCTAAAAGAGGAGAAAAAAATATACAAAGTGGTGGTTTTGTACATATTTTGAATTTTTATGACAATGTACCATTTACGGTGCCCTTAAAATGAATCGCTAAAGAATGATTTCTGCATGGCTATTGATAAGAAAAGAAGAAATATATCATAACCCTTTACTCTATAAGTATGCCTTTGCAACAGAGTAGACTCAAATCAGATTGTTCCTGTTGGAGCCATCTGATCTGGGTCTTTTTTGATAGCTTATAAAATTACATTAGTTCTGACTGTAAAATTTCTACCAATATCAAAATCCATGTGTGCATAAAATAATGCCATTATAAAACTTCAGCTAATAAAATACTAATTATGTTATTATTTCTTACATGAATATTCATGGAGTAAAAGGTTAAGATACAAATATGGCATAAAGTTAACATCCAAAACTTTATTTGTATAAAGTCAACATTTTGGATGTTGATTTGTTCATTTCAATACTAAAGTTATTCAAGTGCATGATCAGAATGCATGGGCCATGGCAAATGATTACTTTGTTTCACCCTTGCTCCATGAATAGTCATGTACAGTGAACCCTCGTTACAATGGAGGTGTTTCTTTCCATACAGTTTGCTGGTATAACGAGGTTGCCGTTAAAACAAGTTTAAATATGAAAGTAAACCATATGGCCAGTTTTAAACTAGTACCAACAGGTGAACGGTTAATGCAGAACACAAGAAGTGCAAAAAGCTCCCTGTGGGAGCTTTTTGCACTTCTTGTGTTCTGCATTAAGCGATCACCTGTCTTATTGGCATCGCACCTATTTATTCAGTGGTTGTTTCATAGACTTAACGGTAATTTTGTTTCAATGCATACTGCCAGTATAACAAGGGTGCCATTGTAACGAATGTGGTATAATGAGGGTTCACTGTAAATAATAATGACGCCTTGAATATTTTGTAGTTGACATATTCTGAAATTTTGTAATAACATATGAGCACAGGAATGTTTGGCCATGGCAAAAATTGTCTTATCAGATTTATGTAATTTCATAAGAAAACAGAGCAGACCCTGATCAGACAGCTCCTTCAGGAGTAGTCTTATCTTGGTCTACTTTGTTTGCAAAGGCATTAAATTTTCAGTGGATTATTTCCTTTGCAAATATTGTAGACTCAGATGAGAGGGCTCCTAGAGAAGCCCTCTCATCAGTGTCTGCACTGTTTGTCAGGTTACACATTTTTTGAAAAAAATCCCTGAACATTTATGGTAAGCTTGACCTGATTGTCTCTTGGAATAGTCCATTTGAAAATCCAGCATTTGAAGGCTTAACAGGTGTATGTATGGAGTAAAGGGTCAAAATGGTCCACTTTTATAAAAACCCTGAAGCATCTACAGAGTGTCCATTATGTAACAATCTACTCACAGTTGATAGGAAATACTTTGTCCTCTCCAGCGATAATTTGAAATTATTTGTTATTGTGCATGAAGTATTTACAAAGTGAATGCTTGATTCACCAATGAGTGACATTTATATTGTCACCCTTTGAGAGGGTAGGACAAGTTTCTCATGCCCTAAGTCACTGCATCTTTTAAGATAGATGAGCACAAATTCCGTTTACATGATTGTATTGTTGCAGTTCTTCTTAATCCTTAGCCTGCTGAGTAAAATTTTGTTTCCACAATATTTTGCCAACTTTGTTTTCTAACACTATGCATATATATTCATTTTTTTTCTACCAAATGCAAATAGAGTGTCAGACAGTTTAGATACTGATGAGACACCAAGTGACTCTGCATCTCATCTGGATCCAAACTGTATACAAAAGTAATCACAAATCCACCTTCAGCAGGCTTAAGGTTGAACAAAAAGGAGCATTAGAATATACTTAGTTTATTCACAGGTTACAGGATTAAGTATGGGACTTTTACAAGGGTCAACAGGGGTGTGAACTGTGAATCGTATTGTCTCAAAACTGTATATATGCTTCATTCATTCATTTTATTTTATTTCACTCATCACATTTTATCACTATTTCAACAGCAAAAGAAACCAGTGAACCCAGTAAGTTTTAGCCCCACACTTTGTCATCATTGTATAGTGTTGTTTCATCCACATTCTCCCAGTAGCTATCATGTTATACCATTTACCTGTATTAAGCAACCGTTTAACCCATTCCCACTTAGGCTATTTTTAGGCCCAACCTCTTTGAATAAATCTACCGAAAAGGAGAATTAACTAGAGAAAAGGAAAATTTTAGAATTTTGTAGTTTGAAACCATTGTGATAAATAGAGCATTAATTTTGCTCCTGTAGGAGCAAAATTAATGCTCTATTTATCACAATGGTTTCACAAAGTGACTTTTACAGAAGCGTTAAAAGGCGTCAATATGCGGGAATGGGTTAAAAGAAGTCTGAGTTGATCTTAGTTTCATGCAGGATGAAGGTGATGCAGAAAGCTTTCAAAGGAACTTTTGCATTACTTTTGCTCTACATTAAGCAGCCACCTGCTCTGTAATCCTTTACTCCATGAATGTTCATGGAAGAAATATTGATATCATGAGTATTAGTTTGCTGATTTATTATAATGACATAATTATGAACACTACTTATGAACACTACTACTTTGTAGCAGAATCTGAAGACTTCCATCAGTAAACAGAACAGACCCTTATCAGATGGCTCCTGTAGGAGCCATCTGATCAGGGTCTACTCTGTTTGCAAAGGCATAATATATATGGAGTAAAAGATTAAGAAAAAGGTTAAAACTAGTAATAGGTTGCTTAGAAACAGGTTGTACTGTATTTTGCCCATGAAATGGTAATGTTTTTCTTAAACATGTTATAATAGCAATAATGCACAATTTATATAAATATTTCAGTGTAGGTTAAGCAACAAATCTCTTTATTCAGGAGTTAAGTTTGAGCACTTGTAGTGTCTTGTGAAACCTCTTTGCAGGTGTGTTGTCCAACTGTGATGTAAAACTTGTCATATAATTATGGTATCGTATACTTCACTTGAGTTCTTCCATGAAAAAAAATGTCTGTTATGTTTTTCTTGCAAAATATATAGACCCAGACCCGTGTCAACAGTCAAAGACTGCACTTTTGTCTAGTTAGGCAGAAAATAGTGTCATCTCCGATTGTTGTCTTATAGTGTAACCTTATAAAGAAACAATGTGATTTACAAACAGTGAAGACCAAGATCGGATAACTCCTGAAGGAGTCCAATGATCATAGTCTACACTGTGTGTCATAAATTCTTTTCATAAAATTTTACTTTTTCGTACTGACTGGACTCAACTACCCCTTTCCCTGTTCTATGTTTATTACAAGTTTCAATACCTACTGAATATTCATGGGAAAAAAGGTTATTATGAAATTTGGAAGGTGGAGCATTGTAACCATTTTAGAAAGTAAAGACACAGATCTTTGAATTTCTATTAGCAAACAGAGTAGACCCTGATCAGACGGCTCCTCTAGGAGCCGTCTGATCTGGGTCTACTCTGTCTGCATATGCGTGAAAACACGTTTATATGAGGGAAAGGGCTATACGTGCAAATGAGCCATTCCATTTTCAAATTCATGGTAAACCTAACACAGTATACAACGCCATATTGTAATGTATTGTTGAACTTAGATACATCCCATCTCCCCTCCCCACTGAATTGTGAAATTGAATTTAACCCTATACTCCATAAATACACCTGTTACTATGATTGCAAACAGAGTAAACCCTGACCAGACAGCTTCTACAGGAGCCATTTGATCAGGGTCTGCTCTGTTTGCTTATGAAATAATATAAATCTGATTCTACAGTTTCTGCCAAAGGCCATATTTCCCTGTGTTCATATTCATTTATGAAAAATGATGTCAATATTCTTACAGGAAAATTCATGCAGTTATATTCATGTCGTTTAATGATTAGTAGAAGTTTTTGATATCGACAAGGGAAACAACTATGTAAGTAGCCTGTTTAGTTTGAAAATTGAGTCATCTCCCTTGGACCATACTCTCTTTTTTCCAGCCATGCTCTGTAGTTCTGGATTCCAAGTTAGATGAATAATTAGTCCAATTTGGAAACATACAAGAATGATGTATTTCTAGAATTTCCAGTAATGTTAATATCTGAAGAGCTGCACTCATGTAGAGCTGTTTTGAGGAGAGAGTGTCTTTAACACTTTCAGTGAGGGGGAAGAGAGTTGCTTAGGTGTCCTGCAGTGTAGACCCAGATGATAGGGCTCCTAGAGAACTCTTCTCACCAAGGTCTGCACTGTGACTTATGTTACATGTTTATTAAAACATTCCCTGAATATTCGTGGTAAGCTTGACCTTTTTAAATTTTGGAAAAGTCCATTTGAAATTCAGTGTTGAAAGGATTGGAAGTGAAAAACAAACTGAAAGAGTTGAAAACAGTATCTTGATTGTTTACAGATAATGGTTGAATGCATATTTTCTGATAAAAGTAATTATTTGACTAAAGTTGTTTAAACAAGAAAAATGCTTTTGATAAAGTTAGTTTTTTTTGTAAATATAATGTCATTACAAAATAAATTCAAAATATCTTTGCAAGTAGTTTGTAACTACATGTACATAGATTAGGTATTGAGTAGTCATTTGAATGCTGAATTTTCGAAGTGGAATGGTCCATATTTATTTAATGATGGAGTCCGCTCAGTATGAAAGGGTATAATAGGCCACAGGGTTCTAATGACAACAGTGTAGACCCTCATCATCCTCTAGGAGCCCACTTATGATGGTCTATAGTGTTTGCTAATATCAATACACTCATGTTGGTTAAAGATGAAAGAATGTCTGATCTGGAAGAGATTATTTTGCTAGTGCAGGGAAACCCTAATCTACTCGTTAATTAGTAAGCAGTGGCAGGAAATACAGGGGATTATAGGTTTGTTTTGGACAGGGTACAATCCACCGCTTGATCTGTTGTTTGTGTATTTTAGTCTTGTAAGAGGCATAATGCCAACATGATTTGAAGGCAACACCGCAGAAATACATGTGAATTTCGTTACATATTTAGTCGATTTCAGACATTTTTGTAACAGAAATGTTAGAAGATGGAGGTAAACAAGTATGCAAATATCGCCACCCAAGCCAAATGACTCTTTGCTAGCAGTGATAATGACCTATGCATACAGTATGGAATCTATGCATCCAGATGAGATTCCAAGTAACTTGATGTTTCATCAGGATCCAAACTCAGGGACATTCTGATCATGTATTTAACCCTTTCCTCCATAAATACACCTTTCTACGCCTCTTTAAAAGTCACATTATGAAACCATTGTGATAAATAGAGCATTTGCTCCTATAGGAGCAAATGCTCTATTTATCATAATGGTTTCAAACTACAAAATTCTAAAAAAAATCCTTTTCTCTAAATAATGCTCCTTTTCTGTAGATTTATTCAAAGTGGTTGGATCTAAAAATAGCGTATGAGGGAATGGGTTAAAAAAAATATACAAAAATATTGGCCTTCTGTAGAAGATGGAGATCAAATCATACATATTCATGGAATGAGGGGTGAACAAATGCAATAATTTCATTCACGACGGATATCTAAATATCAGTAACTCTCTCTATGCTAAGTATCAACTTTTTATAGAGTTGTTTCCCCTGTATCTTTCATAATTGCTGTTTCAGTCGAAAGGTAGATGATTTGATTTTAACTAAATTTTTATGGTTTGTTTTAATAACCACAAATTCCTGTAAACTTGTCTGACAACAAAGTTTAATGTGATTATGGAATATCTTTGAACTTTATGAACCTGTTAAAATCTGTTTTTGATGGGTTTTGGCATTCATGTGAAAACGTTTAAATATCTTCTTCATCATCAGTATACAGTTGGTGCTCGAATAAACACCGTTCCCTCTTGGTCAGAAATCTAATATTTGTTGTTTTGAGTTAAAATTAATTATGGAAATTTCATCATTGCCTTTGCAGAATTTAATGCTATTTTCTAACTCTTTATCTGATAGACATGCCTTTGCAAACAGAGTAGACTCAGATCAGACGGCTCTGCTCTGTTCGCTTATGAAATGATATAAGTATGATATTACATGTACATTGTCTGCCATGGCCAAAAATTCCTGTGTTAATATTTTATTGTAAAATTCATCAACATATAATTAATATTCATGTCATTATTTCTTACATAACACCTTTGCATATGGTTAACTTAGATAGCTGTTGTAGGAATTGTCTGTTTTTCTGTTTGCTGATGGAATTATATAGATCTGATGGTACAGTTTCTGTATCGTTCGCAAATGCCTCATAAACTGTGTTCCATCTTTTTAACCCTTCAATTCCTCCATGAATATTCAGGTAAAGGAATAAATGACATCATGAATACTAATTAGATTAATTTGTAATAATAGCACATGCACACAAGAATTTTCAGCCTTGGCAGAAACTGTAGAATCATATCTATATATCATAAGCATACAGGGCAGACCCTGACCAGACGGCTCCTACCCTGACCAGACGGCTCCTACCCTGACCAGACGGCTCCTATAGGAACCGTCTGATCTGGGTCTACTCTGTTTGCAAAGGCATAGAAAGGTGTATTTATGGAGAAAAGGGTTGAGGGTTAATGAACAATAGACTCTACTGTAGCATTGATGGACCATTGCACTTTGTAAAGTTGGCATTTCAAAGGTCTTATACCCTTTGAATGCAGAATATTCAGAGTGGAATGGCCCATCAGGGTTTTTCGATTGAGTTCATTTCAGTGTAGAAGGGTTAAATTTGCACGAGGAGTTTGGACGTCAAGCATTTGCCAACCCAGATCATGATCAGAGAGATCATCTAGGAGCCCCTTTGATCTCCTTCCCTTTCGTCTACACTGTTTTCAAATGCAAGTACACTTGCGCGCCCCGCATTCAGGATGTTAAGCACCTCCTTGCACGCTAAATAAATATCATCCGTATAAAGAGTTGTTGTCTACAATTCTCATTGTAAAGTCTTCCATTTCTCTTCAGAACTACAGTCAAAGTATCAACAAGTTTAGATCCTGATGAGAGGAAAAGTTACTCATCATCTCATCTGGATCCAAACTGTTTGCATAGGTCATCACAGATTTGCTGCTAGCAGGCAAAGAGTTATCGGCGCCACATGTGATGGTTTGATAACAGAACCTGATATGTAGATCAGTCCAGTAAGTTTTTTCTTGATGTGAAGTTGCCCCAAAATGAGTGTATGAATCTGTGATCTAACCTTTGAATGTAGAAAACAAGGTTATAGTGGCATATACAGTGTAGACTAGGACCGGACATTATGATATGCACTGCTAGTCTTTAAAAATAGTTTTGCAAATTATACCCCAAAGTAATAGATAAATGAGTGTGTATTCAAATACTTAACCCTTTCCCTCGTAGGCTATTTTTAAATCCAACCTCTTTGAATAGGAACATTAACTAGAGAAAAGGAATTTTTTTTTAATTTTGTAGTTCTGAAACCATTGTGATAAATAGAGCATTAGCTCCTTAGGAGCAAATGCTCTATTTATCACAATGGTTTCAAAAAGTGACTTTTACAGAGGCATAGAAAGACGTATTTATGGAGGTAAGAGTTAATTTGTCATTTTCCACCAAACTCCATGTTGTGACCACTTTTTAGCATCGTCTCGAAGAGGCCGAATTTAAAGAGTGGTCACAACATAGGGATTGATGGAGAAATAAAGGAACCATTCTTGGAAATGTTTCAATTCACACGTCTTGTCTGGGCATCTGATTCTCAGTCATACAGAATGGGCTCTGTTGTGAAACTATGATACACCATTCCACTTTGTAAAGTATCTTAATTAATCCTTTGAATACAGAATTTTCAAAGTGGAATAGTGCATTAGTGTTTAACCATAGAGTCCTTTCAGTACCAGATGGTATAGTTTGTGAAGAGATTTTTAATGATAAAGCAATGCAAACCCGGGTCTGAAAACTCTTTCATCTAGATCTACACTGGGAATTTCAATGAACCCATTACTCCATAAAAACGCTTTCTACACCTATGCAAACAAAGTAAACTAAGAGCAGATGGCTCCTGTAGGACACGTCTAATTAGGGTCTGCTCTGTTTACTTAACCTTTTACTCCATAAATACACCTTTGCAAACAGAGTAGACCCAGATCAGACGGCTCCTGTAGGAGCCGTCTGATCAGGATCTGCTCTGTTTGCTTATAATATCATATAGATCTTATTATGCAATTTCTGTTTTGGCCAAATACATGAATATTCATGGCAGAAAGGGTTAATGGTATGATATAGATACGATTCTGCAGTTTCTGCCATAGCTAACAATTTCTATGTTCTTATGCCGCTATAGAAATTCTTTTCATTAATATTCATGATGTTGTTACCAGATCTTTCATGAATATTCATGGAGTAAAGGGTAAGGTTGGTTCTCTTACATGAATATTCATGGAGTAAAGGCTTAGGTTGGTTTTCACATTCAAAGATCTAATAATGTAGGGTGCACCCAGATTAAACTTAACCAGGGTGTAGTGGCATCTGATCTGATCCACTACATGAACCATCTGATCTGGGTGTACTCTGTGAAACAGCATCTCCGTCATGTAAAGGGCTCAAGAAAAGATGAAAGATACGTATGGTAGTATTTATAGTGTTAACCCTTTTAATGCGAAATAGACCATCAAAGATAGAGTCCACTCGGTATAAAAGGCTTAAACTGGCTAGAGGATTAAGAATGAAATACAGTGCAGACCCTGATCAGAGGGCTCCTCTAGGAGCCCTCTGTTCTGGGTCTACACTGTTTGTAAATGACATTGCTTGCATGGCCCACATTCAAATAGTTACAAGCTTGATACTTGAAATATCTATGCTGATGCCGGAAATAGATTTTGCATACATGTATGAGGTTTTAATTAGTAACCCATTTATGCTTACCATCTCATCCTCTGATCAAGGACTGCAGCATGCTCAACAAATTATTTGCCTAAGGTCATATTGGAGAAAGAATTCTTGCGGAAACACCTTTTCAAATCCAATTAACCTGCTTCCTCATGTAAACGCGTTTTCACACCGAGTAGACCAAGATCAGATGGCTCCTGTAGTCCTAATTGGACTAAATATAGAACAGGGAAAGGATTAAAGGGTAAAGACTAAGCTGGATTTCATATCATATCCGATATATCAGTGGATAGGTTAAAAGGATTTGCCATTACCTTTTTGCGAACATTTTCAAAAGTAAATTAAAAAAAAATGTTGCCTCTATTTTATGCTGTTTCTCTGTTAAATATTCATATAATAAATAATTACATCATGAATATTTATTAGCTTAATTTCTATAATAGTATATGCACACAGGACTGTGTGGTATTGGTAGAAATTTGAGTCGGATCTGTGCTAGGTTCGGTTTCATAAGCAAACAGAGCAGATCTAGAGCCTGACCAGACTGCTCCTACAGCCATTTGATCTTTGTCTGCTCTGTTTACAAAAGCTAGAAAAGGCATTTGTATGAGGGAAAGGGTGAAACTGTAATATTGAAAGGTCAAGGCCAAGGAAAAGTATGCTTCCAGATAAAGTTATGGCCTTTGGCTGCGTAAACCCTGGGAACATGTTCAAGGAGTCTGGAAGTAACAAAAAGGTATGCCCTGTTGATCTGCTTGGTTATCGCTATCAGATAACAATAGGAGGTACTTGTTTATCAGTTTTATCAGCTTCGAATCCAAAGAACTGGTTCTGGTTTCAATAAGAAAAATACTGACTGTTTCCCTCTGTACTGCCTTCAATTTATGTGAATTTTCACGTTTCAAAGAGTCTGCTGGAAAGGCTTAGCATTTTGTTTGAAGTATTTGTTTTTTATTTGTAGAAATCTACAAGTGTCTGAAAGCATATTGGAATTTGAAAGTGGGGTCATTAATTAATCTGAATCGCTTTTCAATTAAGCTTAACTCTATGTACACTTGCAGTGAATTGTGAAACTTGAGCAAACAGTTTGAACTCAGATGAGACATTGAGACACTCAGCATCTCATTAGGATCCAAAACAGTTTGACATTCTGTATTTTCAAAGAGAAATGGAAGAAAAAAGTTATTTCAGAATTTAAAGCAGATGGTAATAATTCACATTTCACAATATTTCACATGCAACAAATGCTTAGCATGCACAGAGTTACTGCTATGAAGGTTCATGTTTACTGTTTTACAACACATCTGAAACAATGATGCATTGGAGGTTTTATGGACATGTTAACCTGTAGTTCATTGTTGAAAGTGCAGACGTTTCAAAATGTAGAACAGTGGTATGAAGTTAAGAGGATGTGATTAAGTAATGTATTGTGTTATTTGAAGTCGTAGACATTGAGTTTACCTGGTTCGTTAATAGTTTTTAATTGAGTTGGGGTTCATCTCTGCCATAATGTCAGACATGGAATAAACAAGTGATTTGTGGCTGGGCTTATCAGAAGCTAGCATTCCAAACGTCATCTCGAGATTCATCACGAAGTTGGAGCTTTATACATGTTCATGTGTGTTCAGAGACTTAACCCTTTCCCTGTTCTATATTTATTCCAAATTTCAAATCCACTGAATATTCCTGGATAAAATAGCTATAATGAAATATGGAAGGTGGAACATTGTAGTCATTTCTAAGAAACTAAAGAAAAGGATCTATAAATTGCATTAGCAAACAGAGCAGATCCTGATCAAATGTTTCTACAATTTCTGCCATAGTCAAACATTCTTTTGTTCAAAATGCCATTATGAAAATACAGTTAACCCATTGGCTATTTTTAGATACAACATCTTTGAATAAGTCTACCGAAAAGGAGCATTGACTAGAGAAAAGGAAAATTTTAAAATGCTCTATTTATCACAATGGTTTCACAAAGTGACTTTTAAAAGTCGTCACTATGAGGGAAAGGGTTAATTAATATTCGTGTTTTCATCATTTCTTAAAAAGTATATGTATGTATGGAGTAAAGGGTTAAATAAGAAGAAAATACATATTTCTATGTATTCTGATACTGAGAACACAAATTCCAATATATCCGCAATGATACCTGGTAGATTGAAGAGGATAAGCCGGTGGTAGTGCTATTATTATTACTGCTATAGAGTGGCTAAGCTCTGGAATTTCGGTTCAACAATTGTAATTGGAGCATTCTGCAGGTGGAATTCCCAGGTGTTCATTTTTTATGTGTTTCTTTTCACGGGTTATTTGACATGGAGAGTTGTGACAGCAATTTGGTGTGGCTCTGAGATTCACTTCTAATTAACCCTTGATATTGCTTGTGTCAGTCGTTTTTTGCTGAAACTTTACTATAAATTGGCACATCTGCAGTCAGTGCACAAAATGACTGCATTGCTTTGAAGGAGTTATCCAGTTTGGAAGTGATAGAAGTTTAATCTGGCTCCTCGTTGTCTGTTATTGTCAATGTTGATATCAGTTGCTGAGGTAATAAAAACCAATTGTTTCCATTGTTGATGAGAATGCTCAATGGTAATTACTTTTAGAAGCTATGTGGATGAGAAGAATCCCAACACTAATTTCTGTTGTAGTGGGATTAGTATAACTCGTGTTGTTGTTTGTGTATGCGTGCCAAAAAACGCAATGGAAGCCATGTGGGGTTAGGAATGATGTGCTCTTGTGTCTTCGTGGGAAGTCATTGAGTTCGAGTTATGGTTTATTGCAAAACTTTGAAGACATTGTGACCTCTTGACCAATAAGAAAAAATGTGACCTCTTGACCAATAGTCACAAAGGATAAGGAATATGTTTTAAAAAGTGTTCGGTGTCAATGGAATATGATAGTATAAAAGTAAATTGGGTTTGTTTCAGTGAATTATTTTCCAGCATTTGTACACATTAAAATAGACAATATTTGTTATAGTGATCTATGTACATATGATGACATGCGTTCTGTTTTGATGTATTCTTTTAAGTTTAAGGATGTATGTTAATTTTGCAAATCCATTTGTTTAAAGGGAGGTTATTCAAAGGGAGAAAACTAATAAGTGAAAAATCTTAAACACTGTGACCAATCACAAACAAGACATCTGCTTGTGCTCAGACCTATGTGAGGGTGAACTTTCAAAAAACATTGAGAGTACAATTTTCGGACAGTATGGAAGACAGAGCCCATCACAGTTACTGTGAGGGCAGCAGCAGTAGTAGTATGCCCCAGAGTCCAGGCATGGACAGGTGCAAATCCCTCTATGACCAGTGGCAGAAGCCTGGTTATTTCCCTTTCCACTCCTATACCAAGACCAAAGCAAAATCAGTAAGTTGATTTTTTTTTCAAACTGTTAATCTTTTACCTCATATAAATGCTTTTTCACAACTTTGCAGAGTAGATCCAGATCAGACGACTCCTGTAGGAGCTGTCTGATCAGGGACAGCTCTTTGCTTATGGAATGCCAGTATAAAAAATCTGCTAATTCTTATTCATAATTCCAGTATTAGTTTAACATGAACATTCATTTGATATACAGTAAAACCTCTCCACAATGGCCACTGAATTACATCAAGTATTTTGTGTTAAAGGCAGGTGGTTGCTTAAAGCAAGATGAAAGTAAAACAACGCTCCTATAGGAGCATTCTGTTTTACTTTCACCTTGCTTTAAGCAGCCACCTGCCCTAGATACCAACTAATTAACACAATTTAGTGGCTGTTATAGAGAGGTTTTACTGTAGGGTTAATGTAGAATGAATGTACATGTAGTTTAGACAGTTCCTTTGAGAGCTTTCTGCATGAGTTTCATCCAGCATCAAGCTCTCATCTTAACCCTTTCCTCAACAAATACACCTTTCTATGCCATATAGGAGCCACCTGATCAGGGTCTGCTCTGTTTACTTGTGATATAATATAGATCTGATTCTACATTTTCTACCTTGCCAAAAATAGCTGTGTTCATGTGCCATTATAAGAAATAATTATTCTAATTAATATTCATGATGTCATCATTTCTTACATGAATATTCATGGAGTAAAGGGTTAAAGAATCAGAACTTGACCTTTTGAGGTACTATTGTAGATACACGTAGGCTTTACTTCACTGTTTCAATGCTGACTTCAGGAATATTTATTAAATGCATTCTTGTTATGGCACATGAAACCAGCAAATGCTTGTCATGACAGATCATGTAGAATCAGATCTGCAACACTATGATTTAAGCAAACAGAACAGACACAGGTCAGATGGCTCCTATAGGAACTGTCTGATCTAAGTCTACTCTATTTGCAAAGCACAAACATGCATTTTTATGAAGCAAAGGGTTAATCATTGTAAAATATCAGAACAAGCAGTAAATTTAGTTTTACAATCTTTATTCACATTTGTTCAAGGTTTTAACGAGAATGATGCAACTGCAATGTGCTTTTATGTTCAAACGCTAACTGTAGGTGGTGTCAACCCTTTGACTGCAGGAAATGAGGTTACTGGCATTTGCATACATGGTAGACCCTGGCCAGAAAGGACCTTGAGAAAGCCCCTGATCAGGCTCTGCACTGTTTGTCATTTAAAATCTGCAAGTGAAACTGAATGATTGATTCTACTGTAAACAGTGGTGGACCGTTCCACTTTGAAAATTTAACATTCAAACGATTTACACTTAACCCTTTCCCTTATACAAACACATTTTCGCACATTTGCAAACAGAGTAGACCCAGATCAGATGGATCAAGTAACTAACTAATTTGTCCATGAATATTCAGTAGGTATTGAAATTAAGAATAAACATAGAACAGAGAATGGGTTAAGCCATCATATCTGAATCTGTGATAACATTTGCAAACAGTTTAGATCCAGATCAGATCATGAGTAACTCATCAGGATCCAAACTGTTTGACACTGATTATGATTTTGAAAAGAATTTAACCCATTCCCTCATAGGCTATATTTAGAGCCAACCTCTTTGAATAAATTACTGAAAAGGAGCATTAACTAGAGAAAAGGAAAATGTTAGAATTGTGTAGTTTGAAACCATTGTGATCCTATAGAAGCAAATGCTCTATTTATCACAATGGTTTCAAGAAGTGACTTTTACAGAGGCATAGAACGGTGTATTTATGGAGGAAAGGGTTAAGAGGATTCCATTTTGAAGTCTGAAGGAAACAATAACCTAAAGCAAACAAAATTCATTTTGCACAGCATGAGTTACCTGTTACCCCATGAATATTCATGTATGTATATTAATTAAATGAAACATTATAATGGCATATGAACACTGGATAGTTTCGCATTTGCAGAAACTGTATAATTGGGTCTAGATTATTTTATAAGCAAACAGCAGACCCTGATATGAGGGCTCCAGCTGGAGCCATTTGATCTGGGTCTATTCTGAATGCAAAGGTGTCAAAAAAGTTGAAGTAAAGGGTGATAGACACCAATGTTTATTGAGTAAATGTAGAGAGTTTTCAATGTTCTTGATCAAAATGGAAGAATTGACCTTTGAATGCTTTATAGTAAAAGTAACTTCCAGTCTAAAATGGGAAGACATTATTTACAGATGACAATTGCTTAGAGTGCTCCTAGTTTATATTACTGAAATCTATTCCATCGGAACTACAGTAAAATCTCTCTGTAACCACCATTTAATTGTGTTAATTAGTTGGTATTTAGGGCAGGTGGCTGCTTAAAGCAAGGTGAAAGTAAAACAGAACGCTCCTATAGGAGCGTTCAGTTTTACTTTCACCTTGCTTTAAGCAGCCACCTGCCTTTAACACAAAATACTTCATGTAATTTAGTGGATGTTATAGAGAGGTTTTACTGTATTGAATGTTTTATGAGAATGCAGATCAGAAATTCTTTCATCCTATACCCCTTTGAATGTGGGCAACAAGTGTTCCGGTATCATTTGCAAACAAAGAAAACTCAGATCAGAGAGATAGGAACCCTCTTATTAGTGTCTGCACTGTTTGTCATTCAAAACCCTCTTGAATGTTATACCCTTTCATACTGAATAACCTTGACAGTTAATTTTACTTTGAAAAATTTAGCAAACAAGAGGTTAACATCATCATGAAAAGGGTCGGTGTTATTTTCATGTGCTAAGGGAAATTCAGATACCTCTGCAAGGAGATACTTTAAGGTTTTGATACAAGTTAACTGGATTCTGCAGATGGTGTAGACTCATATCAGAGGGCTCTTACAGGATCCCACTGTTCAGGGTCTGCACTGTTTTTTTGTCATTCAAAATTCTCCAAGAAAATTAACCCTTTTATACAGAGTGGCTGTTAAACAATGATGGTTCATTAAAAACAATTCAACATTTAAAGGGTTAAAGATAGATAAAACTTGCATTAAAATTTGAATGTGTTTGAGTCACTGCTTGAAGACTCCACCCAGTGCTCGTACAGGTTGGCACACTTCTGGGAACAACTGCGCTCAACTTTTTGCACGGAATGAAAATATCTGCTAAAAACTATCATCTGATAAAAGTTCTGAAATCAGACACAATATTTTGTCCATTTATTTTTCAAAAACCCTTGAACCAGTGTATCAAATAATTTGGATCCTGATAAAATTCTAAGGTGCTCAGTATCTCTTCTTGATCTTTTACATTATAGGATGTAACATCTTCATAGCTCTAAGCTTAACCCATTCCCTCATGGGTTATTTTTAGATCCAACCTCTTTCAATACCGAAAAGGAGCATTAACTAGAGAAAAGGACATTTTTAGAATTGTGTAGTTCTGAAACCATTGTGATAAATAGAACATTTGCTCTATTTATCACAATGGTTTCAAAAAGGGGTTATTACAGAGGCGGAGAAAGGCGTATTTATGGAGGAAAGGGTTAAGAGAAGTTTTAACCGTTAGACTGCTATCTGCGATCAGACTTGTTTGCAGACGGCTTGGATCAAGATGAGATGGATCAAGATGAGATTCTTAACACTTTATTCAATGAATATTCATATAAGAAATGGTGACATCATGAAAATTAATTAGATTGATTTCCATAATGGCCATGGACACAGGCAATTTTGGATACAGTACAGAAACTAGTATGCTATCTTTAGTCTTTCATTTATAAGCAAACAGAGCAGACCCTGATCAGACCGCTCCCATAGGATCTGTCTGATCTGGGTCTACTCTGTTTGCAAAGGCATACAATGGTCTATTTATGGAGTAAAGGGTTAAAGGAAAAAGTTGGAATCATGTATGCAATTTAAGTGGATACAGTTATATAAAATGATATTATGATGAACAAATCTCAAGAAAGCATTAGTTTTAGAAAGTGTTTTATGATTCTGTCATAAACAGCAATTAACCCTTCGCTTGCTAATCGCGTCAATATACCTACCTGTAAATAGTGAAGACCCAGATGAGACAGCTCCTGCAGCATAATTTTAACTTTAGGTAGTCTCAGGATCATGTGTAATCTAGACCTGCTTCTATGTGGTGATTTACTTAAAACCTTTGAATGTGGGGAAACAAGTGTACTGACATTTGCAAACAGTGTAGACCCAGAGGCGCCCTCTGATCCGGGTCTTCACTTTTTGTCATTCAACATCCTCTTGCAAGTCATAACCTTTCATACTGAATGGACTCTATCTATAACCAGTGATCGACCATTCCACATCGAAATTTCATCATTGAAAGGGTTACATTTCATCAGTTTACAGTAAAACGTCGCTATAACAGTCTCTAAAATGTGTTAATTAGTTGGTTTTTAGGGCAGGTGGCTGCCTTTAACACAAAATACTTGATGGGCCGTTATAGAGAGGTTTTACTGTATTAGTTTTGTGGTGGTTTACAGTCAAACCTCTCCACGGTGTCCACCTTAAAAGAGTCTCCAAGGCAGGTACTACCGTAATGCAATACAGTCTAATCGCGATACTACGAATCGAGACCGGGTCGGGCCGATTTTTCGTAGTTTCGCATTTTCGTATTAATGCATCTTTAGGATACGAACTAATTTCCACTAACCTTTTCTCGGTTTCGTAGTGAATGCATACACATACCATACATATCCATATATGTAATAATATTCTCGCAATTTACTGTTACATAATAAAGATATTCCTGTACATGTTTGTGTTATATTTAATATATTTTATGTCTCGTTTGACAATCTACTCACATTCCCGCTTACTACAGTGTACATTAATGATTTTGTATCACGCGCCTCACGCAAGAGGTGGTCAAATCATAATGTGTAATGTCATATGCCAGTGCATAACGGGTTATGTAAAAAACACGAACCGCGCAATGCCAGCTCATCAAACTCTAGATAGGAGGGAGTAAACGAGTCATTTCCAAAGATTCTGTTCGTTCTTTTTCATCAAACCATATTCTGTGACGAACGTGAAGTGACAACCTAGAATTTGGTGACAGCATAAGGATTTTAGTATCTAAATGCTCCCTTTAACTAGAGACATGAACTCTAACTTTCTAGCAATATATAAGGGTTATGTATAAAACAAGAAATGAATCAATGCATTCATATTTTTATTCAGGAATAAAAAAAAAATGCATAGAAAACTGTGATATCGTTTATATGCGTATAGAAGCAGTGTAGACACAGGTTTGATGACCAGTGTAACGGTTGCAAGTTTTATATGCTATGAGACATTGACTACAAACAAACACGTCAGTATGCCTGTATGCTAATCATTTATAACACGATGTGTGTGAAAACGTAATTGTGCATAATTGCACAATACAAGCTTTAATCATTTGCGACATTTGATATGTAGTTAGTCTAATCCTGTCACAAACAAACACGGGTGCTGGTCATAACACGCTACGTGTTAAAGCGTATCGGACAGGCCAGATGTGTCAACAATGGATAATTATGCTGACTGTCCATAGCGACGAATGTCTCTCAGAAGTGTGAAAACATCGCACAGGTGAGATTCGTAAAAATGCATCTTTTTGCTACTGTTTTTGTGTTTAAGGGACTGCAAAAACCTCTCGCAATAACGTGTTTTTCGTAGTTTTGCATTTTCGTTCTTTTGCATCTTTTTGCAATTGAAACAAGAACAAAATCGGCCGGGACCTGGGGTGTTATTCGTAGCAAACCGGTATTTCGTTCGAACGTGATCCGTAGTATCGTGATTAGACTGTACCTAAAGAAGCTTTCAGAATGACTCTCATTCTGCGTTAATAAGCAGCACAAGTAGACTTTACACAAGATAACTAACTCTTTAAAGACTGGTTAGGTGTTGAATCATCAAGAGTTATTTCCCTTACACCACTTGAAAATGGAAGGTGAGGAAAAAAAAAAGGGGGGGGGGATTAATCAGTGTTGAGGAATTTTCTATGACTTTGACCTGCATCTAATATGTTTAACATTCATTAAAGCCCCCAAGAGATTCGTGCACCTGTTTGATTAAACTGATAAGCCATTGTTAATACTGCAGCTTCAGTCCTAAGCACATTGGCTCTAACTTGGCTCTTAACCCATTCCCTCATTTTGGCGTCTCTGTAAAAAATCACTTAGTGAAACCATTGTGATAAATGGAGCATTTGCTCCTATAGGAGCAAATGCTCCATTTATCACAATGGTTTCAAACTACAAAATTCTAAAAAATTTCCTTTTCTCTAGTTAATGCTCCTTTAATTTTTTGGTAGATTTATTCAAAGAGGTTGTATCTAAAAATAGCCTATGAGGTAGTGGGTTAATACTACTATGATTTATGACAATACTTGCAAATACTTTGGATCCAAATGAGAGACAGTATCACCAGGATCCAGATCATTTGATATCAGGACTCGCACAAATGTAAATATAGTAGTTGTAGGTTACATTTAAGCCTTTCTTTTTCACACCTTTGCAAACAAATTAGACCCAAATCAGACAGCTCCTAGACCCAGATCAGACAGCTCCTCGGAGTGTTATGCAGTTTGGATCTTGATGAGATATGCCAATTTACTTGATCTGTCATCTTGATCCAAACTATCTGCATAGAGATATCCCAAAGTCTTGTGCAAGAAATAACAAAATGGTTTTTGTCTACTCAAAAATATATACAGCAGAACGACCATTGTTTATTGGGAATATGAGTCTTAACCCTTTACTCCATACATACGCCTTTCTACGCCTTTGCAAACAGAGAAGACCCAGATGAGACGGCTCCAATAACATGGTCTGCTCTGTTTGCTTACGATATGATATAGATATGATTCTACAGTTTCTACCATGGCCAAAGAATTGCGTGTCAATGCACTATTATAGCAAATTAATTTAATTGATATTCATGGCATCATTATTTCTTTCATGAATATTCATGAAGAAAACTGTTATAAAGCGAGTGGTTGCTTAAGGGCAAAAGTAATGCAAACAGCTCCTAAATGAGTTGTTCATGAATTTCAACTTGCATTAGGCTTCCACTTGCCTTAGCGACCCAAAATTAGACTTCTTTCTTCGCCTATGCTAACATACTGGGTGCAATTGAAATGTAGAGCATAACCCCAACAGATCAGGATCCAAACTGTTTGACCCATTGTTTGAAGAATATTCAATTTTGAGAATTATTGCATTCAAAACAAATTCAGACAATAATTTGATGAGCAAAGACGTAACCCTATAAAAGCTTTTTCACACCTTTGCAAATGGAGTAGACCCAGATCAGACTTCTACATTATAAAATTTCTGCAAATAAATATTCATGATGACAATTTTTCTTATATTGAACAGGTGAAGGATTTGGTGTAAACAAACCTTATTGCATTGAATGGGTTAACCCTTAACCTCTTGAATATTAATACAAGAATTCATGACCTCATGAATATTGATTAGAATACTTTTTATTCTAGTATATGAACACAAGAAATTTTGGCTGTGGCAGAAACTGTAGAATCTGATTTGTATTATTTCATAATAAAACAACAGATGTTGAAATTTCTGCTCCTACAGGAGTTGTCTGATCAGGGTCTACTCCGTTTGCAAAGGCATGAAAAGACACTGAACATTTCTTAACAATTGTAATATTTTGTAGAAATAAGAATTAGATAAGTTTTTTTATTCTACATGTCAATATTACGTATCCTCCCTTCTTATCATCGTACACACCACAAGATTGATCAGTCACGAGCTTTTTTTACCTTTGGCATCTTGTAAAAATACATTTGATGAAATCAGAAAATTCTGGGATTGCAAAAAATGAGGTGAAATTTACACCATGTGTTGTCATTTTTTTTGCCATGGCAATTGTCAGATTAAATTTTTACCTGGTCTGTTTGACAGTGATCTTGCATTAATTGATTAGCATTGTAATAGATCAGAATCACAAGTTGCGGTATTCCCATGGACTTGGTAATTTTTCTAGCTAATGTGCTGTTTGAGTAAAGGCACAAAACATGCTAATGCATGTGTTTTAATCTTGTCTGCCACTAGTTTTTAACAATGTCCTTGGAACTTTTTGTTAATTGATTCAAGTGAAAAATTAACATTGAACAGCATTATAAAAAAAATGTAACTTTATGGCCAAGCAGACTAAATTCCATAACTCTTTACTGCATGACCATTCAGGCAAGACTTCAGCCCTTTATGACTATTAACCCTTTCCCTCATATAAATGTGTTTTCACGCATGTGCAAACAGAGTAGACCCAGATCAGATGGCTCCTAAAGGAGCCATCTGATCAGGGTCTGCTCTGTTTGCTAATAAAATTTGATAGATCTGTTTCTTTGCTTTCCAAAATGTCTACAATGCTCCATCTTCCATATTTCCATATTTTGTTAATGAATATTCAGTAGGTATTGACATTTGGAATAAATATAGACCAGGGAAAGGGTTAATTTAAACTTATTTAATTCTTGTATTAATTAAAATATAAAATAAGGAAATTAATTGCCACAGCAAACAGCAACCACGGATGATGGAGCGCTGCAAACTGAAGAGAATCAGATCTGGTGTATATAACCCTTCCCTTTTCTATGTTTATTCCAAATTTTAATACCTACTGAATATTCATGGACAATATAGTTATAATAAAATATGGAAGGTGCAACATTGTAGCCATTTTAGACAGTAAAGGATCAGATCTTTCAAATTCAATAAGTAAACAGAGCAGACCCTGATCAGATGGCTCTTATAGGAGCCGTCTGATCTGGGTCTATTCTGCTTGCAATCACATGAGAACACATTTAAGGGAGAAGCAAACAGAGGAGACCCAGATGAGACAGCTCCCACAGAAGCTGTCTGACCTAGGCTTTCTCCATTTGCAAAGGTTTACAGCAAAAAGGTAGGATTATCAAACCATGGGTGATGGAGCTCCGGATGAAAGAGCTCGGGATTGTTGTCAAAGCTGCTGCTAATACCAGCTTACCTGTTTCCCACAAAGAAACGGCTAATTTCACTTCAACAATATTAGTCAAAACAGGAAATGGCTAAATATGTTTTTCCTGCCAAGGAACCAATTACTCCAGCCAGGTACCAATGAGTCTTTGGCCGCCAATTACTCTTTGAAATCTGTTAAGCCGATTCCAGGCCAGTGTGATGGTGCCCTGAAATCTGTTAATTTTATTCTTGCCAGTGGTTTATCTCCTTGATTGGTATTATTGTTAATCTTTTATAATTCTTATTGCTACTGTAGAATGGCTTGCAGTTTTAACCCTTTACTCCATAAATACGCCTTTCTACGCCTCTGTAAAAGTCACCTGTTGAAACCATTGTGATAAATAGAGCATTTGCTCCTATAGGAGCAAATGCTGTATTTATCACAATGGTTTCAAACTACAACATTCTAAAAAAAATCCTTTTCTCTAATTAATACTCCTTTTCGGTAGATTTATTCGAATTTGTTGGATCTAATAATAGCCTATGAGGTAATGGGTTAAATACCTTTGCAAACACAGTGGACTCAGATCAAATGCCTCCAACAGAGTATGCTCTGTTTGCTTATGGAATTGCATATAGGTCTGATAGATATACAGTTTCTGCCATGACCAAAATGTCCTGTGTCCATAGGCCATTTTAAAACAACCAATTAATTCTAATTGAAATTCCAGATGTCATTATCATTCTCTTGCATGAATATTCATGAGGTAAAGGAGTAACCCTTTACTCCATGAATATTCATGTAAAAATTGACATCATAAGGTCTACTCTGTTTGCAAAAGTGTAGAAAAATGTATTGAGTAATTGGTTAAACAGGTCTACCGAGGCTGTTGTAACAAAGAAGAAGGGAAAAGAAAATATTACTTAATTAAGAAGTAACAAACCCAAAGGTTATCCTGAGTTAACCTCTCAGAAGTATTTAGGGCTCTTTTATTTGAGGATGATTCTTTGAAATATCATTGATTAACCCATTCCCTCATATTGACGCATTTTGACGCTTCTGTAAAAAGTCACTTTCTGAAACCATTGTGATAAATAGAGCATTTGCTCCATAGGAGCAAATGCTCTATTTATCACAATGGTTTCAACACTACACAAATCTAAAAAAAAATCTTTCCTCTAGTTAATGCTTCTTTTTGGTAGATGTATTCAAAAATCTCAAGGTGGGATCTAAAAATAGCCTATGAGGTAAAGGGTTAATGTATTATCAGAAGTAGAAATAACTATTGAAATATGTATTTGCCAAATCTGCCTTTATTTGCTCCAAGGCATAGATGTTTGTTTCTATGGTTCATTTCTTAGCTTCTAAATGATGAGTATTTTTTCCAGAAGTTTGGCAAACAATATTTTCATGAGATCAAAGGGCAAGGGTGTCTGCTCCAGATAGAGATCTCCCTTATCTCCCCAGAGATACCTTTTTCAGGATGTGGTCCCTTTTGAGGTCTTTACTTTACCAAGACTCCCTAGATCTGGATGCTGAAGCCCAGCAATAGTGCACTACCTGTCTGTACGGCCAGGTAATGTTTAGGTTACTATAGCAATGGTTCAGGTTAATTTGTTTGGTTGATTACAGATAGGTATCACATTAATCCTCTAAGTAAACACTTGTAATATCTACCTGTGGTTTGGGATTGGTGCCTGTTCAGGACTTTGTACCTATCAAAACATCAGGCTTTAAAAAACCATGATGCAAAGCATAAAATGTTACAGTAAATATAGGCTGAACACACCAGCGTAACCTGAAATGGGTCATAGCCTGAAACAGCTTCAGTGGTGGACCTTGTCCCTGTTGAATATTCATGTTAGAAATAAATAGCATGATGCATATTTATTAGCTAAATTTTTATAATGGCAAATGTATACAGAATTTTCTGTATTTGTAGAAACTGTAGTCAGATATATTGTATGCCATTATAAAAAGAAACCAGCTTACAAATATTTATGATGTTCTGGTGATAATATGTGGTGCTTTTGTATTTCTTTCTTCATGTTGCTTCAACCTGTGTGTTCATATCAATTGTGATATTTCAAATTTTGTACCACCATAAACTTCTGAGAAATGAGTTCTACACTTGAAAGATATGCAGAGATAAAATAAATTATGATAAATCTCATCTAGGTGTCAAGAAAACTTTTCAGAATAGGAGATAACCTTTGAGTGACTGAACTTTGCTTTACATAACACACAGTGTTGCTTCAGTCTCAGATCTTCCTGTAGCCAAGCTAAGGATAATAATATTAACCCATTCCCTCATAGGCTATTTTTAGACCCAACCTCTTTGAATAAATATACCAAAAAGAAGCATTTACAAAAGAAAAGGAAAATGTTAGAATGGTGTAGTTTTGAAACCATTGTGATAAATAGAGCATTTGCTCCTATGGAGCAAATGCTCTATTTACCACAATGGTTTCAAAAAGTGACTTCTACAGAGGCGTAGAAAGGGGTATTCTTGGAGGAAAGGATAACGATATTAACTGTCAAATGCAAGATAAAACAAGTATTTAAGTGGCAATGTTGTGACTATAGTTGCAAACAGCATGGATCTAGATGAGACATCATAACTCAGCCTCTCATCAGCTGATCCAAACCGTTTGACACTTGACTGCATATTTGAATGGAAACAAAAGAAAGTTTTAATATTTTTGCTGCAGAATTGGAACAAGTTACTTAGATGGATAGATATATTTATTTCAATATTGTACAAGTAACATGGTTACAATAGCAATAAACTGAAACAGTTATCAACATACTTAGCACGCAGAGGCTTATAAACAGTCAACAGATTCCAGTAATGTGAAGGTTATATTTACTCCTTATCTTATCAATCTTAAGGAGCCATACTGAAAACAATAAATTATCGCCATCAAAACACTCCATCTTCCAATCAGAACGTCAAGATTGATGAATCATAACCAGCCTGCAGACCAGAACAGAGAAATTTCATATGTGTTTGCTGATAACCATTTTTTGTCTATAATAAGATTGGAAACAAGTTTTTTAAAGATGAAAGTAACAATGTCCTTCCAAAGACATTTTAGAATATGGCAATTTATAGCCTTTAGCGGAAAAAGATTGATTCTCAGAAAATAGATTTGCAGCTGTTTCAGTAATAGCTGATAAGACATATTTAAGAATTTTGCAAACAGAGTAGACTCATGTAGGAGCTGCTGGTCAGAGTCTGCTCTATTTGCTTACGGAATAGTTCTGATTGTCTGCTCACTAGTGTGCCCTTACAAAAAATGAGGTAATCAATATTCATTAGATAAAAACAACATGATTTAACATGACAGATCTTCTTGACCCTCGTAACTGCAGATGCAAAGAGTCTTGTTTCTTCCCCGAAATCCATAGATGTGATTATCTCTAATTATCTCTTTTAATCCTTTCCTCCATAAATTCGCCTTTCTACGTCTCTGTAACAGTCATTTTTTGAAACCATTGTGATAAATACAGCATTTGCTCCATAGGAGCAAATGCTCTATTTATCACAATGGTTTCAATATTACACAATTCTAACATTTTCCTTTTCTCTAGTAAATGTTCCTTTTCAGTAGATTTATTCAAAGAGGTTGGGTCTAAAAATAGCATATGAGGGAATGGGTTAGTGGGTTAGTGGAGAAGTTCAAATGTTTATGTACACTTCTTATTTGGAGCCTCTTACTCAGTTTACTCAAAAGATACACCTTTTAATGCCATTGCAAACAAAGTAGACCTAGAACAGATGGCTCCAACTAGGTCTTGCTCTGTTTGCTTATGGAATTATATAGATCTGATTCCACATTGTCTGCCATATCGTCTCAAAGTGATGATTCTAAAGTGTGTTCATACACCAGTTGGTGGAGAAATAATGGATCTATTCTTGTAGAAATTCAGCTTATTAATATTCATGATGTCATTATTTCTTACATTAATATTCATGGAGTAAAGGGTTAACTATGCATCTTAGCTTTACCTCTGGATGTGAAGTGCAATTCAAAATGCTACACCTTATCCCTTTCCTCCATAAATACGCCTTTCTACGCCTCTGTAAAAGTCACTTTCTGAAACCATTCAGGTAAATAGAGCATTCAGTATTGCTTCATAGGAGCAAAATTAATGCTTTATTTATCACAATGGTACTACATAGTTCTAAAATGTTCCTTTTCTCTAATAAATGTTCCATTTTGGTAGATTTATTCAAAGAGGTTGGATCCAAAAAAAAAAGCCTAATGAGAAATGGGTTATGAAAACAAAAAAAATAACATTTTGTCATTTTGTGCCTTCCAAGAAAATGTTCTAGAAAAAACTGTGATTTCTGTATTTGAGCTTTGTGTCTGATTTCTGATTAAGATTTGGCAGCTCGTTTTTCTCCTTTGTTTGACAATAGATTGCCTTTGTATTATTTTCTTGTTAGACTGTCTGCCTGGAACTCATGGGGATAAAACCAAACGGAGCATGTTTAGATTCTGTCTTAGTTTCCATATTTTCTTTAGTATACAAATTACATGTAAGTAGGCAGATCTTCAAGATTTCTCCCATCCTTCGAGATCCATTACATATTGTACACCTTAATTACTCTAAGCTTTCAAACAGTCAAGCATAAGCTTTACCAAATACAGTAGAATCTTGCTTAAGCGACTGCATGGTTTATTAACATATGGGACTGTTGTTTAACTCTTTCCTCCATAAATACATCTATCTACGCCTCTGTAATAGTCACTTTTTAAAACCATTGTGATAAATAGAGCATTTGCTTCATAGGAGCAAATGCTCTATTTATCGCAATGGTTTCAATACTACACAATTCTCCTAAATGCTCCTTTGGTAGATTTATTCAAAGAGGTTGGGTCTATAAATAGCCTGTGAGGTAATGGGTTAAACCAGGGCAAAAGATACAGATAGCTCCTATATGTTTTATGAAATACATATACATTTACTTTTTATTTGAATTGAAGAATTGCTTAAGAAATAATATAGATCTGATTCTCCAGTGTCCACCATAGCCAAAAGATCCTGTAGTTATTGGCTATTACAAAACAATTACTTAGCCCTTTACTCCTTAAATACGCCATTCTACACTATTAGAGCCATCTGATCAGGGTCTTCTCTGTTTGCTTTTGGTATACTATAAGACCTGATTATACAGCTTCTGACATGACAAAACTTTTGTTCAATGTGATATTATTAAACAACCAGTTCATTAATATTCATGATGTTGTTATTAAATTTTCTTGCATGAATATTCATGGAGTATAGGATTAATGAACATTCATGAAGTCGTTAATTTTTGCATAAATATTCGTTGGGTAATGATACTTATTTGATCACTTGAATTAGCAAGATTTTACTGTATATTGGCTCAGGGTGATTTTTGAAAGTGTCTTTGCAATTTCCGAAATATCAAATTACTACAGGAAAGTGAACTACAACAAATATGGTGGTGATGATTTCTTTCATAACCTCATTTCTTTTGTATCCTGACAAATATTGGAGACACTGAATGCTGATGCCAAGTGAATCTGCGCCCGAGACTATTTATTCACTGTCAAGATATATCGAGCCAGATTGTTGTAACTACACAACCAAGAACTATTGAGGGGAAAAAAACTGATGACTCTGCATAAAATTTATGACTCAGCCAGTAATGGTGGTCATTGGACATTTTGCGTTTATTTCTTGTACCCTAGTCAGCCAGTTGTCGGCAAGACATGTCTAGTTATTATAATGACGAGACGGATGATGAAGTGCCACAGCCAAGGGACCTAAATTATAATCTTTTACCTCATAGAACCGCCTACTAACCCTTTCCCTCATATAAATGTGTTTTAACGCTTTTGCAAACAGAGTAGACCAAGTTCAGGTGGCTCCTAGAGGAGCTGTCTGACCAGGGTCTGCTCTGTTTGTCAATGGAATTTAGTTCATTATAATTTCAACTTTCAGCTGAGCAGAGTGTGCTCATTGTTTGCTCATGAAATTGCTGTGATTCTACACTCGCTACCAATGTGAAAAAAATCTTTTTTCATAATGGTATTATAAAAACTCACTAATTAATATTGGTACATTCATTATTTGTCATGTATATTCATGAGAGAACAGGTCAACTGTATCTAAGCACATAGCTCCATTCATACCTGATTGATAGAAAATTTGTCTGTCATAACCTGTGTAGAAAGGTGGATGGGCGAGTTGGGAATGAAAATATCCGAATGTTTATATCATCAGGTAATATTCTGTAGTTCGTGTCAAAAGGCGATAAATTCCAAGGCTGATAAGAAAACTGATTCCGGCTTTATACCCTTTCTGCCTGTTTCTAATCAAAGAATCAACTTTTGGCCACGAGTCTGCTTGGCGTAAAATCTCTCGATTTCTATCTCAGTCAAGAGTTGCCTACCCTTTGGAATATCTTACAGTTTCTTTCGAAAAATATTTTTTTGTGTATGAAAATTCTTCAAGGAAGATAAAGATAGAATCACATTGTGCACAGTTTCATTTAATGAGTTTCTATAGATTTTGGCTTGATTAACAACAAATTGAAGTGGTTTGGCTTGGTTTCCAATCAGATTTCTTTCAGGATTTTGTTTGCTCTTGGCTAGAATGCTGTTGTTCAAGATGTTTACCCTTTCAGTGCTGAATATTCACAGTGGAATGGTCCATCAGTGTTTGTAACTATAAAGAGACCTTTCAGTATGAAATACTAATATTTGCTAGAGGAGTTTGAACAACAAACAGTGCAGACCCGAATCAGAGGACTGCTCTAGAAGCCTTCTGATCTGGGTCTGCAATGTTTTCAAATGTTACCACATTCAGAGGTTAAAGAAAGTGTAATGTGATTACCAGAGAACAAAATTTAATGATTTGATGAGGCAATTGCTTATGCTAAACTTTAATCTATTTAACCCTTTCCTCATAGGCTATTTTTAGACCCAACCTCTTTGAATGAATCTACCCAAAAGGAGCATTTACTAGAGAAAAGTAAAATTTTAGAATGTTGTAGTTTGAAACCATTGTGATAAATAGAGCATTTATCACAATGGTTTCAACAGGTGACTTTTACAGAGGCATAGAAAGGTGTATTTATGGAGGAAAGGGTTAACCCTTTCCCTTTTATCAATTCCTTTTCATTTATTTGCAACAGAGTAGACCCAGATCAGGAAGTTTTTGTGTTAAACATGTTAACCGAAAAATCAAAATTCTTTGTACAAATTCCCTCTTAAAATGTGCCAGTTCTTTTGGTTTCTATATAGGGTAGTCTCGGGCCACCTACTGTGACAATTTCAGCCTTTGTTCAGAGTCTGTACTGTTTGAAATCTCGTTGGTGTTTTATAGTATTTTATTGTCCAATCAGACATCCCAAACTGGAAGATAATTCAGACATGGTCTGATCTTAATGTTTCATGGATAGAGACAGGTTAGACAAGAAGTGTATTAGTGGAGTTAGGTAGTTAAGATGCTTTTGCAAACAATTGGTCTAGGGACACTTTCTGCCATAGTTACTGATCCATTTGCAAGGGTAACTCTGGGCAAATGGTGGATTTGACCTTTTCCAAGCAGCCACAAGACAATTATAACTGTTGTCAAGTGTTTTGGGAATGAATGAGGATCAGGCCACCCAGATATGACTCCCTGTCATCAATAACGATGAAGTTTTTTTGCCCGCACAATGTGCAAAGCTATGTCTTTCCCAGATTAATCAAGCAAGCTAAATTGCGTTAATGCTGAGAGAGGCATTTTTAAAATTTGCCAAGTTCTCACACAGGAATCGAAGCACAGGAAAGAGTCAATGGGGATCTCCATGAATTAACTGTGTATCAGTGTAATATTGTTCAATTAGGTTTTAACAGAGATTGACAGTAGACTTTATATGGTATGTGGAACCATTGCATAGAATAAGTATTGAACCTTTGTGGAGTTAATCTTCGTTTACTGATAAATATTATGATGAAAAGCTAACATTTACAATACATTCTCCTTCACAGTAATCAAATCTTTTCTGGTTTCAGTCTGTGCAATACAAATCATATGGATATTTGCATGATAAGAAGTCTTTTAGCTTAACGTCTTTGGATGCTGAATTTTCGTAGTTGATTTCTCTGTCGATGTTTAACAATGGAACCCATTCAGTATGTATAAGAGTATAATATTTGGAAGAGAACTTTGAATGACAAACAGTGCAGACCTTGATCAGAGGGCTCCTCTAGGAACCCTCTGATCTGGGTCTTCACTGTTTGCAAATGACAGTACACCTGTTCCCTGCAATCAAAGGTTAGCTCTTTGTATGCTAAGTAACTGTAGTCTAAAAATATCATTGTTCAATTCAGCTACGCGGGCCTCGTAAAAACAGCTGATATTTCATCGATTTCTTTTCAAACAATATAAATCAGAGTGTCAAACAGTTTAATCCGGATGAAATGTCGAAATACGGGGCATTTCATCTGGATCAATACTGTTTCCAAATTCACCGCTAGCATACAAATAGTTGAGTATCCGAATTAGAATATGGCCTGCAGATAGTTAATAATAATTGTAAGTACCATCTTCAACAATATATTTGTGTCTCCAGCATGCAAAGACCTATACTATGGTTAACTCTTTCTCTGCAGGGAAACAAGACCCTAATGTCCTTTGCAAACAATGTAGACCCAGATGAGAGGGCTCCTCTTGGAGCTATCTCATCAGGGTCAGCACTGTTTGTTATGTTACACTTTTCTTTAAAAAAATCTCTGAATATTCACTTTAAGCTTGATCTGTTTGAATTTCTAAATACTCCATTTGAAAATTCAGCGTTGAAAAGGTTAACCCATTACCTCATAGGCTTTTTTTAGATCCAATCTCGTTGTATAAATCTACAGAAAAGGAGCATTAACTAGAGAAAAGGAAGATTTTAGAATTGTGCTGTTTTGAAACCATTGTGATAAGTAGAGCATTTGCTGCTATGGAGCAAATGCTCTATTAATCACAATGATTTCAAAAAGTGACTTTTACAGTTGCATAGAAAGACGTATAGGTTAAAGTAATACAGGGACAATGTCAGGACCGGCCATTTTGGAGCTTCCTATCCAAACTATTGATACTGCCATAATTATGTCAAATATTTGAATACTCAAGCTCCCATATCCATCACTCAGTAAAGTGAAATAAAGTATTTATCGCTATTAAATTAGGACTGACATAGTAGCAAGTAGTGTAGACCCTGATCAAACTGCTCCTTTTGGGAATGTGGCATTTGCCTTAAATTGTCTGTCCGAATACTTTAGGTAATTAGGATATTGTTGGTACAGTGACTAAGGCAAACACAACATCCCATGAGCTTGTCATAACAGAAACTGATCAATCAACTGTGATAGTGCCGACAGGAAGGAATAGGATTTGTTTGCTCAGAGTCTTGTTTACATTGAATTCCGGAATCAATTCTAGCTAATGGTTGTTGTCCAGGCTTTCCGGTCACTCTTACGTTTTCTCTTAGCTGCTCATGGTTTTGGTCAAGAATTTAAACCATAAATCTTTTGAACTTTAAGTAACTTTGTGAAACTTTTTTGCCTGCTTAAATTTTAGCTACCGTTTGGTTGGTTGAGCTTCTTGTATTTTGTACACAGGTGGTTGCCTAATGCAGTCTGCATAAAGCTACTGGTTCCACATGTATTTTGAAAAACCTATATTTCTTTATTTTATGGATATAATATAGAGTTTTAGATGTTTTATTCATCTTTAGGAACTCTCCGATCTGGGTCTACATTGTTTGCAAATGCCAGTACATGTACACTCATTTCCCGTATTCAAAGGGTTAAAATGGTACCATTTGCTATCGGAAAAAGAGATTTCACAGATTTCCAATACATGTAGCCACATGATATATCCAATTTAAGACACTGAATCAGTTATGTTCCAATATTTAACTGTTACACTTAGTATGTTATGTAAGAATATAGTATGATATGTACCAACAGTTTGAATCCAGATGAGTAGACTCATCTGATCAGGAACTGAATGATAACTTTAAGACTCCCAGAATGCATCTTGTCAGTAACTCTTTAGAATGTTTGAAATTAGTATACTGTCATTTGCAAACAGTGTAAACCCAGATCAGAGGACTTCTAGAGAAGCCCTCAGATCAGGGTTTGGAATGTTTTTCCTTCAATATCATCCAGCAATAACGAATGAACTCTTTATAGTTAAACACTGGTGGACCATTCCACTTTGAATATTCAGCATTCACAGAGTTAAAACAGAATCTGAAAATTACAGTTTTTGAACATGGCAATAATTGAGCAGGCATATAATCATCATATCAAGGGTTTGAGTTTTATGCTGATGACATGGTTCTATAATCAGGACTCAGTAGCATAGTTATGAGAAGAGGGAAATCCGAGCAGTGTGTCTTATCAGCCGCTAATTCTCTCCCTAGTACTACGTAGGACTGCCACAACTTGTCTGATAGCCGCGTTTTTTTGTGATGATGTTTGTTATAGTGTTATACATGCAAGGCAGAAAGAGCACTGACATGCAATCAGAGAAAAACACTTCGAAAACATGGTGATATAGTACCAAGACAGGAAAATAGTAGCTGGAGGGAAGGACTTGTGCATTATGCATGCCAGACAGGTTTAGAATTGGATATTAATTGAACTGTTAGGAGTGGGGTGGTACTTGGTTTAATGTTTCATATATGTTACGATTAGGAAAGAAAAAAGTGGAGAAACAAAAGGATTCGTTTATTGAGGATACGGACGCCCGCTGGGACATGGAGTGGGACGTATCCGACCAGTGGCAGGTAGATGTTTGTAGACAATTTCATGATCATTGATGTATTCTTCTTATTCATTCTTCTCTCTGTTTATAGTTAATTTACCTGTATGCTTTTCATAGTGTTTCCTTCCATGTGATACATTTGGCAGATAGCTTATTTCTGTTGATTCTTCTGTTCTTCCCTATTCTTTGGCTTGTTCTTCCCTTTTGTTTGACTGTCTTCTTTCCTTTTATGATTAGTAGGCTGTACAGTAGAACCTGTGTTGAACGGCCATCAAAAAGAGGTCTAATTATGGGTCTGTAAGGCAGGTGGTAGCTTAATGCAGGTCAAAAGTAATGCAAAAAGCTCCTATAGGAGCTTTTTACATCACTTTTTCCCTGCATTAAGCAACCACAAAACTCCTATGCTCAATAATGAATGATTGCTTAACACAGGTTTTACTGTAGTTAGTCTTCGCTCTGGCTAAAGCAACATCCAGTCTTATTATATCTGCATTATTTCTTTATGTGTAAAATTAACCCTTTGAAAGAGACTGTACTGGCATTTGCAAACAGTGTAGACCCAGATCAGAAGGCTCCTTTATTCAACATGCAAAGCCTGAAGGGTCAATCTGATGACCAGTGCATGATAATAGAGTTTGTTATATATAATTTGTTGGTAATTTGAGGGCTTATGATAATACACTTTGTTATATATAATTTGATGGTAATTTGAGGGCCAAAACAGGCAAATGGTAACTTTGCGACTATTGTATATTTCAGTGTGTTATTCTATGTTTGATTTTGATGAAACTTCACTGTATATGTTGCAGAACACCATCAGAAGGAATGTTGAATTCATCTTTCTTTCAGGTTTACATTGTGAAGTTCAAGGTCAAGTTCTATGTGCTATTTCTGTGTGACCTTACTTGTCATCTCATTGTTGGTATTTGCATGTCCACAAACTCCTTGTCAGATTGATAAGTGTATAACCTTAATTACTCCCAGGTATTTGGACAGACAGACTTAGGCAAATAGTGTAGACCCAGATCAAACTGCCAGTGAAGGAGTAGTTTGATCAGAGTCTGCACTGTTTGTTACTGTGTCAGTCTTAATCAGAACAGTACCAAATTGAATAACATTGTTTTCAGCTTTACAAATGGGTGGAGGTGATAGACTTGGATGTCTGAATATTTATTTCTGTATTACTTTCATTCTGCAGTCTTTTAAGGACATCCATGTTTAAACCTTTCCTCCATAAATACGCCCTTCTCCACCTCTGTAATAGTAACTCCTTGAAACCATTGTGATAAATAGAGCATTTGCTCCACAGTAGCAAATGCTCTATTTATCACATTGGTTTCAATACTACACAATTTTAATATTTTCCTTTTCTCTAGTAAATGCTCCTTTTCGGTAGATTTATTCTAAGAGCTTGGGTCTAAAAATAGCCTATGAGGGAATGATGGGTTAATCATTGATTGGCTGCTGTAGGGTGGTTCTACAGTAGTTTGGATCAAACGTTTTATCTGAGATTCAGCAGTTCTTGTCTTCCCCTGTCTGCCAGTGCAGATACCTCTAGGCTCAGTATAATCAGGTGCTTTAATTGGGAAGTACTTGTTTCTCATTGCTGATGAACTAGTATGATATTGAACGGTGCATCAATATTGAACGGTGCATTAATACCTGAATGCAGGAATCTAGTTGGCTGTCATTTGCAAACAGTGAAGACCCAGATCAGACGGCTCATATATAGAGGAGCCCTCAGATCAAGGTCTACTCGGTTTGTCATTCAAAATCCCCAAACAAGTTTTAGCATTTCATGCTAGTTAAACACTGATTGGCTGTTCCACTTAGCATTCAGCATTGAAAGGGTTAACTTAAGATTGGGGGATCTACGCTGTTTGCAAAGGCGTGAAAAGGCATTCCTATGAAGGAAAGGGTAAAGACCCACTGGTCGGCTAAAATAAAGTCCTCAGTTGATGCTCGCAGTGGGAGAAGAGCCATTTAGATGGGAATGGCCAGAGATATATAATTCTTAATCTATTTGGAAATATTTCCAACCAGGATTATACTTGTAAATCACTTTTTCTGAATCTCTCCCCAGGACTCGTTTTTCAGGCCAGGAAATTTCTTATCTTGACTATAGTCTCATGAACTACTGGTTTTATTATTCTCTTTCTCTTATGAATATTCATGTAAGAATTAATCTCATCCTGAATAATAATAAGATTACTTTTTATAATGGCATGGGAACACGGGTAATTTTGGCCATGGCAGAAACTGTAGAACCAGATCTATATTATTTCATGAGCAAACAGCAGACCCTGATCAGATTGCTCCCACTCGGTTTGCAAAGGTGTCAAAAAATCATCTATAGTATAACCCCTCTAAACTTGAATTCTAAGTAAAGAAAAATGATGATACTTTTAGGCAGGTGGATACTTTTAGGCAGGTGGCTGCTAATGCAGGGTGGACATCATGCAGAAAGCTCCTAAAGGAGCTTTTTGCATGATGTCCACCCTGCATTAAGCTGCCACCTGCCTGCAAGACTGATATTTATACTAACTGTATTGTCCGGTTTAGAAGGGTTTTACTGTATATGAGGGAAAGGGTTATACCAGCTGTTGTCTGTTTATAAGTCAACTTTGTAACTGCATATTATCACAACTTTTGAATGATAATCTGTGCAAATATTAATCAAAGGACTTCTCCTGGGGTACTCTGATCCGGATCTAAACTGTAAATGTTTTTGCCTGTAGCCACACTCAAAGGGTTAACCCTTTCAATGTGGGACGCATTGAGTATAGTGGCATTTGCTCCTACAGGAGCCATTTGATCTGGGTCTACTCTGTTTGGAAAAAGTAAAAAGGCATATTTATGGAGCAAATGGTTAATTTTCATAAAAACTGGTGAATAAATAATATACTGCATGATTCAACTTCAAACAGGATGCAAAAACACTTTAAGACTGCTGCATATAACAAATTTTTTTTTCATCTTGGCTGTAATTATATCAAATTATGTATATCTTTTTTGTAATCCTTTTAAACCTTGCCGGATGGTTCCCAGCTGACGCTGACGGTGCCAGAGCAATTAAGCTTACAGATCATTCTGCTGCCTGTCAATTTACGTAAAAGACCACAATTCCATTTGCTAGTGTAAGTCTTAAAGACATTTTCGTATTTTCCGATTTATACTTATTCACGAAAGTCTTGTTTATGGCGTACATTCCTTGATTTACGAGATGGGATTCATTCTCTCAGACATTGGAACTTTTTGCATGTTTTTTGAAATTTCGCAATAACTATTACAAGTTGTTGGGATCCACATGAAATACAGAATTTTTTTTGTGACTAGTGGATTTCAAAACTGTCTGTCATTTTGGTAATGTTTGTGAAAAGAAAGAAAATCTAGCTGTATATTTAAAACAGATAACAGTTATTGTACATGTACATGAAAGTAATTTTGTCAATCGAGGCAGAAAGCGTCAATGTCTCTCCATAGCTAAATATTCCTTTTAAATTTTGTCTAAATCTGGGATCCAAAAGCGTTCCCACAATCATACTAAAGACGGCATGATTCTGATTAATAAATGACATTCAAAAATGAAAAAGTCAAGATTTTGTCAATATCGTAATCATAAGAAGTAATGATTTTTCGGTTTTCTGGGGCAGTATAGCTGGTACTGAAAAACCATGGGATCATATTTTGGTGCCTGGCAGCCATTGCATTATCCATGATACCAGTCCTATTTGGATTCTGTGAAGAAACTTGTATGTAGTATTCTGCATTTACCCCTTACTCCATAAATATGCGTTATAAAATGCCTTTGCAATCAGAGTAGGAGCCGTCTGATCAGGGTCTTCTCTGTTTGCTTATTGAATAATATAGATCTGATGATTCTTAGACTGAGTTTCTGTCATTGCAAACCTTTCCTGTGTTAACCCGTGTACCTCATTAGCTATTTTTAGATCCAACCTCGTTGAATAAAGCTACCGAAAAGAAGCATTAACTTGGGAAAAGGAAATTTGTAGAATTTTGTAATTCTGAAACCATTGTGATAAATAGAGCACTTGCTCCTTAGGAGCAAATGCTCTATTTATCACAATGGTTTGAAAAAGCGACTTTTACAGAGGCGTAGAAAGGCGTATTTAATGGAGGAAAGGGTTAATATGCCATTTGAAAGTTTCATCTAACAGATTCATGGAGTTAAAGTTTCATCTGATAAGATTCATGGAGCTAAAACATTCATGGAGTCATTTTGTAAAGCATATGTGTCCAAATATTTAGAGTAATTACCGTTTACTGGAACATCCTCCTGCCATTAGCTGTATGCTAATTGTACATTGGCTTATCATAACTACCTCTTTAAGCCTTTAGATACAAAATATTCAAAGTGGAATGGCCCATCAGTGTTTAACCTTTGATTCCATTTCGTTTGAAAGGGTATAATTTCCAAAAGGATTTTAAATGACAAACAGTGCAGACCATGATCAGAGGGCTCCTCTGGGAGCCCATTTGATCTGGGTCTGTACTGTTTGCAAATTCCAGCACAGCCGTTTCTCCACATTCAAAGGACTGGAAAGCTTTTGGAAAAACAATGCATACATCTAAGTGCCTAATGAGGTGAGACCTATGTCAGTTCTAATGACTTTAACCCTTTATCCTTTAAAACACTTAATTTTCAAATGGACTATTCCAAAATTTAAACATGTTCAGCTTATGGTGATTATTTAGGGCTTTTTCTAAAGAAAAGTGTAATATGACAAACAGTGCAGACCCTGATGAGAGGGCTCCTATAGGAGCCCTCTCATCTGGGTCTACATTGTTTGCAAAGGACATTAGTGACTTGCATCCTATACTGTAAGGGTTAAATATGCTGAATGTTCAAACATGAAATGATCCATTATTGTTGGACCAAGATGTTATAAGCTGCAGTCAGCAAACTTGAAAGCATGGAACTCAACCTGTGATAACCAATGCAAGTGGTTTTGGATCCAGATTGTTTAATGTTTTCAATTCATGGGTTTTGATGAGAAAATGGATAACTATGCTATTTGTAGCAGACGACACTTTTAACTGAGACTATTACCAAACAATGACTTTATTAACAGCATTCATTAATGAACATGGTGCTGCCAATTAGACTGAAAAATGGCCTTGTCTTAGGGCCAGAAGTTTCAGATTAGACTAAATTGGGCGTCATCAGGCATTGTTTTAGTCAGTAAATTAGCAATTTGAAGTTATGGCATCATTTGGGGAGATTATGTAATGAAACCCTCAGAGACAATAGCAGTTTTTGTAGACAATTAGGTACTTAAGGGACATTGTAATCCAACGTTTGAGAAACATTTTCATATTATATTAGAACAATTTGCACAAAATGTCCCATTTCTTTAAATTCTTTGATTTTGTTAGAACAGTTTAATCTTCAGGCAAGACTTAAAAAGTAATTAACCATTTTCCTGTTGAATATTCATGTAATATTTCATTCCAAAGTTTGATCAGAATATGGAATGCATCCTTAAGTTTCCCTTTCCTTAATATAAGCGCATTTTCACGCATTTGCAAACAGAGAAGACCCAGATCAGACGGCTCCTACAGGAGCCGTCTGATCAGGGTCTGCTCTTTTTGCTAATTGAATGGGAAAGATCTGTTTCTTTACTTTCTAAAATGGCTACAATGTTCCAAATTCTATATTTAATTATAGCTAGTTTGTCCATGAATATTCAGTAGGTATTGAAATTTGGAATAAACACGGAACAGGGGTAATGTTCAATGTTTAGATACTTTGTTTAACATAAACTACAAGGTTTCTTGTCATACAAAGTCCATATAGCCAGACAAGGTTAAGCAAATAATGTAACTATGAGAAAAATGAACACAGGCATTTTTCGTCATGTAAGACACTGTAAAATCATTTCTGATTTTTTTCATAAGAAAACAGAGCAGACACTCGGATTAGACAGTTCCTACAGGGTCCATTTGATCTGTGTCTACACTGTTCATGTCTGCAAATTTGTATTCTGCTAAAATTCTCAAATGTACGTTTGTTTCTTTTTCTCCTCAATAACACCCACACAGAGTTTTCAATTATTTTGGATCCAGATGAGACACTGAGTTATTTTTACATAGGGAAATCATGAAATTGCCTCTTGCATGCAAAGTGCTAAATGTGCTGGAAATATAATTGTTTCAAAATTCTGCTGGCTTTGCACTTTTATATGATATTAAATATTACTGAATCGTATTATTTTCTGGAGTGCTCTCTCATATGGTAAATATAATCATGGTGTTGCTTTTAGCTATTTACATGCAATGTGGAATAATTTGGCTCAATATTTCTCTAGAATTAATTTAAACCCTTCTCTTGCTATTAATACACACATCTGCATTTGCAAATAGTGTAGACCCATATGAGACAGCTCCTATAGGAGCTGTCTCATATGGGTCTACACTATTCGCTATTATAATTCAGTGACTATGATTGATCCAACTTTAAAATGATGAATCTATTCAATATTCATTGTGGATGGATCACTGATTTGAATATTCAGTATGAAAAGGGTCAGTCTAGCTTGAAGGCTAATTTGAAAGTCAAAACAAATGGATGTTGCATTGACCCTTATAGTATGCAGGAATTCAATCAGTTCACTGGCTTTGCAAATGGAGTGGATTCAGATCAGGTGTCTGCACTGTTGTTGTTTTTTTTCATTCAAATTCTTTTAGCTAATTAATTCAGTTCTTTTATACATAATGGACTCTACCATGAAACAATGATGGACTAATACACTTTGGAAATTCAATGTTCCAAAATGTTAGGGTCATAATAAAGTATCACAAAGTTGATGCTAGAAAGTTTTAACCCTTCTCTTGCTGGATTCTAAAATACATTTCTCCTTCTTTACCCATGCCCTGTTGTATAATTACATATATAATCACTGTGTACACGTATTTCTCAGTGCAATCACTGCTGTGAAGTGCACTGGTTGCACAATCAACTTGTAAATAGTGCAGACCCTGATGAGACAGCTCCTGCAGGAGCTGTCTCATCTGGGTCTTCACTATTTACAGGTAGGGTATATTGACGTGAACAGCAAGCGAAGGGTTAACTTCATGGCTATTCAAATAGTGCACACATGGGCCAGACAATAGTTATGGAGTCTGTTGGACATAATTCACCTTTCTCTAATGAACAATTATGCATGACCACTTCATAAAATTTAATATTCCTTAACTTAATTTTTATAAGGCCAATTTTTTAATAGGAATTGTTCAAACTGTTGGGTTTTACTGTATACCGTATTTCCCCTATTAAACGCCCCCGGGGGCGTAACATTTTGAAAAAAGGGGGGGGGGGGCGTTAATAAAAGGCTAAAAAAAACGATTTATGCATAAAAGAAGGCTTCAAATTTTAGCCATTTGACGCTACTATTGGGGACTTTACGGTAATGTAGGTGTTCATTCTCCAAGGCTATCAGCACCGTAGCACCCACAAGCCAGCTGGTTTTGCTAGACAGTGACACCTTTGATCTTTCGCCGACCAGAGTTCCAGTGTTATGTCATAATTTGCATAAAGCAAAATTCTGCGAGGTCTCCTTGTCCCTAATTTGCATAAAGCCCCTTTCTACACAAGGCTAGAACCCTTGTAAGAAATCTGGTCATTTCTTTTCAAATCTTGACAGTAGCGATTCAGAGCAAGCTTCGACGGATTGTGATAGCCCTGGACATTAAATTTACTCTTGGAGTGTATTTGGATATTATATCAGGAAAACAGAGGTGAGCAACCATGTTTGATTGTTTTGTTTGTTTATTTGAACTTTTAATTATTTTTTCTAGCGAAAAGGGGGGGGGGGGCGTTTATTAGGGAGGGGGCGTCTAATAGGAGAAATACGGTATATAGATAGTAAAGGGTTTAAACAACTGATAGCATGTCTTCAAAATACATTTGACAATCCAAAACTAAATAAACTAATGTCAAGGTTGTGTCTAATGAGACTCCATCTGTGACTCAGTAATTTGGTATTTAATCCTTCGCTTGCTATTCACGTCAATATACCTACCTGTAAATAGTGAAGACCCAGATGAGACAGCTCCTGCAGGAGCTGTCTCATCAGGGTCTGCACTATTTACAAATTGATTGTGCAACCAGCGCACTCCACAGCAGTGATTGCGCAGTGAAATACTTGTACACAGTGAAGATATATGTAATTATACAACAGGGCATTGGTAAAGAAGGAGAAATGTATTTTAAAATTCAGCAAGCGAAGAGTTAATCTTAAACATCATAGTTATTCATATAAGAAATACATCGTCTTGTCCGAAATGTAGAAGGACGTTCCATGCGATGATTGGACTTGTCAGCCATTTGCGAACGCACAGCACTGAAAGAAGGAATAAGCAGAGATGAAACTATGGTCATCTTCGACATCGAAGGACGAACTATATACATATCAATTAGCTGCTTTCTTATTGTGGAATATGAACACAGGAAATTTTGGCCATGGCAAAAACTGTAGAATTTGGTCTATATAAATCTTAAAGCAAACAGAGCAGACCCTGATCAGATAATTCCTGCAAGAGACCAAACTTCATGTGTATATATGCCTTTATAAAACTTAATCTAATAAATCTTCATTATTTCTCCAATGAATATTCAACAAGCAAAGTGTCAACCCTTTCCCTCATATAAACATGTTTTCACGCATTTGCATCAGAGTAGACCCAGGTCAGACAGATCCTAGAGGAGCTGTCTGATCAGGATCTGCTCTGTTTGCTAAAGAAATTTGATAAATCTATTTCTCACATACATTCACTTATCTCCGAGTAAGAACAACGGGTTAAGATTTCCTTATCTGTAACACGTGTAAGATCACTTTAGAACATATGACGTCATACGTCATATATATGACGTCAAACCATAGAAACTGATGTTTGTACATGTCATTTAAACGGCGAAAATACACTTTTTAGCTCACCTGAGCAAAGCTCAGGGTGAGCTTTTGGGAGACTTGAATGTCCGTCTTCCGTCGTGCGTCGTATGTCGTCAACAATTTGCTTGTGAACACTCTAGTGGTCACAATTGTAGTCTAATCTTCATGGAACTTGGTCAGAATGAATGTCTTGATAAAATCTCGGACGAGTTCGAAAGTGGGTCATGTTGGGTTAAAAACTAGGTCACTAGGTCAAATAGTAGGAAAACCTTGTGAACCCTCTACAGGTCACATTTTTAGCCCAATTTTCATGGAACTTGGTCAGAATGATTGTCTTGATAAAATCTCGGAGGAGTTTGAAAAATGGGTTATGTGGGGTAAAAAACTAGGTCACTAGGTCAAACAGTAGAAAAACCTTGTGAACACTCTAGTAGTCACAATTTTAGTCCAATCTTCATGAAACTTGGTCAGAATGAATGTCTTGATAAAATCTCGGACGAGTTCGAAAGTGGGTCAAGTGGAGTTAAAAACTAGGTCACTAGGTCAAACAGTAGAAAAACCTTGTGAACACTCTAGTAGTCACAATTTTAATCCAATTTTCATGAAACTTAATCAGAATGAATGTCTTGATAAAATTTCGGACTAGTTCGAAAGTGGGTCAAGTGGGGTCAAAAACTAGGTCACTAGGTCAAACAGTAGAAAAACCTTGTGAACACTCTAGTGGTCACAATTTTAGTCCAATCTTCATGAAACTTGGTCAGAACAATTGTCTTGATAAAATCTCAAACGAGTTTGAAAGTGCGTTATGTGGGGTTAAAAACTAGGTCACTAGGTCAAATAGTATGAAAACCTTGTGAACACCCTAGAGGTCACATTTATAGCCAAATCTTCATGAAAATTGGTCAGAATGATTGTCCTTATAAAATCTTGGACAAGTTTGAAAGTGGGTTATGTGAGGTCAAAAAGTAGGTCACTGGGTCATATCTTAGAGAAATCTAGTTTACACTCCAGTGGCCACATTTTTAGCCCAGTCTTCCTCAAACTTGCTCAGAGTGTTTGTCTTGGTGATATCAAGGTTGAGTGTGATCATGGGTTGGGTGGGAATAGAAAGTAGTTCACTAGGTCAAATCTTAGAAAAAAATAATTTAGAGAGCACATTTTTAGCCCAATCTTCATTGGTCAGAATCATTGTCTTGATAAAATCAATATACTAAATCTTTGAAAATCTTGTTCTGCAGAACCACTGCTCATGATCCACTGCTCATGATTCACTATCAACATTGTTCATATATTGTCCCTAAGTTCAATATTGACCCTACCCATGGGCTACCCTGCAAAAGTTTTAAATCTATGGTAATCAGGTGAGCGATTAAGGTCATCTTGGCCCTCTTGTTTGATATGTGAGAAAAAGAATCTGATGCTCGTTGTCTTTTAAGATCACATGTTTCTAAACTCACCAAGAAAATGTTATTAAGCTCGCCAAGGCTCGCTCAATGACTTTATCTAAGGCTCGTTTAGGAACATGTGATCTTAAAAGACAACTCGCAACAGATCCTCTATTTCTTTACTTTCTACAATGGCTACAATGTTCCACTTTCTATAATTCATTATAGCTATTGTGCCCATGAATATTCAGTAGGTATTGAAATTTGGACTAAATATAGAACAGGGAAAGGGTTAAGTGCATTAGGTTGTGCTGTTTGTGTGCACCTGTTGAATTGTTATCTGCATGTTGAAATTCTCAACAATATCAATTAGTATAAATGCTATTGTTGATATGCCTAATTTACCTGGCAGTTAAACTGCTATGTGCACTTATAAAACATCTTTACGTGCAACTTTGCATAAGTGTTCATTATCATCGTGTAAATGTTACATTGTTGAGTATTGCTGCATTAATCCTTTGACTGTGTGTTCTGTCATTTGGAAACAGTGTAGGCTCAGATCAGAGGGCTCCTAGAGTAGCATTTGCATTGTTTTGATTCAAAATCTTCTCACAAATTATACTCTTTCATACTATCATTAAACAGTAATGTATCACTCCACTTTTAAAATTCAGCATTTAAAGGGTTATAAAGGTTAACATTATGACAGCTGTATCTCCTGTACTAAGAGGTGTTGCTCTATGATGCTGTGTCTTTCAAAGACATATTTTGATGTATTGTCTTAGCCTTGGAGTGGATGTTCTCACTTATGCTGTCATACTCTTAGTGGTTCTCTTGTATATAAGCTTTTACCCATTTACCTGATGAATACACTTGTAAGAAAAAATGATAACGAATATTATTTAGTAGCTCAGATTATTATACCCCACGCAACGAAATAGCTTGGGGATATCTAGTTTTTGACCCATCATTCTCTCCGTCAGTCCATCCGTGTATCCTAATACATTGTTGCTCACCTAACACTTCTATTTCTTGAGCATTTTTTCTCAAATTTGCTTTAAGAATTGTCATGAATAAAAGCTTGGATGAGTTTAATTTTCAGAGGAATCTGTGATGGGAAACCACTTTTATTCTCTGATAGTGTGGCGGCTTGGGATATGTTAGCATGCTCACTTAAATGTGCTTTAATTTATAATGACATTATGGACACAAGGATTTTTACCATGGCAGAAACTTAACTGTATAATCAGGTCTAGACTATTTTCTTAGCAAACAGCACAGACTCTGATCGACAGTTCCAACAGGAGCTGTCTGATTAATTATGGTCTGCTGTGTGTGCAAAGTCATAAAAATGCATGTCTTAGGAAAAGAGCTCTGAAATTGTTCATCTCTTTCTATTACAGGGCCATGATCCTATTATGCATGATAGAGTTATGTCCCTTTACAAACATTCTGAAATGAACAATCTGGGTCCATGCTTATAAAGCTTTTAGTTGAGTCTGAGTTTCGTTCTCAAGCTTTTGATTGGTCAGATTTGAGTTCTCAAGATTTTGAACGTACTCAGACTCAACTAAAAGTTTTATAAGCATGGACCCTGTTGACTTGTTTGGTAGTGTACTGATACAGGTTTTCTTGTTCTTGCAAAAAATTCTTCCATGTCATGCCTAACTCTTGCAATAAAGAGTTTTGAAATGGACTCTTCCAAAGTTTACATTGAACATTAATTACATGCCAAATCTGGATGTTGATTGTTCCATAAACTGTAAAATATGGCAAACGGTGCAGACCCTGATCAGAGGACTTCATGGGGAGCCCTTTTGATCTGGGTCTGCACTGTTTGCAAAAGTTATTTAACTCCGATCCCATATTGTAAGGGTTAAAACATTATGTCTGCTTTAAACTATAGTGATCTGCTCAAATTGTTGAGAATTTATTGGCCAATTCAGTGTCTCATCTGGATCCATACTGTTTGTAAATCACAGTCAGGTTGCGCTTAGCAAGATTATGATTTAAAAAATGCAATTGCTATGCATCTGTTCAGCTATGCATCTGTTCAGGTATGCCATGAGCAATTAGAGTTAATCAGGGTCTAGTCATAAATCTAAAATGTTTACGTTTCAGTCAATAGTTTGAAAACAAGAGAAATTTTCCAATGCAGCAGACTGCAGTTTGAGCAGACGACAAATGTTTTTGTACAATGAAGGTTAACAAGGTAAACAAACACGCCAATGCTGCATTAAGAATGTGTTTTCAATTATCTTGATAGCTGCATCTACAAATTGATGGAAGTGAAAAACAGTTTATATATAATTTATTTTTCATTGACGATCATACAATAGAAGCTGCCTGTAGCTACCATATAATGAATAAATATGGAGACTGAGAAAACAAGATGGTTGCTTAACCCTTTCCCTCATATAAACGTGTTTTCACGCAATTGCAAACAGAGTAGACCCAGATCAGATGGCTCCTAGAGGAGCCATCTGATCAGGGTCTGCTCTGTTTGCTAATAAACTTTGATAGATCTGTTTCTCTACTTTCTAAAATGGCTACAATGTTCCACCTTCTGTATTTCATTATAACTATTTTGTCCATAAATATTCAGTAGGTATTGACAATTGGAATAAACATAGAACAGGGAAAGGGTTAATGTAGGATGGAAGTAATGTAGAAAGCTCTTATGGAGCTTTCTGTATTATTTTTGTCCTGCGTTAAGCTACCACCTGTCTTAAAACCCCAGACTTTATTTTGTAGAATGTTGTAGACAAGTTTGACTGTATTTGTTTGGAACCTTTGTTTTGGAACCATTAATATATAGACCTCTGCAGGCAGAGTAGATCCAGATCAGACAGTTCTTGTAGGAGCCGTCTGATCAGGGTCTGCTCTGTTTGCTTATGAAATAAGATATATATGATTCTACAGTATATATGATTCTAGTTTCTACAATGTCCATGATAAGTCTAATTAATATTCATGATTTCATGATTTTTCACTTGAATATCCGTACAGTAAAGGGTTCAAAGTAGTGGGGATAAGGTTTACTTGTAGCCTAAGATTTACCCCATACTGCACTTCCTGTTGTTCAGTTTTATATTCCACCATTTCGGATCAAGGATTTATGATTTGGCAGACTTGATAATGATATTCATAGGCACTCACCAAAGAGTAGTGCTATCTTTCCTTTGGCATAAAAAAATACATCACACTCACATACAGCAAAATTCTCCAGTTGTGAAACAGCGAGGGTCCCCAGGATATACTAGTTTCGCCCATTTTTATATCACATCTTTTCAAATACTTAAGATAAGATTTGTGGATATGAAAAACTGCCATATTCCAAAATAATCTCAGGATTTCTTGTTCATCCTTCCACGATGTTGTGGATGGAAGTCTTTCGATGGTTTTACGTCATATCTCAATATCAGAGATTTACTGTCAAAACAGCAAGCATGGCTGGTTTATTTCTGAGTAAAGTATAATCCTACAAGACCAAAAATATATCTGCCACTATGATGGTATTCATTTATCATATATCACAATGTTAACTATAATATGCCCATTAAACCTGTATGCCTTTCTATGTCCTTGTAAACAGAGTAGGACCAGATCAGATGGTTCCTGTACGGGTCATCATGATCAGGGTCGGCTCTGTTTGCTAATGAAATTATAATACGGTAGATACGATTCTGGAGTTTCTGCCATAGCAAACAAAATCCTTTGTCCATGTGCCATTATAAAAATTAATCAAATTAAGGATGTCATTATTCTTACAGATATATTCATGGAGTAAAGAGTTTATCCTTTCCCTGATATGAACGCTTTTTCATGCCTTTCCAAACAGAGTAGACCCAGATCAGACAGCTCCTATAGGATCTGCTCTGTTTGTTTATGAAAATTTGATAGATATGGTATTTCTCTACAGTTTCATCTTGTGTACAATATGCCATTATAAACATTCGGCTTATAAATATTCATGATGTCATTATTTCTTACATGAGTATTCATGGAGTAAAGAGTTAATACTTTAACTTTGTTGTCTGTTTCAGTTCTTTTTTTTCCAATTTCTTCTCATTGTCATAAATTGAGTGTCAAAGTATTTGCTTGATGAGTTTAACCCATCAGGGTCTGAACTATTTGAGAAGGTAAACAAATTTTTAAAAAAAATATAATTATATTCTAGGTGATTTCAGTTATAATTGTCACAATGTTTAGACATATTAAAACAAAAACCTCATGCATTTGAACACTGTGATACTTAACAGTATTTTGTAAATAGCATATAAAAGCATCCAGGCATTTTCAGTTGTCAAAACTGTCATATTAGGATTTCAAACATGCAAAACAATCTCAATCTGTAATCAGATAGCAATGATTGCAGGAATTTGTAGCACCTTGTTAACCATCAGCACTTTGGGCAATGTCGTCTGCAAGTGCATCAATAACTGTCTGCTGCAATTCTAAAAATACATTTTTCTTCTATTTCTTTAAAAAAAAGTATAAGATTACCAAACGGTTTGGATCCTGATGAGATGCTGAGTTGCTAGGCATCCTATCTGGATCCAAACTGTTTACAAAAGTAATCCCAAATTTGCCTGTAGAGTGCTGAATGTTAACATATTTCACTGCCACATGTTGTCTGCAAATTTTGTCGTCTGCTGCACATGCATTTGTTTATGTTTTCTCTTCTTTCCAAATACATAATCACAGTAAGAAACATTTTGGGTACTGATGAGATGGGAATAATCAATCTCAGATCACCTATGCAAATAGATGAGATTTGAATGAGATGCCGAGTAACTCGGGGTCTCACCAGGATCTAAACTGTTTGATGCAATGATTATGGCTTTTGAGAGAAAGTGGAAGAAAATTGTAGCAGGCATCAAATTTTGCTGACAACAATAAATGGCAGTGAAACAGTTAATGGCTATACATGCTAATAGATTGTGCCATGTTTTAATTAGTGCCATGTTTAACCCTTTCCCTGATGAATATTCATGTAATAATAATTATTGACATGAATATTTATCAGCTATTTGTTATAATGGCATTTGAACACATGCTTTTATTGGCCTTGAAAGAAACTACAAAATCAGTGTGAGTAGTATGATCTGGGTCTACTCTGTTTGTAAAACTGTCAAATTAACCCATTCCCTCATATTGACGACTTTTGAGGAACCATTGTAATCAATAGAGCATTTGCTCCTGTAGGAGCAAATGCTCTATTTATCACAATTGTTTCAAACTACAAAATTGTAAAAAAAAAATCCTTTTCTCTTTTTAAGTGTTTCTATAAAACTTTATTGTACCCCCTCTTCAAACAAAATTTAAAAATGCAAAAGTTCCAACTGTGCAGAGTAGACTGGCACCATGATAAGTTTTTGCCTGTCTATAGATTGTAACCCTTTACTTCATGAATATTCATGTAAGAAATTGTTAATTAGATTATTTTTTGTAATTGCACATGAGCTTTAGAATCTTTGGCGATAGCAGAATCAGTTCTGTAGAATGATATTATTTCATGAATAAACAGAGCAGACCCTGATCAGACAGCTCCTATGGGGTGTAGAAAGGTGCATTATAGAGGAAGGAGTTTCAACGCTGAATTTTCAGAGTGGCCTAGTCTATCGTTGTTTATTGGGTAGAGTCCATACAGAATAAAAGGGTAAAATTTGTGAGCGGATTTTGAATGACAAACAGTGCAGTTATCTAACCCTTACAAATGTGTTTTTCTTGCCTTTGCAAACAGAGTCACTAGGCCCAAATCAGATGACTGCTGTAGGTGGTAACTGATTGGGGTCTGTTCTGTTAAATTGCTTATGGAATTATATAGAACTGATTCAACAGTTTCTGACATGATCAAACTTTACTTTGTTCATTTTGTATGAAACCATTTGCCAAGGTTAACATGAATTTGGTCATAGCATGCTAATAGATAAATATTGATTAATATTTCATAAAAATCTGAAAGCTGCATAATAAAGATCCAAGGATAATATAAAATGTAAAAGAAGAAAAGATCCAAGGGTAAGAAGAAAAAGAAAATTGGAGATACGATGGTATCGCTCACAAAAAGTGTGTTAACCCTTCGCTTGCTATTCACGTCAATATACCTACCTGTAAATAGTGAAGACCCAGATGAGACAGCTCCTGCAGGAGTTGTCTCATCTGGGTCTTCACTATTTACAAGTTGATTGTAACTAGTGCACACCACAGCAGTGATTGCGCAGCGAAATACTTGTACACAGTGAAGATATATGTAATTATACAACAGCTCATGGGTAAAGAAGGAGAAATTAAAATTCAGCAAGAGAAGGGTTAAATTATTTCGATGCCATAGATGAATCTATGGTAACCTTTGTTAATAGTTGGACCCAAGATCTTGTTGGGATCTACTATTCATGACTCTGATTGTATTTTAGAATTGAAATCGAAGGAAAAAATAGTTTTAGAAATGTAGTAGATGACAATTTTTTTGCAGACGACAATTACAAAACATGCAAAGAGTTAATATTGACATGAAACATAATGTTCAAGATTACAAATTGCAGAGAAGAAAAAAAAATACTGGCAAAACAATCAATGCGTCTTGATAGAAACATCTGTTTATCAGTGTTTAGGATGTTTTAACCCTTTCCCTGTTTATTTCAAATTTCATTACCTACTGAATATTCATGGACAAAAGCGTTATAATGAAATATTGAAGATGGAACATTGTAGCCATTTTAGAAATTAAAGAAACAGATCTTTCATATTCCATTAGCAAACAGAGCAGACCCTGATCAGACGATGGCTCCTCTAGGAGCCATCTGATCTGGGTCTACTCTTTTGCAAATGGGTGAAATTCATTTATACGAGGGAAAGGGTTAAGCACTTAATCTGCTGAATAATTAAAACTAGCTCCTCCTTTTCTGAATATTAATGAAACAAACACTTGTATCAAAATTTATCACTAAAGAAATTTATTAGTATTACAAACAGTGCAGACCCTGATCAAGGGGCAGACTCAGGGGGGCCTTTGATCTTGCTCTACACTGTTTGCAAAGAGTTTATTTACTTGTTCCCACATATTAAGAGTTAATTGAGTGAATGTACATATTCAAAGTTGAATGGCTCATCAGTGTGTATTAAGTTTATAAGCATGAAAGTCTTGACAAACAGTGCAGACCCTGATCAGAGGGCTCCTCTAGGAGAGTTAGGGTTAGCTCCTCTAGGAGCCCTCTGATCTGGGTCTACACTATTTGCAAATGCAGTTCACTCATTTCCCGCATTTTGAGGGTTAAAAATTGACAGAGCATAATATGAGATCATGCCAGTTGCAAAATACCATGCATAAGTTGAAATCAGCTGTTTTTATTTAACAAGACTTGCTATCAAATAAGAAGAGCTGCCATTAAACTTTATTTTTGCAAGATGTTTTATCACCGTAACCCTTGAAGCACTAAGTAAATTTCCATAGCAAATTATCCCTGTCTACTTCCACTTCTAAAAGTTTGCTGTTGTTGTTGTTGTTTTCAACAAGACGATTTAAGTGTCGAGTTTACACTGGTGAGATGCCAAGTTTTTTCATCTGGATCAAAACTGTTTTGAAAGGTCGTCACAAATTTGCCAAACAATTGTGCAAGGAATTAACCATATGAAAGCAGGGCATGAGAGCATGGGCATTTGCAAACAGTGTAGACCATGATAAGAGGACTCCTAGAGGAACCATCTGATCAGGATCTGCACTGCAAATTGTCATCCAAAATCATCTAGCAAAGTTATAAGCTAAGCCTTTCATAGTGACTCTTCACTCGGTTAACCCTTTCCATCGTAAATATGCCTTTCTACGCCTCTGTAAATAAGTCACTTTTTGAAACCATTGTGATAAATAGAGCATTTGCTCCTATAGGAGCAAATGCTCTATTTATCACAATGGTTTCAGAACTACACAATTCTAAACTTTTCCTTTTCTCTAGTAAATGCTCCTCTTTTGGTAGATTCATTCAAAGAGGTTTGGTCTAAAATAGCCTATGAGGGATACAATGATGCATTCAAGGAGTTTAATGTAAAAAATAATGCCTCGAACTAATTGAAGGGATTTTATTTTGGATGGTGCTAAGGATGACCTTCTGCTTTGCAAACAGCCTAGACTAAGATGAGATGTCTAATAACTCAGCACCTCATCAGCCTCCAAGCTTAATTTGACCAATGATCAAGAGTTTCTCCAAAACTTGAACCAATCAGAAATATGTAAACATTACAAGAGATCCAAGTTTAAGCAGACAGTATTTTTTTAACAGCTGGATAATGGTGAACCCTTACAACACTGACTTTTTGAAATGGACTCTTCCAAAATTCAAACAGATCAAGCTTACGGTGAATATTTAGGGATTTTTCTAAAAGAAAAAAAAGTAACATGACAAACAGTGCAGACCCTGATGAGAGGGCTCCTAGATCTGGATCTACACTGTTTGCAACTGACATTAGAGACTCCTGTTCCGTGCAGTAAGGGTTTAAAGCTTTGTCATATTATGGAGTTTGTTTTATTGTTTTAACATCTTGAAATATTTTATTCTTCATTTGGTCTAGGTTACATGTCTGAGATACACATTATTATATGCAGAACTGTAGCTGAATCTTTACTTCATGAATATTCGTGTGAGAGATAACAGGATGATGAATATTAATTAGATTAATTTTCATAATGGCAGATAGATAACTGGCAGAAACAATAGAATCAGATATATATATTTCATTAGCAGACAGGGCAGAGCCAGATCAGACAGCTTCCACAGGAGCCGTCTGATCCGAGTCTTTTCTGTTTGTAAGGACATTAACCCTTACAATGGGGGAAATGAGTCACTAATGCCCTTTGCAAACAGTGTAGACCCAGATGAGAGGGCTCCTCTTAGGAGCCCTCTCATCAGGGTATGCGCTGTTTGTCATGTTAGACTTTTCTTTACAGAAATCCCTAAATATTCACCATAAGCATGACCTGTCTCTCAGAAATAAGAGATTTAGTTCAGTAAAACCTCTCTATAACAACCACTAAATTATATTAATTAGTTAGTATTAAGGGCAGGTGGCTGCTTAAAGTAAGGTGAAAGGTTTTAATGTAACATGGATAGATCTGTACTTCTGTGTATGGTTAAGATCAAGGCATGCTCTGGTACTTTAGTGATCAAAACATGTTGGCAAATAATGCCTTATATAACCCTTTACTCCATAGATGTACCATTTGATGCCTTTGTAAAAAGATTAGACTGGACTCCTGACATTAGGAGCCCTCTGATCTGGGTCTACACTGTTTGCAAATGCCTGGGCATTGTTTGTCCCACATTTAAAGGGTAAGTGAAATGGTACCCAGGTGCTGTTCTTGCAAGTTGATATTTTTATGCCCCCATTGACGATAGTCGGGGGCATATTGTTTTTGCCCTGTCTGTCTGTCTGTCTGTTTGTCCGTTTGTCTGTTTGTCTGTTTGTTTGTCAGCAACTTTAACATTGGTCATAACTTTTGAGCCAGTATAGATAGAGACTTGATATTTGGTATACATATGTATCTCATAAAGCCGCACATTTTGAGGGGTGCCGTGTTAAGGTCAAGGTCATCCTTCAAGGTCAGAGGTCAAATATATGGGTCAAATCGCCAACTTTAACATTGGCCATAACTTTTGGACCAGTAGAGATAGAGACTTGATGTTTGGCATGCTTGTGTATCTCATGAGGCTGCACATTTTGAGGGGTGACATGTCAAGGTCAAGGTTATCCTTTAAGGTCAGAGGTCAAATATATGAGGGGGCATAGTGTTTCACAAACACATCTTGTTATTCTTTCATTCTCTGAGCACTGATAGAGGAAGTTGTGGAAACTAGGGTGATAGCAAACTTTATGAAAACTTTAATCTTGGCAATGAATGCGATAAAAGGTCATAAACATTTGTGAAATCGGCAATTAGCCGGAAGAACACACCTATTTGTCAGCTCTGCCAGAGGCAGGCAGTGCTGTCTTATCATTCTAACACACTTGAATTTGTAGTTTTATTGAGAAATGCAACAGGTAACAAAAATGTTAGATTTTTCATTGCTTATCATTGGCTATAATCTTGTCTGTTTCTCTGAAATATTAAGTCAATTTGATGGAAATGTTCAACTTTTTGCAACCACAGAAAAAATAAATAATTTATCTGTAAGAGCTATACATTTGTTTGACATACTGCTTATATAAAATTGGAATGTATGGTGCAGAGAAATTAATGGTCAGTTTGTGTATTTAACCCCTTCCCTCATATAAACGTATTTTCCTGCATTTTCAAATGGAGTAGACCCAGATCAGACGGCTCCTATAGGAGCCCTCTGATCAGGGTCTGCTCTCTTTGCTAAAAGAATTTGATTGATCTATTTTTTTGCTTTCTAAATGTCTACACTGTTCCACCTTCCATATTTCATTATAACCATTTTTGTCAATGAATATTCAGTAGGTATTGAAATTTGGAATAAATTTAGAACAGGGAAATGGTACATCCATAAATATGGCATTTAACCTTTTACTCATAGATATGGCATTTAACCTTTTACTCATAGATATGGCATTTAACCCTTTACTCATAGAATTGGCATTTAACCCTTTACTCATAGATATGGCATTTAAATGTTTACTCATAGATGTGGTATTGAACTCTTTACTCGGTGGATATTCATGTAATACTGACATTTATGATATTTGTTAGGTTACATTTTTGTAATGGCAAATGAAGTTTTGGTTAAGACAAGACTGTAGAATCAGATCTACACTATTTCATAATCTAACAGGCAGACACTCTGATTTGGGTCTACTCTGTGAGCAAATGGGGTTCAAAGAAGTTTATATGGAGTAAAGGGTTAACAAGGCCATATAATAGACTTAAACTTTTTGTACTCGGGGCATTTGTTGTCTGTTTGCAAAGGTTTTCACCGACTTGCCAGTAGGGAGCTGAAATTCTGCACAAATTGCTGTGAAGTCATTAGGCTAAGAACGTTCAAAACCTTTGGCACATTAGAGTGCATTGTGCTGTACATTATGATAGCCTGTCAGAATAGCCTGGTGTTTGAAGGAGTTTAGAATGTCAAGATGGCAATTTGTAAATGACGTAAAAGAAATGAAAAACCTATATCCCAAGAAATTGCCTGTTAATTCTGCTTCCCAAGTTTTGACACCGAAATAGATCCTCCAGATTAGCGAGAGATATGAATGTACAAATTGATGTCAGGGTAATGTATATACAAACAACCCAGCAGGTCAGCCTCCCTCCCCGACTTGCAATAACCAATTAACGTAAGGTGGAGGATAGAAATCTTACTGTTTTGAAGCTGATGGTTGCCTATACATGATAGTGTGGTGCCTATTTCGGTCATCCCAGTGGGGAAAAAAGTATTGGTCATCTGAAAATATAACTCTCTATAAGTGTGCATGGTTTATGTAATGTAGATTGTCTGGAAGTTGGACACACATTTATCAGTTTTGTATTAAAAGAGCTTTGCATTGTGTAATTACCAGTCCAGTAGAGGATTGTATGAACTATCTGCTCAATGTGCCAAAATAAAACAAAGAGGGGAATGGCAGCTCTTTGAACGCAAGCCGCAACCTATTCAGTTTGGATCCAGATGAGATGCTGTATAACTCGTCAATGTCTCATCAAGATCCAAATTATTTGACACAGAATGTATTTTTACTGAAAAAGGAAGACTAATTAATCATTAGAATGGAAACTAACGGTACTTCTTACTGATTAGACAATCACATAGCATGCAAAGATATTAAATCAAACAGGGTCAGTTTTATGGAGTGAATGTGACTTTCATCACCATTTGAGGCAACACGGATTATTTAAAAAAAAAATTCTTTGAGCAGCAATGTAGAGTGAAAGTACGTAGTTCATGATATATTGATCAACTCTTTCGCTGCAGCATAATTGTAGTCTGCAAATTTTGTCAGTTGTTACAATTGTCAGATTTTTGTTTTCTTTCAAAAAATATAAATACAGTATTGAACCGTTTGGATCCTAAATGACTGCTAAGTTTCTTGTATCTCATCTGGATCTAAATCATAGGTGATCTTAGATTTGCCATTAGAAGTGAAAGAGTTAAGTGACAAGTGAATGAAAATAAATGGATAAGAATAAAAGCCAAAGAAGAAATACCGATGGGGAGGAGAAAGACTTGTTGTGGGATGTATCAGATGACTGGATGGTAGGTTCTAATTGAGGTTCAATATATTTAATTGAATATTTTAACCCTTTCACTGTTCTAGATTTATTCCAAATTTCAATACCTACTGAATATTCATGGACAAAATAGTAAAGATGAAATATAGAAAGTGGAACATTGTAGTCATTTTAGAAAGAAAAAAGAAACCGATCTATCCATTTCCATAAGCAAATAGAGCAGACCCTGATCAGATGGCTTCTATAGGAGCCGTCTGAACTGGGTCTACTCTGTTTGCAGCTGCATGGAAACATATTTATATGAAGGAAAGAGTTAAGCTCCTTTGATTAACCCTTTCCCTAATGAACATTATCAAAGCAATTTTTGGCTTAGACAAAAACTGGGTTCAGATCTGTATAATTTCATATGTAAACAGAGCTGACCTGATAAAGACAGCTCCTGCATGAGCCATCTGATCTGGGTCTACTCTGTGTGCAATGGCATGAAAAAGGTGTATATGGAAGAATGAATTTGAAGGATCATAGCCATAAATTTATTTAATATCTAATAGAATATAAACCTGAACAAAGCCTCTTATTTCTAGCAGTTTTATGTTATAGAATTTTCATTATTGTCAGTTATTGCACCACGTCTTGGATATAGTTCCTAGGGTACCATTACTGTCACTATGAAGTATATTTCTTTTTTTAAGTATTTTTTATTCAGCTAGTTGAAGCATATAAAGTATCTTGCAGTTATATATAAGGATCAATAAGTGGTCTGGTCCTAGGAGAAGAAAACAAGTCTTGTGAGAGTATTTTCCATTGCGGGGTAAAAAATCCGGGGGCTTGGTGCAAAACTATTGTAACTCCTTCACTTTGTGAAGGAGTTACAATAGTTTTGCACCAAACCCTAGTATCATTCTTTGTCCCTTTAGTGTTTGAGAAATATTTACTACCTAATACGGTATACCTGAAGCAGTAATAATTTTATGAACCCATTACCTCATAGGCTATTTTTAGATCCAACCTCTTTGAAGAAATCTACCGAAAAGGAGCATTTACTAGAGAAAAGGACAATTTTAGAATTGTGTAGTTTTGAAACAATTGTGATAAATAGAGCATTTAAATGCTCCTATGGAGCAAATGGTTTCAAAAAGTGACTTTTACAGAGGCGTAGAACGGCGTATTTATGGCGGAAAGGGTTAAAAGGTTAAATCTGAGCTATAATAATGTTAACCCTTTTTGAATGCTGAATTTTCAAAGTAGAATAGTCCATTAATGGTGAACTATAGACTCCATTCAGTATGAAATGATCAGTTTAATGATACAATTTTTGTTTTGAATGAAAAATAGTGCAGACTCTGATCAGCCTTCTGATCTTGGTCTACACTGTTTTCAAATGCCAGTACACTCTTTCCCTGTATTCCAAGGGTTCAAGTAAAACTTTTATGATTACATTGAGGACTAAACCTGCATTTACAGCATAAAAAACCCGCCAAGTCCATCAGTAATTTGATGAAATCTGCTTCAAATTGACAATAATTGTTCAGGAAAAAATTCTTAAAGGTTGAAATTGTAATTAAACTTAATTTAAATTTTGAAAGGATAGTTTTAGAAAAAATAAATTGAAAAGTCCTTTAGATGTCATTCACCTTCTTTCTCGTTCACTTTCTGTAAAATCTTTTCATCAATTAAGAACAATTTTTTTCTCCGAATTTCTCATTGTTGAAAATATCTCTCTGAGTACATGTCATCTGAAAAAAAAATGTCATACTTTACAAACTTGAAAGTAAAATTGTTTTCTTCCATTTCGCTCAAAACATACAATCATGGTGGTAAACAGTATGGATCCTGATGAGCCACTCATGTATTCAGCATGTCTTTGCCATCTAACCTGTTTGTATAGGTTAACCATAAATTTGCAGCTCGTGTACACAAAGTTAACTTTTGCCATCATACAAACCCCTTTGCAAACAGAGTAGACCCAGATCAAACAGCTCCTGTAGGAGTCGTCTTATCACAGACTGCTCCTGTGGAGCAAATGCTCTATTTAACACAATGGTTTCATAAAATGACTTTTACAGAAACGTCAAAAGGTGTCAATATGCGGAAATGGGTTAACCTATACTCCAGAAATATTCAGGTAATAATTAATGGGATTATCAATATTAATTAGTTTCATTTCATAATGGCACAACAAACATGGAAATATTTGATCATGATAAACTGTAGAATCAGATCTGTATTATTTCATAAGCAAACAGGAGCCATCTGATCTGGGGTTACTCCCATTGCCAACGGTGTCAAAAAATGTATCTACAGAGTAAAGGGTTTAGACAGGTGGCAGCTAAATGCAGTGTGAAAGTCAAGCAGAAAGCTCCCAAAGGAGCTTTCTGCTAGACTTTCACACTGCATTTAGCAGCCACCTACCTAAAACATCAAATGATTTTCTTTACTTAAAGTCTAATATTGAGTTTGTAAGCTAAATTAAACAGGGAGGACTGAACATGAGTATGTTACCTGACATCAGATTCATTAATGAGGAATTCATGTCATGTGGTGTTTTATTATTTAAGCTGTTAATTAGATCTAAAAATATGTGTAACTATTTATATGGTGCTGTTGAATGTGATATACCCTAAATACTCTATGTATTTCCACTCTCTGTCTGCTTGGATGTAAAACTGAATAAATCCAGTTAGCACCATGTAGCAAATAGGGAATTATGGCACACTGTAGTAAATAGGGAATTGACACACTGTAACAAATAGGGAATTGGCACCATGTAGTAAATAGGGAATTGACACACTGTAGCAAATGGGGAATAAACATCATGTAGTAAATAGGAAATTGACACACTGTAGCAAATAGGGAATTGACACACTGTAGTAAATAGGGAATTGGCACAATGTAGTAAATAGGGAATTGACACAATGTAGCAAATGGGGAATAAATACCATGCATGTAGTTAATAGTGGATTGACACACTGTAGCAAATAGGGAATTGACACACTAGCAAATAGGGAATTGACACACTGTAGCAAATAGGGAATTGGCAAAATGTAGCAAATAAGGAAGTCACTAATCATACTGCTCCTTCAGGAGTTGTTTGATCTGGGTCTGCACTTTGTCTTAATTTGTCTGTCCAAATACATAGGGTAATTAGGGTATACACACAGTTCAGATCCAGAACAGTGAAACATTTCATTGCTATCATTTTGTTTGATTGATTACTGTTTGCCATTGCTAAGTAATTATCATTTGCTATTGCGTAGGCGATCACAAATTCGCCACCAGTGTGCAAAGAGTTAATTTTAACCTTAAAATATCATGTGTTACATAATACCTTATTTAGCAGAATAAATCTTTTGGTAATACAATCTGTGCTGATATATGGTAGTACAAAATGCCAAAGACAAGATAATCATAGTTTATTGCTGTTTCCAAGGTTAAAATGTCATTGTTGTGTCATACTTAGTTAACCCTTTCCCACATTTTGACGCCTCTGCAGAACTCACATGTTGAAACCATTGTGATGTTTTCAAACTACAAAATTCTTAAATTTTCCTTTTCTCTGGTTAATGCTCCTTTTCGTTAGATTTATTCAAAGAGGCTGGATCTAAAAGTAGCCTATGAGGTAATGGGTTAACCCTTTCCCTCATATAAACACTTTTTCATGCCTTTGCAAGCAGAGTAGACCCAGATCACATGGCTCCTGTAGGATTTGATCTTACAGTTTCTACCAATACCAAAAATTTATTTGTACATTTGCCATTATAAAAATGCAGCTAATAAATATTCATGATGTCATTGTCACTAACATTAACCCTTTCCCTGTTCTGTGTTCATTCCAAATTTCTATACCTACTGAATATTCATGGACAAAATAATTTATATAGAAATACGGGAGGTGCAACATTGTAGCCATTTTAGAAAGTAAAGACGCAGATTTTTGAAATTCTATTAGCAGACAGAGTAGACCCTGATCTGACGGCTACTCTTTTTGCAAATGCGTGAAAACATGTTTATATGAGGAAAAGGGTTAATACTCAATAGGGAAAGGGTTAACTGTCATGTTCAAGATTAAAATGTCATTGTTAATCATTCTTAGATAAAATATTTCTGTCATTTTCACAAATATTTGGATACCTCTTCACTAGATTGTGAAGCTGAAGAAGTCCAATTGGCTGCATTTTCACAACTTTGAATGAAGCAAATGGAGAAGTAAATCATGCAGACCCTGATCAGGGTCCATGCTTATAAAACTTTTAGTTGAAATGGTTTCACAAAGTGACTTTTACAGAGTTGTCAAAAGTTGTCAATATGAGGGAATGGGTTAAAATGACAGTGACATTTAGATCTTTATGTTGAATCCTTTGAATTCATGAAAGAAGTTTATTGGCATTTACTGACAGTGTGATTCCAAATCAGAGGGCTCTCAGAGGAGCTCTCTGATCAGGGTCTGCACTGGATGCCATTCAAAATTCTCTCACAAATTATACCCGTTCCTTGAACCATGATGAACGTTTCCACATTGAAAATTGTTTCGAGAATATTGCTGTGTTTTTCGCCCACCATTGCCTGACAAATTCCCGTAGTTTGTTCTCAGGTGTAACAAGTTGCAGTATTCATATCAGCATGGAAATTAGTGATGTGCCATGTTAATTAGCCACATGCTAACAGAATCATTGACAAAATTGACACTCCATTAAGGTGGTTAGCATCATTCTGTTCTCAGTGCAACCAGTTATGTGTGTGTGATGTTTGTTTAACTTGATGAATAATCATGTAAGAAATAACTAATGTATGAATATTAAATAGATTGAATTTTTATGATGGCATCATGAACGGGGGAATTTTTGGCCGTGGCAGAACTATTATTAGATCTACAGTAAAACCTCTCTTATAACGGCCATTGAATTACATCAAGTATTTTGTGTTAAAGGCAGGTCGCTGCTTAAAGCAAGGTGAAAGTAAAACAGAACGCTCCTATACATGTAGGAGCGTTCTGTTTTACTTTCACCTTGCTTTAAGCAGTCACCTACCCTAAATACCAACTAATTAACACAATTTAGTGGCCATTATAGAGAGGTTTTACTGTATATCATTTCATAAGGAAATAGAGCAGTCCCTGATCAGGTGGCTCTTACATACAGGAGCCATCTGGTCAGGGTCTGCACTATTTCTGTATTATACCAAGCATCAAAAAGACAATATCTTTGAGGCAAATGTTCAAGGAGATATAACAGTTTTGATACTGAGAATATTCTTCAAAGACAAATTCCACAAATTTAACCCTTTATCATGCCTTTACAGAGTACACCAAGACCAGACTGCCCCCTGAAGGAGCCGTCTGATCAGGGTTCACTTTGTTTGCTTGTGACATGATATAGATTTGATGCAAAAAAAATTACAGTATAAAATTTCAGGTTATAAATTCAGATCATTTGTTTGTATATCAGACTGTTATGTGTTTACATTTAAAGATGTAAACTTTATTTCACATTTCTTAGGTGTTTTTAGAGCACAGAAACAAAATATGATAGGCCCAATGCTTTCACTGTTTGTAATTTTGTTATGTTGGACAGACACCTGTCTTGTAATCAACACTGCTACAATCAACTGACTGGTCTTGTCATTTTTATTGGCTGGCCACCCAGAAAATGTCATGTAATCAGAACTGCCTCCGTTGAAATCAAGCAAAATTGGAAGCGAAAAAATATCCGGCTCTAGACACTGAAACTTCTTTGAATCTTTTACCTAGCATGAGTCATGGCTAAGGCCTACAGCAGATATGATTGTTGATAATATTGAACATGATATTTCCTCTGTTTACAACCAAGAGTTGACCTCTGTAACTGATTAGCAAAACGGAACAGGTTATCTTCCAGAAATCAGGTGTTATTCAAGGGAGATAATGTTGTGTAGAGCGTATAAAGGGAGGTAACCCATGCATATATAAGATGTATATCTTCTGAGGCAATGTAACTCTACTGAACTCCAAATGCTTCTGACAGCTGTGAATATTTTCATGTTGATAGAATTAGTGTCAAATGGGAGTTTGCAGTTTTACTTACATTGTTTATCAGCTTTACTAATTATAGGAATTATTCTCAAGATAAATCTCACTAAAAGCCAGGGAAAATTCTACAAAATACAACCCCAGTGGTTCCCAGGCACTTAGTTGATTTAGATCTTGCCCATCTCTTTGTCTGCAATTATGCCAGAACGTTTGTTTAACCCTGAATGTAGGAACTGACATATTTAACTGACTTTGTCATACCATAATTATAGACTCAGATCAGAGGGTATTGGAGGAACCCTTTAATCAGGATCTGCAATGTCTGTCTTGCAAATACCACTGTCCTTTCATAAAAAGTGGGCTGTACTGTTAAATAAAGGTGGGACATTCCACATTGAAAATTCAGCATTCAAAATGCTTCCCTTAGCATGTTTGACCTACCTATTGTCTCTACAACACTTCTTATTATCAAAATTTATTCACTTGCTAATAAGAGTGAAAATCTTGTGATGTGGTACAGAGCTATATGAAGCACAGCCACACCTTCCTCTAGCAGCCACCAGAGCCAAATCTGGACACTTTGCAAATGAAAACCTGATCTTTGCCTGCGTTTTAAAGTCTAACAACACAAATATTTTCACAATCTTTTTGCATAAGATGACAGCTGACTTGTCTTGAAGGGCTTATCGGTAGAACAAACAGTGTAACATTTTCCAAGAAACCCACAGACTAGATAGGCAAGCACAGTTTTGTGATAAGCACAGGCTTTTATTGTCAGAGTCAGGGCAAAGTCAGGTGTTTCTACAGCAAATGTTATGCTTTTCAATTAATGAAAGTTTTTGCAGGATGTCAAAGTGACAAGCTGTGGTATTATATCAGGTGTTGCCATTTCAAACACAGTAAAATCTCATTATACGGCCATGACATCCTTTGGAATTAATTTATACACTACAGTATTTACATACTTAGCAAGTTTCTTTAAACAATAGATGGCAATGTTTAGTTATCTCCCTTGGTTCCCATACTTTGTTCTCTCCCTTGAACTGTAAAGAAACAAGTAGGAGATTTTTCAGCAAGATCATATGAAGTATTTGTTGTCACTGTGCCTTTAAACATTTACTTGATGAATATTCATGTAAGAAATAATCGCATCATGAATATTAATTAGATTAATTGTTGTAATAACACATGAACGCATGAATGTTTGGCCATGACAGAAGCTGTAACGTCATATCCTTCTATATATCATAGGCAAACAGAGCAGGCCCTGGTCAGACGGCTCCTACAGGATCTTGGTCTACTCTGTTTGCAAAGGCATAGGCATAGAAAGGCATATTGATGGAGTAAAAGGTTAAAAGTAAAAACAGAGTTTCAAATATGAGGATTTGTTGTATTGACAATGTCTTAATTCTTTACCAAACCCATAATTAGAATTGTCTCTGAGATGATTCTAATGAGTACTCTCAACTAATGGTCTGGTAAAGAAATGAAGAAAAACTTTAGCTCACAGCTTGTGTCTAGACTGAATTTAATTTACAAGCAGAAATGTTTTGTTTACTCACAGAATACTTGTATTGGTGTATCTTAATTACTCTAAGTAATCAGACAAACCTAGGTAAATAGTGCACACATCCTGAAGGAGCTGTTTGATCGGGCTATACACTGTTTGCTAATATATCAGCCTAATTTATAGTTATTAACCCTTCGCTTGCTGTTCACGTCAATATAACTACCTGTAAATAGTGAAGACCCAGATGAGACAGCTCCTGCAGCCAGTGCACTCCACAGCAGTGATTGCACAGAGAAATAATTGCAGACAGTGAAGATATATGTAATTATACAACAGGGCATGGGTAAAGAAGAAGAACTGCTTTTTTAAAATTCAGCAAGAGAAGGGTTAAAATCGTGAACAAATTGAAATTCAGCTCTACAAAGCAGTGGAGATGAGAGACTGGGTCTTCAAATAGTTGGGGCAATTAGGGTATGTAGCTTGATTTGAAGTCAAAGTCGGTGTTCACATTGACATACTTCTAGGCTGTTACTGAGATAGTGTTAGATTGCAGATATAAAAACGCGGGCAGATTTCCCAGACAGATAAAATATGATATGCCTAAATCTATGTAGCCGTAATGTGTTTTTAGTAAAGAAAAAAAAATACGAAAAAAGGTTGATGCGACTGGGTATGTGTTAAAATCTTCACCATGTATCAGTGATGTAAACAAGTTAACCCTTTTGATGCAAGACACATAATGCACTGGTATATGCAGACAGTGTAGACCCAGAGGAGCCCTCAGATCAGGGTCTGCACTTTTTGTCATTCAAAATCCTCTTACAAGTTTAACCTTTTCTATGCCTCTGTAAAAGTCACTTTTTGAAACCATTGTGATAAATAGAGCTTTTATATAAATGTTCTATTTATCACAATGGTTTCAGAACTAACAATTCTAAAAAAAAATCCTTTTCTCTAGTTAATGCTCCTTTTCAGTAGATTTATTCAAAGAGGTTGGATCTAAGAATAGCCTATGGGGGAAAGGGTTAAGTCTGTCATACTGAGTGGACACTATAGTTAATTACCAATAGGCTATTCCACGTTAAATTCCAGGAAACTTGATGAGAGTTCTTTTGTTTAACCCATTCCCTCATATTGACAACTTTTGACGATTCTTTCTTTTTGAAGTCACTTTCTGAAACCATTGTGATACTTTTGCAAACAGAGTAGACCCACATCAGACAGCTCATGTTGGGACTGTCTTGATCTGGGTCTTCTGTTTGCTTATTCTGACATTAGTGGAGTTCTAATGAAGTTTCAAAGAATTTCATTAAAATAAAACAAAATGTGTTAAAACTAACCACCTAAAAATGTGAAGTAACAAACTCGTATCTTAACATCTTAATTATGTTGTTTACATTATGTTTCCAGGGTCAATGAATTGGGTTCAATTAAAACTCTTATTCAGACTATTTGAGTTACCTCCCTTTAATTGTACTCTATCGTTTGTTCATTATTACATAAAATTATGTGGAGAACGCATACAACTCACGAGTTTTGCTGATTGGTGTCACAGAGAAAAAAAAAGAATAGAGGATATGCAAAGAATTACATAACTTTTGAAGTTGCTGTAATGAATACCCAGGATGCACAGCTGCAGTGTATTTCGTTGCATCTGAACTAAGCTCCACGTAAGATGATTCTCTTTGCAGAACATACGTAAGTGCAGACGGGCTACCCCGTTGAGCGGGATCTTTTGTACAATCTCCTGATAAGCCGTAAGCAGAACAGTTCTAAACCGTTTTTGTAATACCCTCTTATCTGATGGACTGACAGAGAATTTTATCAAGTTTTATACATCAATGTTTTTCTGCTTGCTTTTCGTCTTCAGAAGAGTGATTCATAAAACGATGTGCAGTTTTGACAATATTGATTATGTAATACTCATGAACAAGGAATTCAGTCACAATGCTCATATTTGTCAGATCATTGTTACCTCATTAATCCTCATAGGTATGACTTTTTGACCCTTTCCTCCATAAATATTCATATAAGAAAATATAACATCATGAATATTAATCATATTAATTGTTACAAAAGCACATGGACACATGAATTTTTGGCCATGACAGAAGGTGTAGAATCATATCTACATTATATCATCAGCAAACAGAGCAGACCCTGATCAGACGGCTCCTATAGGAGCCGTCTGATCTGGGTCTGCTCTGTTTGCAAATGCGTAGAAAGGCGTATTTATGGAGGAAAGGGTTAATGTCTTTGCGAACAGAGTAGACCAGGCTCAGCCAGCCTGTAGAAGCTCTGTTGTCTTATGAAATAATACAGATCTGACTCTATAGTTCCTGCCATGGTAAAAAATTACTGTGTTCATTATGCAGTGTAAATATTGAGGTAGTTCATACTGATAATATCGTTATTTCTTACATGAATATTCATATATTCATAGAGTAAACGGTTAAGTGAAATAAATATGTACCACTGAACTGTACATGTAGTTATTTGGATACTTCATAATAATTAAACCAATTATGTTAAAACCCTTGGAATGTGAGAAATGAGGATACTGGCATTTGCAAACACTACACCCTGAATGGACTCGAATGTTAAACGATGAGAGAACATTCCACTTTGATAATTCAGTACTAAGGGCATGCAGTTCTTCCAACTAGTTTTCAGTATTCAGATTCTGTGATAAGAAATTTCTGAAGAATATTAATTCCATTGTATTATTTTCTGTTTTTGGGCAATATCTTTATACAAAAATTCCTGTCATCATAAATATTGATAATAACTGAATTTTTATCATAACCAATGAACAAAGGGTCTGGATCTACTCTGTTTTCAAGATATGAAAAAATGCATACCTACAGAGTAAAGGGTTGAGTTGCCTGTGTTTTGATCTGTCAAATAGTTATACCCCTTCAATACTACAGTAAAACCTCTCTATAACGGCCACTAAATTACATCAAGTATTTTGTGTTAAAGGCAGGTGCCTGCTTAAAGCAAGGGGAAAGTAAAACAGAACGCTCCTATATGAGCGTTCTGTTTTTACTTTCATCTTGCTTTAACCCTTTCCCTGTTTCAGATATGTACATTTACCCCATCCATATACATACATGGTTAGTACATCTGATAACCAATAATCAATACTGTATAGGTCACAGTGGCTACACTATCTTCATACAGGTAACTGGAGATTTAGTGCTGATCTGACACCTGTCTTTTATAAGACACTCTAATAGCATTTCAACTTAACTTAAACTTTTAGGTTTCAGAATAAAGTTTGTAAGAAATTAAATTTTCTTTCCGATGATGTAATTTTCACATAGGTAAGGTAAATAAGAGTAAAAATACAGGAGGTGTAAAGAAATAAATTAGAAATTAAATCCAAACCAATGTACAAATAACTTATATATATTGTGGGGATATAAAACAAACAGAATATTAGGTTTTGATTAGGGTCTACACAATCTGTACTGATCAGGGTCTACACTATCTGACAGTACTGATCAGGGTCTACACTATCTGATAGTACTGATCAGGGTCTACAGTTATCTTACAGAAGTAATCAGGGTCTACACTATCTGATAGTACTGATCAGGGTCTACACCATCTGACAGATCTACATTGGTTATCAGGATCTACACTGTAATGCCAGACCTTGATCAGACAGGTTATATATATACAATCAGGGTACACGGTCAGGTTTTGTTTCAGGGTCTACATTGTTTATCTTATTTGTTAGAGGGTCTACACGTAAGTGTTGTTTTTATCTGAATAATGAATATACATTGTTGATCAAGTTTGGTCTGCATAGACACCGTTTGTGCGGTCTACACTGCCAGGCTTTGATCAGGGTCAGCACTTTGATCTGGGCCTGCAGTAAAGAAAAAGTATCTGTAGTCAAATCATCCAACTCACCAAAATGCCATCATTATGCATATGGGTCTGTTTCCATATACTAACTTATTCGACAATAAATCATCAGTTGCATCATTGTTGGTTGTTGCCGATCACACACATTTAGTGTGCGACTCGATCTCAAAACTCAAAAGAACTTCGATCAGGTTCATTATAAACTGCTCTAAATAATAGCTAGTTTTTAAATAATTGCTTAAATCTAAATCATGTTAAATACTTTTCGGTTTTAAATGAGTAATTTTGTATTCAATTTACAAACAAATGTGTATCACCTCCAGATCAATTAATTGTGGAAATTGTGTCGAATAAAACTCGGCAAAATTCAAACAAATATTCTTCATAGATTTACAACCTTGTTGACAGGATGTGACTTGCGTAAGGGAGAAATGTTAATTGCCTCTGCCCTCTGGGGCAGTAAAACCCCTATAATCGGATTAAAACCTGCTGTGTAAAACAATAAATATGGCTGCCACTGTTTTCAGAAAATGAAAGGGTCAGTGTCTTCTGAGAATGAAAGGTCACATGTGATGTCGCGTGATTTATTGGGGCTTTAAATTTCATTTGATTGGTCAAAGAGTACACACCCTTTTCTATATTAGCATATAACCTCCGACCCCAGCTCTGAGTCTGGGGGTTTCCTAATGATGTTTTATGACGTACTTCCTGCTCAATGTTTGCAATTTTTTGCAAATGGCTGCCGAATTAAATAATGAGGCATTTACACGCATCAAATCATTGCGAAAGACATTTAAATAGGTTGTATGGAAATGGAAACATACTCCTGGCAACTCAGTAAGTCCATATGAAATGCACAGTAGTAAAACTTAGAACCCTCATTGTATTTGATCGCCAAAAACACCGATAATTTATATAGCAACATAATGGTTTTTTCTTGTCAACTTTCGGTAAAGTGGTTGTTGTTTATGTTTGCATAAACTTTGACGTGTTTTTTCAAATGAAAATGTATTTAATATGCATTTAAAATCGAGACGCGTGAAAAGGCGGGTAAAACGGGTAATGGATAACCGCGGGATAAGGCGGGTATATCGGGGAATTGATACACACGGGATAAGGCGGCTTGAACAGGTAATAGATACACGCGGGCTAACGCGTGTAGAACAGGGAAAGGGTTAAGAAGTCACCTGCCCTAAATACCAACTAATTAACTCAATTTAGTGACCATTATAGAGAGGCTTTACTGTATATTATACATGAGTTAGTTTGTTATACGTGAGAAACTGCTGGTATGATCTAATCACTCAGTTCTGTAGAGGTGTAATTGTACATATGGTAAGTTCCAAAAGTCTCAGTTTGATATTGTTAATGTATTTTACTTGTGCTATACTGATAACGACCTCAGATGATAAAATCATTTTGCTCAAGCGTTACCCTGTGCCCTGTTCTGTACTCATCTATCATAGTATAATCTTCCGACATCTGTTTCCAGACTAATATTTCCTTGCCAGCTCCTGTTGATGTCACCAGCATTGGTCTGTCAGCTCAGAATTTCATGCCTGGAATTAAAATGATAGTTATAGCAAGATTTTGATAAATTATTGATATTGTATATTTTATAAGTCTGTCAATTAATAGATAGACTGTATGACTTTGTGGTCTGATATAGGGTATATAGCACCTGAAAAAAAAAGGTTTGGATTAACCAGAAACATTAGAATCTGTTCTACATAGTACTATATGCAAACAAAGCAGACCCTGGGACTTATGTAAAAATGTAATGTAATTTAAAAAACATATTTTCAGTTCTCAATCCAGATTTAAGACAATAAAAAACTCAACACTCTATGTACAACAAGAATTATTGAATGCTGAATAATGTTGATCCTTTGTTAGAATGTAGTGCTGGGGTTGGGTTCTCTGGAATGTCCACCATATGTTGGGTAGGCATTGTTTTGAAACTCTACCCCACAGTTATCTCTATTGGAGGATTAGCCGGTCTCAGTAGCTTTTCCATTGGTATTTCTTTAGTCTTTAAAACCTTTGAATGCTATGCGGAAATTTAGAAAAAAGGAATGACCCATCAGTGTTTAATGATAGAGTCTATTCAGTATGTAAGGATATAATTTGCTAGCAGATTTTGAGTGAAAAAAAGGGATGACCCTGATCAGAGGACTTCTCTTTGGTCGGGGTCTATACTGTTTTCCTTTTGCCAGTACGCTCATATCCCATATTCAGAGGGTAAAACCCTTAACCCATTCCCTCATATTGACGACTTTTGACCCCTCTAGATCTGTAAAAGTCACTTGAAATAATTGCCAATATATACATACTGAAGAATTATTTGAGATAATAAACATGTGAAGAGCTCGAGGGTGGAGCCTAAGTCATACACGTCCATGGAGTAAAGGGTTAAGACATGGTTTTTGTTTTATAATAACTGTGAAGACTGTACTCTGATTTTCTGATCTTGTAACGCTATTTGTCAGAGAATATGACTGTGAGTTGATAATTAAGTTGTTTACCGGCTGTTTGATTACTAATTAGCTATCAGGCTTCTCTGAAGATGTGTTTTCAATCACCTTGTTAACCCTTTCATTGCTTACATGTCAAAATGGAATTTTCTACTTTTGTTTAACAGTAAAGTCTATTTAGAATAATTTAGAATAATAATGGGCTGAAAGAGTTCTTGATGAAAGAGTTTTTGAATTGAAAACAGTGCAGATCCTGGTCAGGGAGTTCCTTCAGGGGTTGATCTGGGTCAGTGCTGTTTGCAAATGCCAGTTAACATGTCATCTACAATGCTGGCTGTTTATTTCATTTGCTTAACCCTTTCCTCCATAAATATGCCTTTCTATGCCTCTGTAAAAGTAACTTTTTGAAACCATTGGGATAAATAGAGCATTTTGCTCTTAAGGAGCAATGCTCTATTTATGACAATGGTTTCATAACTTTTCTCTTCTTAATGCTCCATTTTTGGTAGATTTATTCAAAGAGGTTGTATCTAAAAATAGCCTATGAGGGAATGGGTTAAGTTTATTGATATTCATACATATATTATTTATTTCATGAATTTTCAAGGAGTAACGGGTTAACTGAAAGCAAGTGTTATCATCAACTGCTTTTGAAATACTTTTCTGAAAAATTGCAAAACCAGCACGGCTAATAAGTCATTTAACCCTTTACTTCATGAATATTCATGTAAGAAATACTGACAACATGAATAAAGAAATATTATTTAGTTTGTTATAATAGCACATGGATACATGCATTTTTGTCCATGGCAGAAGCTGAAGAATCATATCTATATTATATTAGCAAACAGAGAATCTTCTGATCATACAGCTCCTACAGAAATTGCCTGATCTTGGTCTGCTCTGTTTGCAAATGTGTAGAATTGCATATTTATGGAGTAAAGGGTTAAACATTCAGTTTTATGCATACTTCTTCATCCTGAATTGTGCCAATTTCTGAGTTATCTCCCTTTTGCCTTGTAAGATCTTCAGAACACAGCTATTTAGTAAGATAAGTATTTAAGAGGTAAAGTAAAACCTCTCCACAATGATTTCAAAGACAATTTTTAGCTTAATGCAGGACTGAAGTTATACAGAAAGCTTTTCTGCATTATTTTTTCTGCACTAACCCTTTCCCTGATCAATATTCATGTAAGAAATAATGGCATCAATATTTATTTGCTGAATTTTTATAATTAAAACTTACGGTATGTTATAATATGGATCTGATTCTACAGTTTCTGCCATGCTAAATATTCTTTTATATGCCATCATGCATACATGTCCAATTAATTCATGATGTTATTATTTCTCTCATGAATATTCATCAGGTGGTTAACCCTTTACCTCATATAAATGTGTTTTCACACATTTGCAACAGAGTAGACCCAGATCAGACGGCTCCTATAGGAGCCGTCTGATCAGGGTCTGCTCTGTTTGCTAATGGAATTAAAAGATCTGTTTCTTTACTTTCCAGAATTATTACAATGTTCCCCCTTCCATATTTCATTATAATTTCATTTGGTGAATGTACATGAATATTCAGTAGATATTGAAATTTTTTTAATAAACATAGAACAGGGAAAGGGTTAATGCCTTTACAGATAAAGTACATGTATACCCAGATTAGACAGCTCCTGTGTGAGCCACTTCATCAGGGTTTACTCTGTTTGCTTATGAAATAAAAAAAAGTCTGATTCTAGTTTCTGCATTGGTCAAAAGTTTTCTTGTTCATAATTCATCTTATTAATATTCATATATTCATTATTTCTTGGTGAATATACATCAGGTAAAGAAGTTCCACTGGTGTGTCTTGCTGTCTTTAATGTGCTCATTGATGAGACTGGAGCAGATCCAGAAAATACTAGGATTTATTTTTATAGCACACATAAAAAGATGTGTGTTTGATGATAATCTACGTTCCAGTTGGCTGTGTGTTAGTACTTGTTACCCCACCCCCTGCCGAAAACATTTCAAAACATAAGGTGTCTGGTTTGGTAATTAAGACCAGTCAGGTATTCCTCCTACAGGTTGTCGTCCTTACTTAGCTTCACCTAAGTTCAAATGAGTAGACTTGTGAAATATTTGACACTGGTACTGTCAGACAATTCTGAAAGAGTAAAGATGGTAATAGTATTGCAACAATAGTTCACTAATGTTTTAACCCATTCCCACTTAGGCTATTTTTAGATCCTACTTTGATTAAAATTACCAAAAAGGTGCATTTACTAGAGAAAAGGAACATTTTAAAAGAATGGTTTCAGAAAGTGACTTTTACATAGGCGTAGAAAGGCGTCAGTATGTGGAAATGGATTAACCCATTCCCTCACATTGACGCTTTAGACAACTTTGAAAAGGTCACTTTTTGAAACCATTGTGATAAATAGAGCATTTGCTCCTATATATGATAAATAGAGCATTTGCTCATATACATGATAAATAGAGCATTTGCTCCTCCTATACGTGAAGAGGAAATGGTTAATTAACCATACAGCAAAAATAGGTTTGTGAATTAACCCTGCAACAATAACATACTAGTATATAATTATCAACCTGTCCTTTGTTCTGCACCCTCTGACACCTTTGCAAACAGAGTAGAACCAGACCAGATGGCTCCTGAACAGGGTCTGCTCTGTTTACTTATAGAATATCTTGGATTTGATTCTTTACAGTGTCTCATAGCAATGCATTCACTTGTGATATTATAACTATAAGAAAAATAGTTAGCATTTATTTGAGAGAAAGGGTTTAATACACGTCATGTACTTGATCGAGAATATGCTAGTGCAATACTTCTGCAACAATAATATTCTACCTGTAGTGTATTACTGCTATAAAAAAATAATACACTAGTGTACATGTTATTACCACTTCACAAATGAGACATAAGTTTATTACAACTACACAATGTAATTGATTCTTTTTACAAGTGTCTGCAATTATCTCTATAACAATGGATATACAATGGATAGACAAAGGCAAACAGTATAGACCCAGATGAGAGGGCACTGATCAGAATCTACACTATATGCATTACCAGTCCTATAGGACCAAATGCTCTATTTATCACAATGGTTTCATGAAGTGGTTATTACAGAGGCGTAGACAGGCGTATTTATGGAGGAAAGGGTTAAATGATAATTTGAAAATCATATGATTTTATATATACATAATGTGGGTAAGTGGACTTAGAACCTCTCTGCAGTTACTGGGTACATCTTTCCAAGTTCAAGACATTAGAAAACTTTCTGATAGCGGGATAAGAAAACTTCCTGATAGACTGGAATACCCTGCTCATAACTAAAGTACTATTTAATAACAGAAATTAAATCAATATATTCAACACCAGATCCTAATTAAATGTTTGCAAATTGCATTTCTTAGTCTGTTTCAAAAGTTAAGGAAATTTAATCCGAAAAACAAAACATAAAACAAAAAAAAACAGCAAAAGAAAAAAGCAGCAACAGAAGTTTGGTACGTAGTTATTTTTAGCTGGATGAAGGCATGCCTGAGCTCTCGCTGAGTTATTTACGGCCACCCAATTTCTCATCATTATCAAAAAGCAGCAAGCTTGGTTACAGAAGTCTGTGAATCTTCGTTCCAGAAGCCCCTTATCAGCATTATCTGGCCTGTAGAACTCCGTCACGGGCCCCCTTATCTACCAGCCTCGTAACAGCCAAATTGAATTATCCTGTTCCTTTTTGGTTTCGATAAAATTTGAAATCGGTTTTGAATTGGAAATTACACTTGATATCATGCTGTTCAATGATTTCATTATTGCGTAAGGCTTTTAATTAGGATCTGAGAGGACTTTGTTTATCAAATCTAGAAAGGTAGGATAGATTCTAATTGTATAGTGATGATCTGCATGATTTTCAGATTTAGCTCTTTCAACACTGAATTTCCAAAATTCATAAAGATCAAACTTATCATGAATATTCAGGGATATTTTTTAAGAAACTGCAACATAACAAACAGTGCAGACTCTGATTAAAGGGTTCCTCTAGGAGCCCTCTCACTGGGTCTTCCCTGTTTAGTGACTTATTTCCCCGTACTGAAAAGGTTAAACAGAAAAAAGTATTACAATGTTTTAAGTTTGAAATTTAATTTGTTTTTGTAAAGGATAAAAGTGTTATTACTTAGGTAATCTATAAGGCCAATTTAAAGGTAATTTATATAGGCAATTTAAAGGTAATTTATATAGGCAATTTAAAGGTAATTTATATAGGCAATTTAAGCAAGTGCATAGAATCAGAATTTTGTTCTTATAATTGAAAATTACACATTTTGTGACAGTCAATAACATATTTCCGTATTTTATATTAATAAGCAAATTTTGTGCGTGTATATTGATAATAAGAATTTTGGAATGAATCCTTTCCCTGTTAACCCTTTACTCCATAAATACACCTTTCTGCGCCTTTGCAAACAGAGTAGACCCAGATCAGACGTCTTCTGTAGGAGCCGTCTGATCAGGGTCTACTCTGTTTGTTTATGGGATAATATAGATCTGATTCTGCAGTTTCTGCCATGTCAAAAACTTCTTGTACCCATGTTAGTATAACAATAAATCTAATTAATATTCATAATGTCATTATTTCTTACAAGAATATTCATGGAGTAAGGGTTAATACTTGTTAACAAAATTTCCATAATGGCATAATTATGAAAACAGGATTGTTTGGTATTGGCAAAAACTGTAGAATAAAATCTATATGATTTCACAAAGTAGACCCTGATCAGACAGCTGTTACAGGATCTGGGTCTTCTCTTTGTGCAAAGGTGTGAAAAAAAAAGCATTTGTATAATTAAGGTAAAGGGTTGAATGAGAATAAAATGTTATATTGAAGATTATGAATGCTTTGCAGGCATAGTAATTGTCTTAATTATATTTTTTTTAAACCCTTTCCTCCATAAATATGCCTTTCTACGCCTCTGTAAAAGTCACTTTTTGAAACCATTGTGATAAATAGAGCATTTGCTCCATAGGAGCAAATGCTCTATTTATCACAATTGTTTCAAAACTACACAATTCTAATATTCTCCTTTTCTCTAGTTGAGGATGTCTCTACAATGAACGCATATTTTCAATAATATCATAAAACTTCGTATTTGTTATGCTCTATCATTGTTATGAAGGTGAAACATCGGGGAGTAAAATCGGGATCAGCGATATCAAACACATGGATGTTTTGTCATTATAAATGGTAATTGGACAGGTTTTTTAGCATATAAACAAATGAGTTTTGTATATTTTAAGTGTTTTTGAAACGCGTCAAATGTAGGGACATCCCCTTTAATGCTCCTTTTTGGTAGATTTATTCAAAGAGGTTGGGTCTAAAAATAGCCTATGAGGGAATATTGGGTTAAAATGCTTATTTCTGCAGGTATTGATTCTGATTGACAAGTGCGTTAGTCAATGTGCAGTTGCTGAGTTTTATATACTAACAGTACCTGTTGGAAGTAACAGATTTACATGGGCGTCTAAAGGAGCATTTACTGGAAACAAGGGAAGATTAATTTTGAAACTAGTGATAAATAGAGCATTTTGCTTCTATGAAGCAGATGCTATATTTATCACAATAATTTCAAAAAGTGACTTTTACAGAGGTGGAAGAGATGTCGGTATGATCGTGAGAGAATAGGTTTTAAGAGTCAAATGTCTAGATCAAAACAATTTGCAAAGGTTATCACAAATTGGCCAGCATTCTTAACCCATTCCCTCAAAGGCTATTTTTAGATCCAACCTCTTTGAATAAATTAATCTACTGAAAAGGATCATTTACTAGAGAAAAGGAAAACTTTATAATTGTTTATTTTTCAAACCATTGTGATAAATAGAGCATTTGCTCTATAATGGAGCAAATGCTCTATTTATCACAATGGTTTATAAAAGGGAATTTCACATGGGCGTCCAAAGGCATCAATAGGATAGAATGGGTTGAGACCCAGTCTTTTGGAATATATCTACTGAAAAGGATCATTTACTAGGAAAAAGGAAAAAATTAGAATTGTGTAGTTTTGAAACCAGTGTGATGAATAGAGCAAATGCTGTGTTTAGCACAACGATGTTACAGAGGCGTCAAATAGCGTCAGTATTAGGGAATTGGTTAAAAGCAAGAATATGGCCATTATGTATACAAAGGCCACTATTTCTGTCAGAAAAAATATCTGTCAAGATGAGATAGTCAACACAGAACAGACCACAGCACTAAAATGTCCAGCTTTCTCATTTACATAACAGTACTTTCTTAGATAAGTCAGATTATTGTGAATATAAATGTCCCTTTCTGACACAATTATTGCCTTCTTTCATTTGGTGGTAGATACCATATTATAGTTCTTTATGTATATTACAAGACCTGGTGAATGAGATAAAAACAATTTGCTGAGTGTGTGTTTCTGTGCATTCATGGGTGCGGCCATCAGATTTTGTCCATGCTGGAATTGTATTTGCAAAGAATTGTAACTTATTCTTGAAAGCAGTCTGAAAGGGTTTGATGAAAATGTCAGTACCTAACAAGGATTGAAATGGGGGAAAAAGTTGTCCTCCTCCTCTTCATCATCATTCGCCTCCTCCTCCTCAGCATTATCATCATCATTGTCACTATAATTTAACCCTTTACACCTTTTGACACCATTGCAAACAGAATAGACCCAGATCAGATAGCTCCTGTTGGAGGCATCTGCTCAGGATCTGCTGTTTGCTTATGAAATAATAAAGACCTGATTGTTCTGTTTTTGCCGTGGCCAAAACTTTCTGTGTTTGCAGCAGCATGGTATTATAACAATTCAGCTAATTAGTATTCATGATGTCATCGTTTCTTACATGAATATTCGTGGGATAAGTATTAAGACCTGACTCCGCTGACATCCAGAGCAAGCTAATTTGCCTATGTTTATGTGAATGCAAAAAGGGATGTACCAGGATTGGAATGGCATTTTGGAAATCCCAAATGGTGAAATAAAATTCCTAAAGACTGCAAGTTATGTACATAGCTGAATTAGCCCTTTGAATGTAGAAATGAGTTAATTGTAACTTGCAAACAGTGTATACCCCAATCAGAGAGCTCTTGGAGGAGTCCTGATCAGGGTCTGCACTGTTTACCTTTTCAGATTGTGTTCAACAAATCTGTTCCTTCCATGTGCTCTGCTGTTGAGCAATGATGGTGCACTCTACTTTGAAAATTCAAATGGTTAATGCTTTCCATATGGCAGTCCCCAGCTAGCAGTCGGGTGGGGTGGTGCATGCTTAAATCTCCTGAATTTCTGAGATTGTCAAGACTGGAGATTATTGAGGATAAGATGAGGTGTCTGTCAGGCACTACATTTTTTGGCACAAGCATATGAGTGATTAGGCCCTGATGTTTATTTGTATGCTTGATCCTTGGCCTATTACTTGCAAAAAGTGGTAGTATTTTCAAAGGTCATTTTTTGACTGAAGTCAACATTAGATACACAGTTACGTCTGGATTAACTTTAGTTCGATACCTCTCTCTGACTGCTTTCCAGCAAACCTCAATTTCATGTTGTAATTATATTGTTATAAGTCTAACTTCACATGGTTAAGGGATCTACAAACAATGATGACCTCAGCAGACCTTGCAATCATCATTATACTGATGAGTTGTGGCTTGACCTGCTAGCAATTTCTGGTACAGTTGCTCGTATCTATATACACATGGAAAATGAACTCAATGGCTTTAGTTTCCTGTTCCTGAAAAAGTTGGTCCAAATCGGTTATCTGAATGGCCGTAAGTATTTGGACAAACTTAGGCAAATAGTGCAGACCCAGATGTCACTGCTCCACAGAAGGAGCAGTTTGATCAGGGTCTACACTGTTTGCTAGTGTGTCAGTCTGACATATCATAAGCTTTACGATATGCTGGAGTGGAGGTTGGGTCTACTCTTTTTGATCTGGGTCTACTATATTTGCAAATGCGGGAAAACGTATTTATATGAATGAAAGGGTTAAGCATGCAAAGGGTTAAAACAATCCATTAATTCCACAGAAAACAAAATCATGATCTGCTTTGTTACATCAAGCTCTGATATTAAAACCAAATCAAATTCAGATGCCAAGTAACTTGGCATCTCAACAGCAACTAAGCTGTTTGGATAATATTATGCTGTCTTTTGGAAGAGAACTTTATAGAAAGCTGTCTTTGAGAATGGTAGCAATACAACAGATACCTGAGCAAATAAAAAATACTGCAAGGCACTGATTGAAGTAGTCTGTAGCCATATAAATGTATTGAGAAAGCATCAATTTGTACAAAATCTGACTCATATGAATTGAAAGCATTTCATTGGCATTAACACTTTAAACATGGCCATGACAGAAACTGTAGAATTGTATCTATATTATATCTTAAGCAAACAGAGCAGACCTTGATCAGATGCCTCCTGTAAGAGCCATCTGTACTGGGTCTACTCTGTTTGAAAAGGTGTAGAAATATTTATTCTTGGAGTGAAGGGTTAACCCTTTCAGACTGGAATAATGATAGAGTTTAGTATGAAAGGCTTAACCCTTTCCCCCATAGGCTATTTTTAGATCCAACCACTTTGAATAAATCTACCGAAAAAGAGCATTAACTAGAGAAAAGGAAAATTTTAGAATTTTGTAGTTTGAAACCATTGTGATAAATAGAGCATTTGCTCCTATAGGAGCAAATGCACTATTTATCACAATGGTTTCATAAAGTGACTATTACACTGGTGTAGAAAGGCGTATTTATGGAGGAAAGGGTTAAAACTTTATAGAGAATTTTGAATGAGAAAAAACGCAGACCCTCAATAGAGGGCTTCCCTAGATCTGGATCTACACTGCTTGCAAATGACAGTGCCTGTGTGTCTGGCATTCAAAGAGTTAAACCCCACTTGTGATCTATGCTGTGATTAGCTTGTTGTATATTTTTGATGATTGATAACGTAGCAATATGATTGATGTGAACCAACAAAATCTTATGTTATTGGAGGCTTGCACTAAAAATTGGGCCACTAGGTTCCTGTGATTCCAAAATGTTGTATTACTCGACTCTTGTAACAACTTCAAGAGCTCAATGCTGTTAACTATGACGCTATGGACAAGTCTATGCAAACAATTTTGATTCAAATTAGATGCAAAGTAGCTCAGCATATCTTTGTCTTTGAAAAGAAATGAGAAACATTTTGCTTCCAAAGCTTAAATTGATATTTTCTTTTGACGAAGAAGACAGCATGTTAAAGGTAGAAAATAAAACCTCCATTAAGAAAGTACAGCATTCAACCAACAAGTACAGCACTCTACCAACACTTTGTTACTTTCATTAACCCATTACCTCATAGGCTATTTTTAGACCCAACCTCTTTGAAAGAATCGACCCAAAAGGAGCATTTACTAGAGAAAAGGATTTTTTTTAGAATTTTGTAATTTGAAACCATTGTGATAAATAGAGCATTTGCTCCTATAGGAGCAAATGCTCTATTTATCACAATGGTTTCAAGAAGTGGTAATTACAGAGGCGTAGAAAGGCGTATTTAACCCTTTCCTTCATATAAACCTGTTTTCATGCATTTGCAAACAGAGTAAACCCAAATCAGACGGCTCCTATAGGAGCCGTCTGATCAGGGTCTGCTCTGTTTGCTAATGAAAATTGAAATAACTCTTTCTTTAGTTTCTAAAGTGGCTACAATGTTCCACCTTCCATATTTCATTATAACTACTTTGTGAATGAATATTCAGTAGGTATTGAAACTTGGAATAAACATAGAACAGGGAAAGGGTTAAGGAGGAAAATGTCAAGTGCTATGGTAGTTACGGTACATGCAGAACTTTTCCTCAGTCGAAGCACATTTTCCCCCCATTGACTTTCTAAAGCAGTTCAGATCAGCGTGTGAAACAGCTTGGATGCTGATTGCAGACTGAGAGACTTTCTCATCAGATTCTGGATTCAGAATTCCTGTGAATTTGCCACTTTGTCCAATGAATTGTACTCTTTGCATGCTGGCATACTTAAGTATTCATGAAAATGTTTAAAGCTCTGAAATCTTTCAACCTTTTGAATGCACTGTCATTTGAAATTAGGGTAGACCAAGATCATAGGGCTGCATTCTGGATCAGGATCTGCACTGTTTGTCATTCAAATTTCTCTAGCAAGACTCAGTGGGCTCTTAACCCTTTCCTCCATAAATACGCCTTTCTACGCCTCTGTAAAGTCATGTGTTTAAACTAGGGATGTTAACGGTTACTGAAACTGTAACCGGTTAATCGTAAGTAAAAACCGGTTAACCGAACCGGTTAACCTGACATAAAATACCATTGCCATGTCGACAAGAATGTGTATATCCGATGTTTGTTCAAAACGTGAATGAAAGGCATCAGTTCTTTGAAGAATCTAATGACCAGTGTTGAATACCTTGAATTCGGATCAGACTGCGTCCGTTCTGGATCCAGTCTATGGATCCAGACTACTTTGAAAATCATTAAAATTATGTATACTGACATCGATTACACATAAGTGTACAAAATATTGGGAGGTGTTCTATTAGGCTTTACATTGTACATCCGACTCAATACTGAATTTCAAGGAACGTGTTCCAGTTCTGAAGTTCTACATTTTCCACATTGACAAAGAATATGCATACATCATAGATTTGATAATCACCAGGTCCGAATAAAGCCAGACAGACGAAGTTCAAGAAGATTTTTTCAGCACATGACATTTTCGCCACGCTAATAGAGAGCAGGTGCAGAATGTAGCAGACGACAATTCGGAACGTTAGTTGTGTAACCTGCTTGTGAATGGTACAATACGGAAATTAATCAAATTGACAATCGAATCGGAACAACACCGAATTAAACTTTGTTATTCATTTTGCAAGTGATTTGGATCGAGATGATACCCCGAGTTGGCATTAGCGTCTCATCTGGATCCAAACCGTTTCGCTGCTGATCCGATAAAATTGTCAATATATTAATTTCAGGTACTGTATCCATATGGATCCATATGATTCATCGCCAAGCGAAAAAAACCGCTTCTACAAACACTGCATCAAAGATGAAAAATGACACAGTATACACCCTGACCAGATTCTTTTCAGTGTGTACACCGTGTTTTTTTTAATTTTCATGTGTGAACCTCGATCTCTGCTATATTACTATATGTTACTATAGGCCTAACTGATATGGAACAACACTGATTTCTAAACAAGATCGTCTTGATTACAAAAGCGTTAACACATCGTTACGAGTTTTGTTTTCAACACGTTTTCTACATGTAATTGATAAAACGCTTAATTAATTGATCGGCGTGTGTGAAGTTACAACTAAATTACCCAAACACCCAAACAATATGGTACTTATTATCACAACAATAACACCATTTAATTGGCGACTTAGTCAATTGTCCCAATCACTGTCACGGTTCCATGGCAAACACAGCAGACGAGGTATACACGCCCGAGGCGTGTTAATTCGACCATATGTCAAGGCAGTAAATCAAGCGGTATCGTCCGCTACTACCGGAGCAAATGCAGCGAACATTATGACCCAACTTTTTTTCTCCAGGTTAACCTTTTGAAGGAAAAGTGTAACCGGTTATTCGTGGTTATAACGGTTAACCGGTTAACCGATTAACCATTAACATCCCTAGTTTAAACTTGAAACCATTGTGATAAATAGAGCATTGCGCCTATAGGAGCAAATGCTCTATTTATCACAATGGTTTCAAGCTACAAAATTCTAAAAAAAATTATTTTCTCTAGTTAATGCTCCTTTTGGGTAGATTCATTCAAAGAGGTTGGGTCTAAAAATAGCCTATGAGGTAACGGGTTAAACGGTGGTGGACTATTCCACTCTGAAAATTCAATGTTAAAGTATAATTTGGAAAATTAACTGATGACAAATTTTGCAGATTGCAGTTTCTTTGTTATCCCATTACCTGATAGAAAGGCTGTTTGATTCATTTGCACACAGAGTAAACCTAGATTGTAGGAGCCATCTGATCTGGGTATACTCTGTTTGCTTATGGTATGATATAGATTTGATTCTACAGCTTTTGCTATGGCCAAACATTCCTGTGTTCTTATATCTAAACTAATATTGATGATGTAATTAATTTCTTACATGAATATTCATTATATAAAGGGTGCAGTTGGAAATTTGTTTGAATCCACTGTTTAGACATTATTTCACTTAATCAGAATTAATATAGCATTACCAATCAGCATAAGGTCACTTTAGACTAGTTCTGTTGCACTAGATTGGTTTTAGTTTTCCCCCAAAACAGTTTAATGGAATGTTTCCCAGCAAGAAATAGATCTGTGAATACTGTTGGTAATTAAAGGGTAGACTGTTTATGTACACCCTGGAGGCCTTTTCTCTCCTGACTGCTGAGAGTCGCTACCTGTTGTAATGTAACAAATATTACCCATAATTTCCAAATCTCAAGACAATTATAACCATTACCCTTAAGCCTCCTAACGAGAACTAAATTAACCCCCCCCATTTTGCCAGTTCCATTATAAAGATCTTTTGCCAACAGTTTTGATCCATATCATTTCGGTTAACTTTTGACATTTCAATTATTGTTATTGAAAAAGATTTTATTTCTTTACCTGATAGAGACACCTTTTCACGCCTTTTCTAACAGAGTTGACCCAGATCAGTGTCTGTTCTATTTGCTTATGGAATTTTATAGATCTAATTCTGCAGTTTCTGCCGTAGTCATAACATTCTGTGTCAAATATTCAGTAAATGTTCCTACTGTCAATATTTCTTACATGAATACTCAAAAGGGAAAGGGTTAAGAAAAAACATGATCATCATGATCAAAAAATAATGTAGTAAAATATCATTCATCTAGAACTACTTTAATTATGCCACATTTGGTGACTTATCTGCATCTATTCAGGATTGCTCTCTAAAATTAAACAAAGAATTAAGCTATTTTTCATGAAAATTTAATAAGAAGAATATAAGTGTTGCTGAGTTGCATACAGTTTTGATCTTGATTTAAACCTCTCCTTCATAGAGACCCCCAGATCAGATGGAAACTACATGTATACTAGATCAGACAATACAGTTTCAATCAATACCTAAAATCATTTGTACATTATACCTTTCCCTGTTCTAAATTTATTTCAAATTTCAATACCTAATGAATAATAATTAACAACATAGTTATAAAGAAATATGGAAGGTTGAACTTGTACACATTTTAGAAAGCAAAGAAACAGATCTCTAAATTTCTTTTAGCAAACAGAGTAGACCCTGATCAGACGGCTCCTCTAGGAGCCGTCTGATCTGGGTCTACTCTGTTTGCAAATGCATGAAAACACGTTTATATGAGGGAAAGGGTTAAACCATCATAAAAATTCAGCTAATACATAATTATATGATGTCATTATTTCATACATGAATATTCAACAGGGTTTAAAGCTGAATTACTTTGCAGAGTTGAATTTGGGCCAGATTTCTCATTTCTACCGTCCTGAGCATGATAAAGGGTAATAGAATCATACATAAACAGTAATTTACTTACGTAGCCACTTAACTCTACAATGTACTCTTACTTAACCCTTTCAATGTTGATTTTTTCAAATGAACTATTCCAAAATTCAAAAATGTCAAGCTTACCATGCACAATTAGGGAGATTTTGTAAGGAAGATTTAACATGACAATCAGTGCAGACCCTGATGAGAGGGCTCCTCTAGGAGCCCTCTCATCTGGGTCTACACTGTTTTCATAGGACATTAGTGAATTTGAGTGCCGCACTGAAAGGGTTAATTCTCGTCAACCTACATCATCAAATCATATGGCAGATTTTTTTTTTCTCCCTGCGGCATAAAGTTTCTTCAGTTTGTAGGCACATTGAGACAAAGAAAAGTCTGTTTTTCTGCATCCGAGAAGCAACAGTTTAAGTTGGGGTTTACAAGACAAAGATAATTAATTTCGTCTGTGCTATAATTTTGCTGAAGAAAAAATGTGTCAATAGCGTATGGCTTGTATTTTCATTGTTCACGGATGATAGATAAAACAATTGTGGCAAATGTAATACTATGTCAGTTAATTCTGTGAAGGAAGCTATGACAAATTTAAACGAAAGAAGTCTATAGAGTACAGAAATTCTGATAAATAGTCATGATGGTTTTCGGTGATAAATGATAGAATTGGCAGTTAGTGTAAATATTGTTCTTTCGGTGTGCTGGTTGGAAAATTGTTTTGGATAGAGAAGAAAAGACAGTATGGATGATAGAAACAGGTTGAGTCAATAAGGAAACAATGGTTACCCAGATTTGAGTCTCAGAGTTGTGGAAATAAGGGATTCTGGGAAATGTGACGCAGAATTTCGGAAAAAAGTGATTTTGCCTACCCTTGCCGTCGGAGGAGTTGTTAATGATGTGACCCATATGCATGGACTAGACATATTTACCTTTACGAAACGACGTTTTCGCTGTTAGAATTGCCATGGGTATGCTAAATAGACATTTGAAAAGAGTTTGCACTTGTTTTACAGGTCTTTGCAACTGTTCAGGAATAGCTTTGATTACCAGTTTGGAGATATATTTTGGCAGTATACAGATAATTAAATAGATATAAAGATTACCAATAGATGAAAAGTTGGTAGGGTGTTCAAATGTGCTTGCCGAGGGGGTAAATGAAGCCTAGTAATGTACTTGTATATAGATTATAGGAAGGTCGAGTGGCTGTCTATAAAACATTAATGTCATCGTTAGATACTATAATGGAGGAAAAGGCAGAGTTTGAATTCCTGTGTGATGATTACATGATTAAACAGAATCAGATGGTAAGTGAACGATTAAGTCTCTTTCTCATTCTCTCTATCTGTCATGTTCTGCCATTTCAGAATGATGTAATTTTATAATCACATCATGAATAATTATGACATTTTGGTCATGTCAGAAAATTGTACTTCTATATTATTTATCAAGTAAACTGAGCAGACCCCAATCAGACAGCCCCCTACAGGGTCCATCTGATGAGGGTCTGCACTGTTTGCCTAAGTTTGTCTGCCTGAATATTTAGAGTAATTAGGGTAATTATCCCTTTACTCCAGGAATATTTATTTAAGAAATAATGACATCATGAATATTAATGAGATTAATTCTTATAATGGCACATGGACATAGGAAATGTTGACAATGGCAGAACCTGTAGAATCACTTCTATGTTATATCATAAGCAACAGAGTAGACCCAGATCAGATGGCTCCTAGAGGAGTCTACTCTGTTTGCAAAGGCATAGAAACGTGTATGCAATGATTGTCATAGTAAACGTTGATGTTTAGTTTAGAAATTACTGCTCTGGGTGGAGGGGGAGGGGTCTTATTGCATTGCAACCAATGTAAACCCAATGCAGCTACCAAGTCTCCTAAGAGTCGGAGATCTGTACTGTTTTCCACTGACATCACACTCTGTATTGATTTGATCTTTATTTTTCTATACAATGTAAATACTTGATTACATACATTGTCATATATTTGATATCTGATCTGGGTCTACGCTGTTTGCATTGCAATAAAGCCCTTTTTCTCAGAGATTGTCTCAGATGTGTTTTATTGGGGGTTGGGGGGGGGGGGGGGGGGGTGTTGTGGTCTTGTTCCTAGTAACTAGCGCAATTCTATAGAAGTAGTAAAGACATTGTTTTAACTTAACCTGCAGCGTAATTGTCGTCTGCTAAAATTGTCATCTGCTAAAAACATTTTATGTTTATGTTTCTTTCATATCTGTTAACCCTTACAGTGCGGGCACGAGTCACTAATGTCCATTGCAAACAGTGTAGACCCAGATGTCTAGGAGCCCCCTCATCAGGGTCTGCACTGTTTGTCATGTTACACTTTTCTTTAGACAAATCCCTAAATATTCATCATAAGCTAGATCTATTTGAATTTTGGAATAGTCCATTTGAAAACTCAGCATTGTAAGGGTTAAAGAAACACAGTAAGAGTGTCACAAACAGTTTAGATCCAGATGACAAACAGTTTAGATCCTGATGAGCTGCAGAGTCACTTGTCATCTCATTTAGATCCAATCTGTTTTCAGATATAATCACAAATTGGCAGCTAGTGTGCAATGAGTTAATGGTATCAACACCTGTGTTCTCATTTATACTATACAGACTAGTATGCAAACATTAAACCTTTCTAAGGCAGGAAATAAGTTAGAGTAGCTGTCATTTGCAAACAGTGCAGACCCAGATCAGAGGGCTCCCAGAGGAGCCCTCTGATCAGGGTCTGTACTGTTTGTCATTCAAAAATTTCTTGCAATTTTTTACCTTTCATACTAAATGGACTGTATAATTAAACAGTGATGGATCATTCCACTTTGAAAATTCAGCATTCATAAGGTAAACTTAGAGAATTTACGCCTGAAGGAATTGTCATTTACTAGAGACATGAAGTAGAGCTTTGACATGTTCATGTAGAAGACGATAATCTTGAGAACATTTTGTTTTTATTGTAAGAGACACTTGAAATTGGCTCTTAATATGTAATGAGTGATCATTTAACCCCTTCCCTCATACATTCACACATTTGCAAACAGAGTAGATCACGATCAGATGACTACTGTAGGAGCAGTCTTATCAGGGTCTGCTCTGTTTGCTTATGACATGGTACAGATTTGATTCTTATGTTTTTGTCAAGCAAAGAATTTCCTTAACCCTTTCCTCCATAGGCTATTTTTACACACAACCTCTTTGAATCAATCTACTGAAAAAAGGAGTATTTACTAGAGAAAAGAAAAAGTTTAAAATTGTGTAGTGTTAAAACCATTGTGATAAATAGAGCATTTGCTTCTATAGGAGCAAATGCTCTATTTATCACAATGGTTTCAATAAATGACTATTACAGAGTCATTTATTACAGAGGCGTAGAAAGGCATATTTATGAAGGAAAGGGTTAAAAAGATTCAGCTAATAGATTCATGATAACATTATTTCTTACATAAATATAGAACAGGGAAATGGTTAATAGTTTGGATCCAGATGCAATCACAAGAGACTTAGCTGTTCATCTGTATCCACGCTGTATTTTTTGTTAGAATTGGATTTAAGAAATTAAGCTGGCAGTAAATTTTTCAGGGTATGATTGTGCCATTAAGAATATACTATGTTTGAAGAGGCTCTTGAATTTGGATGCTATGTTTTGTGTCTTATTAAGTGTCTTCAAGTCTTACAATACGTTTTTTTTGTCTGTGTGTTGTAGCAATTTGAATAATATATATATTTCTTACATAAATATTCATCAGGTATTTATAAGGGTTATGAAGTGGTGGGTGGGGCATATTTTTATACTTCTAAGCATCTGCAACTCTTTGATTCCACCCCTGTCATGTGGCCTGTGCATATTTCTGATACCTGTCTGGCACAAACATTCCAATTATTTTTACCCAGCTGCCCCAATCTGACATTTTTCATGCTGCTGTGTGCAGATGACATGGATTGTTTGTGAAAACTCTACTAGAAATGTGTTTGATCAGTCTCATTAACTGTTTACTCCATAAATACGCCTTTCTACGCCTTGGCAAACACAGTAGACCCAGATCAGATGGCTCCAATATATGGGATCCTCCTAATAATTTATCAGGGTTTGTTCTGTTTGCTTATGGAATAATACAGATCTGATTCTACAGTTTCTGCTTCTTCTTATTTTTTCGTCATGCAATTTGAGGGAATGGGTTAATATGCCATTTTAAAAAAAATTAATCTACCTAATTAATATTCATGGTGTCATTATTTCTTACATAAATATTCATGGAGTGAAGGGTTAGCCCTTTCCCTGTTGAATACTCATGTAAGAAAAAATGACATCTTGAATATTTATTAGCTGAACTTTAATAATGGCATAATTATGTACATATGACTTTTTGGTGTTGGTAGAAACTGTGGTGTCTGGTCTATTATAGAAGTCCATAAGTAAACAGAGCTGTCTTAGATCTAGGTCTACTCTAGTTTGCAAAGGCATGAAAAATCATTAAATTTACCCTTTACTCCATTAACTCTTTGCACGCTAAGTAATTTTTCGTCTGCAACAATTGTCGTCTGCTTCAATTCTTAAAATAACTTTTCTTTTGCCAAAAAATATGATCAAGATGACAAACAGTGCGGTGTCTCATCTGGATCCAAACTGTTTGCATAGGTAATCACAGTTTCGCCGCTAGCGTGCAAAGAGTTAATACACCTTTCTATGCCTTTGCAAACAGAGTAGTCCTATAGGAGCTGTCTGATCAGGGTCTGCTCTGTTTGCTTATGATAAAATATAGATATGATTCTACAGTTTTCTGCCATGGCCAAAAATTCCAGTGTCCAATGTGCTATTATGAAAATTAATTTAATTAATATTCATGATGTTATTATTTCTTACATAAATATTTATGGAGTAAAGTTTAGACATCTATGCTTATTCATAGAAATGTTATCACTTTAGAATACAGAAATTTTGTTTGACTTAAACTTTTACAGCGATTCTGATGTACATGTACAGTAAAAACCTCTCTATAACAACCACTAAATTGTGTTAATTAGTTGGTATTGTGGGCAGGTGGTTTTTTAAAGCAAGGTGAAGGTAAAGCAGAAGGCTCCTATAGGAGCATTCTGTTTTACTTTCACCTTGCTTTAAGCAACCACCTGCCTTTAACACAAAATAGTTTATGTAATTTAGTGGTCGTTATTTAGAGGTTTTACTGTATATATTTCTGAACACAGTCATGGAAAAATTGAGAAAGAAAAATTAATTGTGAGTTATCTAAGGGAGAAAAATAAGATTAATTGACAAATAAGTCGGCTGGAAATTTTCAATAATTCTTTATGAATTATTAGATTGGGTTAATTTTGGTCTCTATTTTATTCATTTGTTTTCGCAGTATTGTCAAGAGAATTTCTTTTACAGTGATATATTGAAGAAGTATGATGTAAATTGCTAAAATTTTGTTTTCACATCATGCGGAATTAATATCATCGTAGGAAGGGAGAAGCATGTAAATTATCATAGGAAGGGAGAAGCATGTAAATTGGTTTAACCTTATCAACACTGAATTTTGAAATGGACTATTCCAAAATTCAAACAGGTCAAGGCTACTGTGAATACTTGGGGATATTTTATAAGGAAAGTCTATCATGACAAACAGTGTAGACTCTGATGAGAGGGCTCCTCTAGGAGCCCTCTCATCTGGGTCTACACTGTTTGCAAAGGACATTAGTGACTCGTGTCTTGCACTGAAAGAGTTAGGCCTTGTATTATTTATTGCCTTTGAACTTTGTCATCCACTCTGACTTGGGAATTGATGTGATACAATGCAGATATTTTTGTATGTGAGTCATGGCTCTATTAAGAGAGCTTAAACGCTCAGAAATTTGCCTTGAGAAATCGTGCATAATTTGCATGGCTGATTAATTCATAAATATCATGACATAAAGAGTTTTAATTTGTTGAAAACTCTTAGGATTTATTTTTTTCATGGAATAAGACAGTAACACCATGATGTAACCACATGTTAAAGAATGTTCATGTAAGAAAATAATGACATCATGAAAATTAAATTATTTTTATGCCCCCACATAGTGGCGGCATATAGGGTTGCCCTTGTCTGTACGTCCATCCGCACATCTAGAAGAATTTGTCCGGACTTCTTGGAAAGTATTTGTCCAATCCACATCAAACTTTACACACTTGTTTTTGGCCATTATATCTTTGTCTAGTTCAATAGCCATGTAAATCGCTTCAGTCGTTTAGGAGTTGCGGCCCTTTATTTGCAAAAATGACTTTAAAAAGGCCCTTACTTTCTATGACAAAAAGTCTGAAGTGGGGGCATCAGTGTCCTATGGACACGTTTCTAGTTTATAATGCCACATGAACACAGGAAATTTGGCCATGGCACAAACTGTAGAATGAGATCTACATGTATATAATTCCAAAAGCAACAGAGTTGACCTTGTTTACTAGTTTGTTGTCAGAAATTGTCATCTTTAAAAAAAAAAAATTGTTTCTTGTTTCTAATCAAATGTACGATCAGAATGGCTAACAATCTGAATCCTGATCAAGACCATATAACTTGTCATCTCATGATTGGCTCCAAATTGTTTCCATAGACTATTACAAATTACCCTGCTAGTACTAAAAGAGTTAAAATCTCGCAATTCACAGCAGCTGTACCGATGCAATGTCCATTATCGTTTTGATTTCAAGCCTGACTTCAATTTCTCTTCGTTTTTGTATAATGTGAAATCAAACCTGTTTCATATCTTGTCTTGTGCTTTTTGCAAAGCAAATATTGACACTTTTATTGTCACACATCAAATGGCCCTTCACCATTACTGTGTTCAGAGTGTAAAATGATATGATTTAATTCAATCAGAGTGCAATTTGACTCATTTGAGAAAAAGTTAACCTTTTGCCCAGCTGAGAATTCATATCTGAAATAATGACATAATAAATATTCATTGGCTGAATTTCATAATGGCATAATTATGTAACAAGGACATTATTTTGGTATTGGAAGAAACTATAGAGTCAGGTCTATTCTAAATTCATAAGCAAACAGACCCTGATCAGACAGCTCCTATAAGATTTGATGGACATCCAGTACAGATCCTGATCAGGGAGCTTTACCGAACCTTCCAATCTTAGTCTACACTGTTTTCAAATGCCAGTACTAGTGCACTTGTTTCCCACATTCAAAAGATTAATGGTTTTAATATTTGTAACAGATGGAACTCAGCTTGAATTCTACAATATCTGTATTTGTTCAAATGAGTTAATGCATTTTCTTCTAATTGCAACCTGATTCACATTTGCCGTCAGCTTGCAATTGGCCTCCCATGTGACACTGAGTAACTATGTGTCTTATGGAGATCCAGTGTGCCAGTACCTTTAAATACAACAACAAACAACAAGCGTATTGGTAAGTGTTTCAAAAGCAACATAGGAGAGTTCGAGCAAATGACAATATTCATAGCAGGTGTAAGGTTTAATCATTTGGATGCTTAATCATTCAAAGAAGAATGGGCCATTAGTGATTAACAATAGACACGATTTAGCATGAAAAGCTGTATAATTTGAAAGAAGAAATTGGAATGACAAACAGTGGAGACCTCCATCAGAGGGCTTCTCTAGGAGCCCTCTGATGTGGGTCTACACTGTTTGCAAATGACAGTAACTTGTTTCCTGCATTAGAAAGAGTATAGTTGACAGTAGTGCTCTTGGCATCAAACAAGTAGCAAATGAACTTGCCAATTGCTGTTTGCTGTGTAAATGTTGACATTCTCTGATGCTCTTGAAAAGGTTATATATTTTCCAGTTTATTAAATAGCTCAACATTTTAATGTGTGAAAGGATCAAAGTGCCAGCTAGCCCTGCTGTGTGTTTTCAGCTAGTGAATCATAGCAGTTGATAATGGATGTAATACAAATATTAAAAGTGTCATTTCTCTACCCAATTTATGTTTTGACCACCCTGTAGGATCGTTTCTGCAAAGCAAAGGGTTTGGTGGAAAATACTCTGTTTGCAAAATGCTTGAAAAGGCATTATGTGAAGGAAAGGGTTAGCCCTTTCCATCATATGGATGACTTTTGGCACCTTTGCAAACAGAGTAAACCCATATCAGGCTACTCCTGAAGTAGTCATCTTATCAGGGTCTACCCTGTTTGCTTATAGAGAAAAGAGATATAGCTCTACATATTCTGAAATGGGTAAAAAACATTTTTTATTTGACCAATATACTAAATCAGGTAATGAACATTCATGAAATCAACAATTATTGTGTAAATATTCATGGAAGAAAGGGTTAAATAATTAACCCATTACCTCATAGGCTATTTTTAGATCCAACCTCTTTGAATAAATCTACCGAAAAGGAGCATTAACTTGAGAAAAGGAAACTTAGAATTTTGTAGTTTGAAACCACTGTGATAAATAGAGCATTTGTTCCTATAGGAGCAAATGCTCTATATATCACAATGGTTTCAAAAGGTGACTTTTGCAGAGGCGTCAATATGAGGGAATGTGTTAAAATCCATTCATTTGACACACTAAGTATGTTTTCTATCAGAAATGGAAGAAGATGACAATTATTGAGGCAGATTAACCCTTTCAGTGCGGGAAACAAGTCTCTAATGTCCTTTGCAACAATGTAGACTCAGATGAGACGGCTCATGCACTGTTTTTCATGTACAAAAATCTCTTAATATGCAAGGTTTTGACCTGTTTGAATTTTGGAATAGTCCATTTGAAAAGGTGAAAGCTATGGTAGATGACACTTATTTAGTGCCTTCCGCTGGCTTGCGGTAGGTCCACAGTTCTACCCAGATGGTCTTCTGAGCATAGAACACTGCAATTTGTTCTGTGTACAGAAGAACCTCTGGTGCTTTCCTCCACCTGTAATTAGCAGGACATTCCAAAACCTATTCAAACAAACACTTATTTAGCATGCCAAGAGTTTGAACAGGTTACATGGCATATAGCAGTGTCTGTATGTAATGAATGACTTAACTGACCTAATATTGAAAGAGATATCTCTATGATGGACAGTTATCTTTTTTCAAGAATGTATCCTGCCGTACAAACGGAACAATTCATCACTGTCATGTTTGTGTCGCTGATATCATCAGCACTTGTAGAAGTGCCATTCACGTCATCTAGATTTTAACCCATTCCCTCATAGGCTATTTTTAGATTCAACCTCTGTGGACTATTCAACTGAAAAGGAGCATTTACTAGAAAAAAAGGAAAATTTTAGAGTAACTAAATTGTGATAAATGAAGCATTTTGTTCCTATAGAGCAAATACTTTATTTATCAAAATAGTTTCAAATGTGTCAAAAGATGTCAATATGAGGGGGGAGGAGAAATATTTTTCCGGGGACAATCTTCTAAGTATGCTAATTTACTCCATGAATATTCATGTAAGAGATAATGACTTTATGAATATTAATTAGATGCATTTTTATAATGGTTAATGAACACAATGTTTTGGCCATGACAAAAACCATACACTCAGATCTATATAATCCCAAGCAGATCAGATCCTGATCAGGCAGCCCCTACAGTCATCTCATCTGGGTATACTAGTGTGCTTGCAATGGTGTTAAAAGGTGTGTTGATGGAGTACAGGAGTACAGTGTTAAAATCCTCAATAGCATTAAGTTTGATATTGCAGCTTAATGCCTATAAATTTCACGCTGCTTGTTGGCAGAATTTCTTGACTGTGTATAACATTTAGAAGCTGAGAAACACATTTGAATTAGAAAATACATTATGTTCACATGGTTCTGCCAAACTTGATCTGTTTGGAATGTTGACAGATTGTCTGAACAAGTGTCACTGTGAAAAAATTATCACAATTTAGGGGTGTATAGGGAAATTTTGAAAAGATCCAGTCAAAAGGGTCCCTGAGGTTGCCCTCTAATCAGGATCTATACTATCTTACTTTATATTAATTCTTTCATACTGACTGACATACTCGGATGATTCTACCATCAGTCAATGATGGACCACTGATGATTCTACCATCAGTCAATGATGGACTAGTCCACTTTGACAATTTAATTCAGCATTCTTAGCATTAATTTATCAAAAAGTCACTGCTAAATTAAATCTACTGTCATATACTTATTTGTTAATGACAGCTGCTTAATAAAACTGTCAAGTTTGATTCAAACACTTTATTTGTTAAGCCATTAGCTTCCACTGTCCCTTACTCCTTTCCTCCATAAATACGCATTTCTACGCCTCTGTAAAAGTCACTTTTTGAAACCATTGTGATAAATAGAGCATTAAGTTTGCTCATAAGAGCAAACGCTCTATTTATCAAAATTACGCAAATCTAAAATTTTCCTTTTCTCTAGTAAATGCTCCTTTTCAGTAGATTTATTCAAAGAGGTGGGATCTAAAAATAGCCTATGAGGTAATGGGTTAATTATACGCAATCTTGTGACACATATTTCTTATTAAATGTGGTAAAAATTGTTAGCAAGGAAACAATTGGTCTTTTAGAGAACAATTAAGCAGACAAACATTACTTAAGTGTTCAAAGGGCTAACCTTTTGAATGTTGAATTTTCAAAGTGGAATTATCCATCATTGTTTATTGGTAGGGTCCATTAATTATGAAAGGGTATACTTTGTGATAGGATTTTGAGTGACAACCAGTGCAGGAGCCCCCTGATCTGGGTCTACACTGCTTGTAAATGCCTGTATGCTCGGTTCCTGCATTTGAAGGGTTAAGACTGTACCGGTGTCCCATATGTAGTATGCATGATTCATAGAAAAACCCATAATTTGCCACTGTATTGATTGGACATGCTCTTGTTCGGCTCTTTTCTTGTGACCTGGACCCAGCTGCAATCAGTGTCACTTGCAATCACCATGTCGATACAGAATCAGGCCTGCACCAGAACCCTTTGGCTACCAAAACTGTTCATCAGTGTTTAATGGTAGATTCCATTCATTATGAGAAAGTTTTGTTCGTTAGAAAAATGTTGACAACCAGTGCATACCCTGATCAGAAGACTTCTGTAGGAACCTTCTGATCTGGGTCTACACCGTTTGCAAATGACAGTAAAAACCTTTTACACATTCAAAGGATAAAGTCAAATATTAAATACAGACAATTTAGCAATCATTTCCAGCAAGCGGCTTGATAAGCTAAACTACTTTTAACTCTTTGCTTGCTAATTGTCATCTACTAACATTCTTGTCTTTTACAATTCTCTAAGTTATATTTTCCTTAAATTTTCTTACAAAATATAATCAGAGTTTCAAGTAGTTAGGATCCTGATGAACCAGCAGGTTATTAGGTACTTCATAGCTAGTATGCAAAGAGTTTAACCATTGACCTGTTGAATATTCATGTAAGAAATAATGACATGAGGAATATTTATTAACCCTTTCCTCCATAAATACGCCTTTCTACGCCTCTGTAAAAGTCACTTTTTGAAACCATTGTGATAGAGCATTTGCTCCTTAGGAGCTTTGAATAAAATCTACCAAAAAGGAGCATTAACTAGAGAAAAGGAAAATTTCAAGATTTTGTTTGAAACCATTGTGATAAATAGAGCATTTTGCTCCTATGGGAGCAAATGCTCTATTTATCACACTGGTTTCAACTGGTGACTTTTACAGAGGCGTAGAAAGGCGTATTTATGGAGGAAAGAGTTAAAGGCAATATAAATGCATGAATGACATGTTTTAGAAGTCTGTCAAAATGGAATAAAATTTGCTGAACAACAAGTATTAGGGTGTGAAGAGAACTTGTGAATTATTACTTAATATTGTGAAAGTTTGATAGTAATGCATCGATGTCACCGATGTTATTTGCTTGCCATTTAGACAATATTTGGGTACATTTAGTTCGTTATCAATCTTAACTACTCTGTATTGTTTTGACTGGTTCCCAAAGGTGTTCCAATTTGTTCTGCATGCGTTTGCAACATGGCTTTAATACTTTGTTCTTGAACAAAAAAATTACGAGTGGCAATGTAATCCATCATTATTGCTTCACAAATGCGTTTCACGCTATATAAGCTGCCAAGGGAAATTTTCATAAATGATCCAAACAGTATTATTTCAATGGCTTTGAGGTGTTTTTTAAAAGATGCATTTATTGTAGACAGATTACGTGTAAGTGAGTCTGGCACAAGGTTTGAGCTATTGTTTAAAAAATGTCTAACTTTTAACTGAGAAATGCCACCATGTGAGAAATGTAGGTGAAATAGTGTTGCATAATTATGTTCTATTTGTACTGTAGCTAATATGACATTTGAAAATATAGATCATAATTATCAGAAGCCCACATAATTATAAGATGCATAAATTCTAATATTTCAGATAATTAAGATACATTAATTCTAATATTTTCAAGAATATTTTCTTTATTTTTCCAACAAACCATATGTTGTGACTACTCTTTAGAATTTTCTCGAAGATACTCTTTAGAATTGTCTCGCAGATACAATTCTAAAGAGTGGTCACAATATAGTGTTTGGTGGAGAAATGACGATATTAGTATTTGAATACACACTTTTAACCCATTCTCTCATATTGAAGCTTTTTGACGCCTCTGTAAAAGTCACCTTTTGAAACCACTGTGATAAATAGAGCATTTGCTCCTATAGGAGCAAATGCTCTATTTATCACAATGGTTTCAGACTACAAAATTCTAAAAAAAATTCCTTTTCTCTAGTTAATGCTCCTTTTCGGTAGGTGTATTCAAAGAGGATAGGTCTAAAAATAACTGCTTTTATTGTTTATGCTTCAGCCAAAGATTCCATTGTTCAAAGGCTATTATAAAACTTCAACTAATTAATATTCATAAGGTCATGATCTCTTACATGAATATTCATTAGGTAAAGGGTTAACAAAAGAGATATTGGAAGACCTAGACGATAGTAAACTCATCATTCACAGACAGATCAATGAGACCCGAATGATTTCTGTCAATGAGGTCTATATCACTCTAAAATTATGGAAGTCTGGACTCCTACATCAATACAGTAGAAACTGTCTATAGTGACCACATACTGAATGGAACATACATTTCTATTAGAACAGGTGCATGCTAAAGAAGGATGAACGTTACGCAGAATGCTCCTCAAGGAGCATTCTGTGTAACTTTCATCCTGCATTAAGCAAACAGTCCTGTCTTAAAACCCCACAACTAGACAGAATGGTCACAGTAGACAAGCTTTACTGTACTTGTGTCTTGAAACCTTTGAATGCTGAATTTTTAAAATGGAATGGCCCGTCATTATTTAATGATGGAGTCAGTAATAAAGAATATAATATGCAAGACGATTTTGAGGAACAAACAGTGTAGACCCAGATCAGATCTAGGGCTCTTCTAGGAGCCTTCTAATCTGGGTCTACACTGTTTGTTAAAATACTCTCATTTCCTTCAGTTTTAGATTTAACGCTTTGCATGAAAGTGGTGAATATATAAAATAACAGTTTCGATACAGATAGGAGGTTAACCGTTTCCTCCATAAATATGCCTTTCTACGCCTCTGTAAAAATCACTTTATGAAACCGTTGTGATAAATAGAGCATTTGCTCCTATAGGAGCAAATGCTCTATTTATCACAATGGTTTCAAAACTACAGAATTCTAAACTTTTCTTTTTCTCTAGTAAATGCTTGTTTTTGGTAGATTTATTCAAAGTGGTTGGGTCTAAAAATAGCATATGAAGGAATGGGTTAAGTAACACTCACAGTGTCTCTCAGAATCTTGTACTCTTAAAAATGTTCTAAGAATTGGAAGAAAAAGGCTACTTTACAAAATTGACGCTGGTCGTCTGAGTTTTTGCAGACAATTTCTTTTACGGGACTATCTACATGCTAGTAGCAAATTTGTGATCACTTGTGTTAACAGTTTGGATCCAGATGAGATGCCAAGAAATTTGTCTCAATTGTTTCACTCACCGACTGTGTATTTGAAGAGAAATGAAAGAAAAATTAACTCTTGAGTATTTTAACAGACAAGAAGTTTTGTAGATGACGATTACTTAGCATGCAAAAAGTTCAGAGCTAGGATACTACAGGGGCTGAGTCAGAGTTAGACACAAATGTTTTGTTCCAGAAAGCCACCTATATCGCACAGACTCCTAGATATTGTCGAGAGAAATTCAGGACAGACAAAATTGTATTTTACACTAATAACGTACTATCATATGACCGTTATGCTTGATATAAAAACAAAAATTAGGACATTGATCTACATGAAGAATGATATCATGAATATTAATTAGATTGATATTTATTATGGTATATGAACACAAGAAATTTTATCCATGGTAGAAACTCTAGAATCAGATCAATATTATTTCAGCAAACTTAACCCATTCCCACTTAGGCTATTTTTGGACCTAACCTCTTTGATTAAATCTACCAAAAAGGAGTATTAACTAAAGAAAAGGAAAATTGTGTAGTTCTGAAACCATTGTGATAAATAGAGCATTTGCTCCTATGGAGCAAATGCTCTATTTAACACAATGGTTTCACAAAGTGACTTTTACAGAAGTGTCAAAAGGCGTCAATATGCGGGAATGGGTTAAGCAGACTGTGATCAGATGGCTCCTACAGGATCTGTCTGATCTTGGTCTCCTCTGTTTGCAAAAGTGTTAAAAGACATATCTAGGAAGTTACGGATAACTACTGATCTGATAGCGAGTTACTTGATCTCTGATAAGGATCTAAACTATTTCAATATGTAATCACTAATTCAGCACTAGCATGCCAAGAGTTCAAGCTTAATCTGCACTGTAGAATGTAATAAACTTTCGAAATAGTTTTGCTCCAGATGGAGCTTCAGGTAACTGCACAGCTCATAACATCTGGCCTTCTTTGGATATTCTGACACTGAGGTTGAAATGGAATACAAGAAAAGTTTCTTAAACCTTATCTCTATAGATATGCCTGTGAATGCCTTTGCAGAGTAGACCCAGATCAGACGGCTGCTGTAGGAGCTGTCTGATCAGGATTTACTGTGTTTGCTTATGTCATAGTGTAGCTCATACTCTTCAGCTTCTGTTATTGCCAATAAATCTGTTCATCTGCCATCAATAATAAAAAAAAGAAAATCTGATGAATATGATTGTGTGATGTCATTATTTCTTAGATGAATATTCATGGAATAAAGCGTTAATTAAACAGTAGTTATTATGGAGCAGGCAACAGTTATATTAGATTTTCCAAAATACTTTCCTCATGATTTGTACATGATGTTTGTGAATAAATGGGTATTATGTTGCCACGGATACTCTAGTATACAATAAAACCTCTCTGAACCGGAATTCTAGTAGAGAAGAATTTAGACACTTTTAGGCAGGTAGCTTCTTGATGCAGAAAGCTTGTAGAGAAGCTTTCTGCATGACTTTCGCACTGCATTGACCTGCCACCTGTCTCCAAGACCAATATATTTATGCTAAATTTAATGTCTGGTTTAGAGGGGTTTTACTATACATAGGCCTTTACGAGTATTGTCCTGGGATTTACCAGCAGTATCATCATGCAAAACAATTGATTAGCTATTGAATACGTCAGATATAGTTCTTGCTTTTTGGTTTTCTGTTATCTATGTCGAGCATTCTGACATGCAAGATCTATTTTGGAGGAATAATCGTTAGGGATTTTGTATGGAGCGCCACTTGCTGGTTCTGTAATGTGAATTCGATTACATTACAAAACCTCTCTATCTATAATGACCTCTAAAAAGATGTCTACTTCTGGTGGTAGCTTAATGCAGGATGAAAGTTATACAGAAAAGTCCTATTTCTTATAAATAAAGACATGATGGTCTACAGAGTCTGCCATATTCAAATGTCCCTTGTTCATACTGCCATTTACTCATTCCCTCATAGGCTTTTTTTAGATCCAAACTCTTTGAATAAATCTACCAAAAAGGAGCATTTACTAGAGAAAAGGAAAATTTTAGAATTGTGAAGTTTTGAAACCATTGTGATAAATAGAGCATTTGCTCCTATGGAGCAAATGCTCTATTTATCACAATGGTTTCAAAACGTGACTTTACAGAGGTATCAAAAGGCTTCAATATGAGGGAATGGGTTAAAAGAATTGAGCTAATTAATATTCATAAGGTTTTTTATGTGTACATACATATTCATGAAATAAAGGGTAAAGAGAGGTACTACTGTACATCAGGTTTTATGTGAAACTTTCAAGTGTAAAAATTGATTTTATTTCAGATTGCCAAAGAGGATGTATTATATTTCTTAGTGTTGCATCTAAAAATTTTAATGGATTCCTCAACCCTTTACTTGTTCAATATTCATGTAAGAAACAATGGCCGTAAGATTGGTAATTAGCCACATTTTTCAACAGCATTATTAACAAGAAACCGTAGAATCAGATCTAATTATTACTCCAAAAGCAAACAGAGCAGATCGTGTTATAGGTCAACTCTGTTTGCAAAGGCGTGAAAAAGCATATATATATGAGGGAAAGGGTTAATTGTTTAAACCCATGGCACAAGGTGAAATGTAAATATGCAGTATGCCAAAACTGTTAACAATATCATTTGTTCAAATATTTCCAGAACTTACCAGGTTGAGTTGATAATTTGGTACAGTTCTACTTTGATTTGAGAATGCCGATTTAATCTAATCTGGATCCAAGCTGTTTGCCATTGTGATGAGAGACTCACATATGACAATGGAAGAGTGAGCTGAAATATTGAGGAATTGGGATTGAATAGCAACGCAGACAAAGTTTGAGTGAACTTAAGCATTTCCTGATGTTTTTGATAAAAGTTTCAAAAGGATTCCTTAAATCTTGCATAATTTTGCAATTTGTTAGCGTATAGTTACTTAGAAAGAGTGTGAAAATAAGTAGAAAGGAACGCCATTAGCATATATTTACATACTTCTCTGAAAGCGTCATCACTGACTGATCAGCTTTGGTTAGTATTTCTTAGCGGAGTCTTTGAGTTGTGGATTGTAGCATTCCTGCTTACAGGGATTTAGTGAATATTGTTAGAACCATCCACTGTTCACTGGGATTGTGATTTAGAAAAGATTTGGAAGACAATTTAGTTTGTTGGATTCTTAACACCTTGAGTATGGGACGCACATGCACTGGCATTTGCAAACTGTAGAGGAGCCCTCTGATCAGGATCTGCATTGTTTGTCTATCAAAATCCTCTAGCAACCCTTTCCTCCATAAATCACCCATTGAAACCATTGTGATAAATAGAGCATTTGCTCCTATAGTGTATTTATCACAATGGTTTCAAACTACAAAATTATAAAATTTTACTTTCCTCTAGTAAATGCTCCTTTTGGGTAAATTCATTCAAAGAGGTTGGGTCTAAAAATAGCCTATGGGGGAATGGGTTAAGCTTTCCTTACTGAATGAACTCTTCACTTGAGCACTGGTGGGCTATTCCACTCTCAGATGACAGGAAAAACACTCTGTGTATTGCTATGATGATTGTTGTCATGGTTTTGTGCAAAAACTTTGACATTTTATCAAATGGTCAAAATTAAATTTAGCACAGTTGTTCACTACATAAGAGCTAAGCCATGCCTACGGGTCATTAGTGTGTCATGCTGTTTGAAAGAGTTGTTGCCCTTTAACATATTGATTTTCATGATAGTATCCATACGCTGTACTCTTGGGGATTATTTTTTGTGGCTAATGAGTATAATGTAGTTCGTTAACCCTTTCCTTCATATAAGCACCACTTCACACCTTTACAAATAGAGTAAACCCAGATCAGAAGGCTCCCATAGAGTATGCTCTTTTTGCTTATGAAATTATAATAGATCTGACTTCATAGTTTCTACCAGTATCAAAATAGCCCGAGTACATATCGAGGGCTTGGTGCAAAACTTATGCGATTATATAAAAACGATTATATAAAAACTTAGATAATTAATATTCATGAAGGGATTAACAGCAAATTCTAAAATATCGAACGGATAGACATGCTGTAAGAATTTGAAAAGGCAAACAGGGCACAGACAAATCTTAGGACTCCTCCAGAATCCCACAGACCTGGGTCTTCACTGTATGCCACTGCCCATTACCTTGTACCTACATTCAAAGCGTTAAAAGTCCCAAGTGTGGTATCGGTGACAGGGATGCTTAGATCTAAAGTTCACAGCTGTAAGCATTAATTGGTATTGATGCTGATAGAGTAGGGGTAAAGCCTAATTGGATGACCTTTTATGGACATCGTTTGGCACATTTAATTGGATGGCCAACATTCGCAGTAGACAAATTTGGAATCAAAAAGTAGATTCAGTGCTGGAATTGTAGCGGGACCAAATTCGAAGACTACAATTGTAGATGTGAAGATATTATTATATGGATGGATTTTAACTATTTACTTAGTAAATGCATCGTTCAATGCCTTTGCAAACTGCTCTGCTTGTTTATGGAATAATATAGATCTGGTTCTGCATATTCTGCCCTGGAATATTCATAGAGTAAAGCATTAACTTTTTAAGTGTTTGCTATTTTTGAAGCACAACAATTTCAGTTGTCCTAATTCTTTGAATGTGGATAACAAGTATTTGGCATTTACAATCAGTGAAGAAACAGATCTGAGGGCTCCTGGACCATCCTTATGATCAGAGTCTACACTGTGTTTCATTCAAAATCCTCAAAGCTATTTAATCTTTTCATTCAACCATTAACTCTTTACTCCATAAATATGCATTTTTATGCCTTTGCAAACAGAGTAGACCCAGATCAGATAGCTCCTGTAAGAGCTGTATGATCGGGATCTGCTCTATTTGCTTATTAAGTAATATCCATATTATTCTACAGTTTCCTCCCTCATATAAACATGTTTTCACGCATTTGCATACAGAGTAGACCCAGATCAGACGGCTCCTAGAGGAGCCGTCTGATCAGGGTCTACTCTGTCTGCTAATAGAATTTGTTAGATCTGTTTGTTTGCTTTCTAAAATGTCTACAATGTTTCACCTTCCACATATCTTTATAACTATTTTGTTAATGAATATTCAGTAGGTATTGAAATTTGGCCTAAGTACAGAACAGGGAAAGGGTTAATATGCTAATATAAAAATTCAGTTAATTAATATTCATGTGGTGTTTTTTTACATGATTATTTATGAAGGGTTTAACAATAATGGAACATTCCACTCTTAGACAATCAGCGTTCAAAGGGCTAAGCTATGTCAACGATATCAGTCCGGGGGCGGAGGACTCATTGATTTCGCTCTAGTTCCAGACGAACAATTGTGGCATATTTTCATCCGTTATTGCTGGAGTCTGGTTATGGACATCAAGTTTAGAATCTTTGTATGAAATGAATGACTGGTAAAATTTCTTAGAAGTAGTGAAAGCATTGCAGTGAATTTGATATCAATTGGAAAATGTTTTAGGAGATAGTTCAGCCTGTAAGTGACTAAAATGGACAGAAATGTGATGTAAGAGAGGAGAAATGATGAGTTACAATGTGGAGGCGGACATTGTAATTTGTTTAGATTACAATTGTGCCAGTTGTTGCTCTATATAGTTGTGATACTCCTTAATCTTATGAATATTCATTAATAATTAGGTAGAATCTAAACTGGATCCAAACAGTTTGAATCCTGACTGGACTGAATGGCCTGGCATCTCAACTGGGTCCAATTCATGCATAAAATAAATGTTCATTAGGGAAGTGTTAACCCTTTCCCTCATATAAACGTGTTCTCGCGCATTTGCAAACAGAGTAGACCCAGATCAGACGGCTCCTTGAGGAGCCGTCTGATCAGGGTCTACTATGTTTGCTAATAGAATTTGATAGATCTGTTTCTTTACTTTCTAAAATGTCTACAATGTTCCACCTTCCATATTTCTTTATAACTATTTTGTTAATGAATATTCAGTAGGTACTGAAAATTGGATTAAATACAGAACAGGGAAAGGGTTAAGCAGGTTACATGTTCGTCTAATTCTTTTTCAAAAAGGATGAAAATATTGTCAAATTAAGTCATGATAAGAAATAGAGTCAATTTGCATGTGATTGGGATCTGAAATATTTGCAAGGTAATCACAATGACTGTCAATGGAATGTAGGAAAATTTGTACACCGATGTGCAAAATTAGGGGTTGACTTGGGAGTTCTGGCATGAAATTAATAAAGTGGATGTTAAACCTTTAAGTGTGGTAATCGAGTCTATAATAACTTTGCAAACGGTGTAGACCCAGATCAAAGGCCTTTTGATCAGGGTCTGCACTGTTTGTCATAAAATAAAAAAAAAATTCAATGTTAGATTTCCATACAACTTTGCAATTTGTTTTGAATTAATATTCAGAAAGGGAGGAGCCAGTTTTAATTATTCAGCAGATTGTGGGTTAAGGTTCGGAAAACACATTGAACTGAGATGCAAACTCTCAACGAGGAATTTATTGGAAGAGATGGGATTGTTATCGGGCATTTAAGGGTTGAAAGTCTGTTTTCTGTGGGGGGAAAAGTTGTTTAAATGGTAATTTCTGGATGACGGTCTCTTGCAAGCTGAGGCTTCTTTTGGCTGCAAATTACGGTCACTCTTCTGATGTGGGATTGTTTTACACGTGCTTTATCGCGGTCATGTTTGAGTTTAATCGATTCTAAGTGTATTTGTAATGCACTTTATTGTGCATGCTGACTGATACTTCTATTATGTAATTACTTTAGGAGATATCTTAGACCAGTGCAGAATTTTCTAAAGGCTTGAAACTGTGCAGTTTTTGATGTTGCTCAAGTGAGATAGGACATGCAGTGTTGTAAAATGTTAGAACAAATGTACAAGCCTGTGAATTACAGAAACAAGAGATATTTGAAAACATTGTAGATCAAGTTCAGAGAAAGCCTTGAAGAACCCTCTGATCAGGATCTCTACTGTTCGTAATTCAATGCCCCTTAGCAATTGAATGGATTCTAAAACTGTGATGGGCTGTTCAGTACCGGTATTGAAAGGGTAGACCCTTCTCAAGCTAATAATTAGCGTACATAGCAAATAGTGAAGACCCATATGAGACAGCTCCTAGGCCTGAGCTGCCTCATATAGGTATGTGACTTTCAGTGGCTCACTACGTAACAATTGATCCAACTTTAGTATAATTCATCTAATAAATATTCCTAGTGTATGGGTTCATGTTTGTATGTACAGTTTAAGAACGGTTCAGCTCTTCATATGATTTTGACAGAGATACCAGAAGCCTCAGGGTATTTCACTATTATTTCAAGATTTTTTTAGAAAAGATTGCTATTAAAGCAGATTCACTAAAAAACAATTGGGTAAAGGTTTAGTGAGGGAACAGCTGATGTATTATCACTTAGTTATGCAGTATGGTATGTTGGAAAACAAACAATATCGGTTGAGTAATGGTGGTCAATACTGCCGACTGATTCATGATGTCGGCAATGGATCTGTGTCAAAGGAGTTATATATACATTGAATTATTTATTCGCTGTGTTTGTGTATTTGATGTGTGGAAATGCATTTTAACACTTTACTTCATGAATATTCATGAAAGAAATAATGACATCATGAATATTACTCATATGATTATTTTATAATGGCATGTGAACACAGGAAAGTTTTGCCGCGGCAGAAACTGTAGAATCACATCTAGCTTATTCCATACGTAAATGGAGCAGACCCAGATTACAGAGCAGTCTAAGCTACAGATTAAGGTGCATACTGAAATACTTAAATTGTCATTTCTCCACGAAACTCTATGTTGTAACCACTCTTTAAAATCGTCTCGAAGAGGCGATTCTAAAGAGTAGTCATAACATAGGGTTTGGTGGAGAAATAAAGAAGTTATACTTAAAAATATTTCAATTGACGCATCTTATCTGGAGCTCTGACACAGGACTGGTGGGTCTATCCTGTTTCCATAGGTATTAAAAGGTTTATATATGAGGCAATGTTAATCTAGACAATCTGGGTCTATTGTATTGCAAGGGTGCATTCTACCTCTACTCCATAAAATTATCTTTTAATGTCTTTGCAAATAGAGTTGACCCAGATCAGATGACTCCCATCTGATCAGGGTCTGCTGTGTTTGCTTATGGAATTATATAGATCTAATTTAACAGTTTCTGCCATGACAAACGCTGTGTTCATATGAATTTTAAACATGCATCAAGTTAATATTCATGATGTCATCATTTCATACATGAATATTGATGGAGTAAAGCATTAAACGATGTCTCTATATGGAGTGTAATGGGTTAACTCATTCCTTCATAGGCTATTTTTAGACCCAATCTCTCTGAATAAATACACCGAAAAGGAGCATTTACTAGAGAAAAGGATTTTTTTTAGAGTTTTATAGTTATGAAAGCATTGTGATAAATAGAGCATTTGCTCCTATGGAGCAAATGCTGTATTTATCACAATGGTTTCCCAAAGTGGCTTTTACAGAGGCGTCAAAAGGTGTCAATATGAGAAAATGGGTTAAAGGACGAGATTTGAAACTCAAAGTTGCATCTGAACAATGATTACATGGGAACAATGTTTCATTATTGCAAAACTGACTTGCCCTTGTTCACAGAAAAATACGAGTGATTTCTTCATTGACGTAAATTACAGCTGAAGGTTCTGATTGAAGCAAAACATAAAAAAATAAACAATAAAGAAGATTCACAGTAAAGATCTCGTCGTCGTAGAATCTTAAACAAACTATTGTTAGAATCTTAAAGCAACTGGACATGTGAGTTTTTCATTGTGGATATATATATATAACCTTATTGATATGGACAAGCAGAATATTTCTGCCATCAGAATGAATCAGAATCACTCAGAGAAAAGTGACATGCCAAAACTGTTGGCAGACTGGCTGCTCACGTCAAAGACATATGATACTGACACAGACGAGGAAAATGCCATCTCCGATCAGGAGTGTCCATTTGATGTAAGACACATTGTCAAACCATTTACAAAATGTAGATGAAACTTTTGCATATTTAATCCTTTTCCTGTTGAATATTCATGTAAAAACTGATAACATCATGAATATTTATTTGCTGAATTTTTATAGTTAAGTATGTACACAGTACTTTTTGGTATTTAAGAAATTTTAGAAATTGTAGTCAGATCTTTCTGAATTTCAATAGCAAACAAAGCAGACCCTCATCGGAGAGCTCATAAGGAGCTGTCTGATCAAGGTCTACTGTATTTGCAAAGGTGTGAAGGAAAAGGATTAACTAATCATTCTTCATTTATTGTACCATGTCTGTCTGTCCATCCATCTGTCTGTCTGTCTATCTGTCCATCCATCTGTCTGTCTGTGTGTCCATTCATTTGTATATCTGTGCATATGTCCATCTGTACAGTTAAACCTCTCTATAACGACCACTAAATTACATCAAGTATTTTGTGTAAATGACAGGTTGCTGCTTAAAGCAAGGTGAAAGTAAAACAGAACGCTCCTATAGGAGCGTTCTGTTTTACTTCCACCTTGCTTTAAGCGACCACCTGCAATAAATACCAAATAATTAACATAATTTAGTGGCTGTTATAGAGAGGTTTTACTGTATAATTATCTTTTTACCTAGTTCTCCCCGTTACATGCAAGTTTTTAGTTTCCTCTTGTACTTGATCTTTCAAGTTATCTTATTTATATCAGGATTCCGTTCCTCTTGAATGCAGTGAAATTTCCCAATCTTAAAATAGTCGTACTCTCTCTTCTTCAATGACTCAAGTGATACCACTTTATTTTTCATCAGTTCTTTTTTATCAAAACTATTTTTTATCTGCGGTATCATGCCAACACTTTGCCACTCTCTCACACACTTGCGCCTCGTTTATGAAACTCTGCACCTGAGGGAGACTTATCAATGAAATCATCAAAAACATGGAGCATTGGCCTTAAATAACTCTGCCTTATCCTTTTAAATGCAGGATTTTAAAATGGAATAATCCATCATAAGTTAACAGAAGAGGCGATTCAGTATAAAAGGTTCCAACATGCTTAAGTTTTATTTTATTTCAAACAGTGCAGAAGCTGACCCTGAAGGACCCTCGATCTGGGTCTACACTTTTTGCAAATGCCAGTAAACATTTATACCCTACTTTCAAAAGGTTAATGTACAGAGATTAGATAATATTGTGCCATTTTACATTTTGAAGCTGTACATAATCCTATGCCAACGTACATCATATCATATCAAGGGGTGCAGCTTAATAATATTATGTTCATTTTAATGTTCAGTTTGAATCCCTGTAGAGAGACCACTTCATGAATAAATATAGGTGTCTTGAAAAGCAGGTGATTGCTTAATATAATCCATTCCCTCATACTGATGATGCCTCTGTAAAAGTTATTTTTTGAAACCATGGTGATAAATAGAGTATTTTTTCCATAGGAACACATGCTCTATTTATTACAATGCTTTAAAAACTACTCAATTCTAAAAAAAAAAAATTTTTCTAGTAAACGCTCAGTAGATTTATTATAAAAGATGGGGTCTTCGATTAGCAAAGATGGTGTCTTCAATTAGCCTAGCAGGGAATGGGTTAACCCTTTCCTCCATAAATACGCCTTTCTACACCGGTAAAAATCACTTTTTGAAACCATTGTGATAAATATAGGAGCAAAATTAATGCTCTATAAAATTTATCACAATGGTTTCAGAACTACAAAATTCTGAAATTTTCCTTTCCTCTAGTTAATGCTCCTTTTCAGTATATTTATTCGAAGAAGTTGGATCTAAAAATAGCCTATGAGGTAATGGGTTAAAGTACATTAATATCATAAAACAGAAAATATTTTGGAAAAATTCTTTCACCAATAAAACTGTTAGAGAATAATTCAAAAGTTGTCATGGTCTATGATAAAAGATTTATTTTCTTTTTGTCTCCTAATTTTCTTTAATATAGTGTATTAGTTTTATTGTAACTTAGTAATTTAGCCTTTTACCTAATACAGAAGAACCCCTCTAATGTAACTACTTAATGAATAATCAAAACTGTTTTTAGCTCACCAGAGCACAAAGTGCTCAGGGTGAGCTTTTGTGATCGCCAGATGTCTGTCGTGCGTCGTGCGTCGTGCGTCGTCGGGCGTCAACAATTTGAACCTTTAAAAATCTTCTCCTCTGAATCTACAGGGTTCTCAGCTTTCATCTTTGGTACATAGCATCACCTATAGGTCCTCTACAAAAGTTATATAAATTATGCCCCTGGGGTCAAAATTGGCCCCGCCCCAGGGGTTGGAAGGTTACAATAGAAACATATAGTAAAACTTTGAAAATCTTCTCCTCTGAAACCAGAAGGTTCTCAGCTTTCATATTTGGCACATAGCATCATGTTCAGGTCCTCTACAAAAGTTATATAAATTATGGCCCTGGGGTCAGAATTGGCCCCGCCCCAGGGGTGGGCAGTTTTCAATGGAAACAAATAGTGAAATCTTTGAAAATCTTCTCCTCTGAAACTGGAAGGCTCTCAGCTTTCATATTTGGCACATAGCATCATGTTCAGGTCCTCTACAAAAGTTATATAAATTATGCCCCTGGGGTCAAAATTGGGCCCGCCCCAGGGGTGGGAAGTTTTCAATAGAAACAAATAGTGAAATCTTTGAAAATCTTCTCCTCTGAAACTGGAAGGCGCTCAGCTTTCATATTTGGCACAGAGCATCGTGTTCAGGTCCTCTACAAAAGTTATATTAATTTTGGCCCTTGGGTCAAAATTGGCCCCGCCCCAGGGGTGGGTACTTTTCAGAATAGAAACAATAGTGAAATCTTTGAAAATCTTCTCCTCTGAAACTGAAAGGCTCTCATCTTTCATATTTGGCACAGAGAATCATGTTCAGGTCCTCTACAAAAGTTATATAAATTTTGGCCCTGGGGGTAAAATTGGCCCCGCCCCAGGGTTGGGCAGTTTTCAATAGAAACAAATAGTGAAATCTTTGAAAATCTTCTCCTCTGAAACTGGAAGGCTCTCAGCTTTCATATTTGGCACAGAGCATCATGTTCAGGTCCTCTACAAAAGTTATATTAATTATGGCCCTGGGGTCAAAATTGGCCCCGCCCCAGTGGTGGGTAGTTTTCAGTAGAAACATATAGAGAAAACTTTGAAAATCTTCTCCTCTGAAACTGAAAGGTTCTCAGCTTTCATATTTGGCTCATAGCATCATGTTCAAGTCCTCTACAAAAGTTATATAAATTATGTCCCTGGGGTCAAAATTGGCCCGCCCCAGGGCCGGCTAGTTTTCTATAAAAACATATAGTGAAAACTTTGAAAATCTTCTCCTCTGATTGTCTGGTGAGCGCTTCAGGGCCATTCTGGCCCTCTTGTTATAAGCAGGTGGTTGCTTAATGCAGGACAAAATTTATGCAGAAAGCTCCTAGGAGCTTTCTGCATAACTTTTGTCCTGCATTAAGCTACCACCTGCCTCTGCTAACCAGAATTATGCCCCTTTTTGATGGTCGCATTAGAGGGGTTTTACTGTATACCGCTTTTGATACCTTTGCAAACAGAGTAGTCCCAGGTCAGATCACTCCTGCATGAGTCTTCTGATTAACCCTTCACTTCATCAATATTCATGTAAGAATAATGATATCATGAATATTTATTAGCTGAATTTTTGAAGTTAATCTAATAGATATTCATGATGTAATTATTTCTTACATGAATGTTCAGTAGAGAAAGTGTTAAGCTGAATGCACTATACAACTCTTGAACACAAATCTATTTTCTATTATCTAATCATGAAGTTTATCTGAGAACTATATCAGTTTCTTTCTGTTTTAAACTTTCAGTCATGCTTTGTTACAGATTAAGACACAGGCATGACTGCCATGAAAAATATATGTGATGAAACCTGGTAAATCTGATAGCTTGCAAGTAAAACCTTGCAAATCTTATAGATGCAAACTGCTGAAGAATTTGAAAAATAGCTTAGGTCATGGGGCTTTGGGGATAAAGCTTGGGCACTGACTTATTTTATGTGTGTGAAGATGACCTTACACAGGTGCATGGGGTACCTTTCACATAATTAGTTTCGCCTGTTTGTATCTGCAACAAAATGTGCAAAAAATGCATTTCATGCAATGAGATGTGCATCTGCACCGGACAACCTCCTGCAGTGAAATTTGCATGTATGTTGGCTATCATCAAATGATTCAGTCATTTAAATAATGACAGATTAAAATTTAATCAAATATAAATTTCTTAACCCGTTACTTGATTATTCTGTCTTTTTTGCACCTTTTCAAACAGAGCAGACCCAGATCAGATTGGTCCTGTTTGCTCATGAAATAATATAGGTCTGATTCTGTTGTTTCTGCCATGGCCAACAAATCCTGTGTTCATATATACCATTATAAAAATTCAACTAATGAACATGCATGATTGAATATTTGTTAAATAAATATTCATTTATTAACCCTTTTCTCCATGAATATTCATATAAGAAATAATGGCATCATGACAATTCATTAGATTAATAATTGTATTAATGGCACATAAACACTGGACATTTTGGCCATAGCAGAAACTGTAGAATCAGATGTATATTATTCCATAAGCAAACAGAGCAGTACCTGATCAGATGGCTCCTACAGGTCATAGGTCTTATATACTTGGTTCCTGCACATTAACCTATTACCTCATAGGCTATTTTTAGCTCGTTTGTTTCGAAGTAAAGTCGAGCTATTATGATCACTGGGTCGTAGTTGTTGTTGTCGTCGTCGGCGTGCAAAAACTTTAATGTAGCTCATTACTCCAAAAATGTAAGAGGTATCAACATGAAACTTCATAGGTTAGTAGATCTCATTGAGGGGAAGGCCCCTACATAAGAACCATAACTTTTGATTTCAAAATTTTGGAGTTATGGCCCTTTATTGTTTTCAAAAAAACCTTAATTTAGCTGGACAAGCACCAAATCAGACAAGCATTGGCGCCGCACGCGTCTCTCTTGTTAGATCCTACCTCTTTGAATAAATCTACAGAAAAGAAGCATTTACTAGAGGCTAGAGTTATTTTTAGAATTGTGTAGTATTGAAACCATTGTTGTAAATAGAGCATTTGCTCCTATGGAGCAAATGCTCTATTTATCACAATGGTTTCACAAAGTGACTTTTACAGAAGCATCAAAAGGCGTCAATATGTGGGAATGGGTTAAGGACTTAGAATTAGACTGCCTTTGAGTGGCATAATGTAGAGAGGTTTTACTGTATCAGTATTAGTCATAATTGGGCATGGTCAAATGTGGCTGACACTTACAAACATGTTATACTGACCATCTGATCAAATATGGATAGGGTGCAGATCTAATTATTGATAGGCTAATAGGCAACGGTCATTTATTATATGAATTCAATACTTATTGATTGAAGTAAGATTTACCTCCCTTGATAAAGCTTATTTTTGTTGAGTATTACACCAGCAGTAAAGGAGCTTGGACAAAACAAGTATTAATGCTTCCCTTCATATAAACACTTTTTCATGCCTTTGCAAACAGAGTTGACCCAGGTCAGACAGCTCCTGTAGGAACTATCTGATCATGTTTGCTCTGTTTGCATATGACATTATAATAGATCTGACTCCACAGTTTCTACCGATACCAAAAATTCCTGTGGCACAAGTCATATTCCAGTACAAAAAATCAGCTAATAAATATTCATGATGTCATTTTTGTCATGAATTTTCATTGGGGAAAGGGTTAATCAAATTATTAACGTGTCTGTCCAGACTTCTTTTATAACAAGAATAAGGGTAAGACAATATGGACCACTTTGTGATGACCTTGACAAACAGTTCAGATAAGACGTTTTACATGTCAGGATCCAAACTACATGACACCCAGATACTACTTGTTGAAAAGAAATAGAAGAAAAGTATACTTTGACAATTATGGCAGACAATCAAATTTTGCAGATAGAAATTACTTAGTGATGAAAGAGTTAGCGTCCTGTAAATGCATTAATCATTATGTTCATTTGATTCCAGTCTGTTTGTTCAATTAGCAACTGATAGATGATCTCCGGGGATGTTGACTCTGTAACGTCTTCATTTGCATTCCAACTTTGTTTTACAGGTAAACAAAAGAGGAAACAGTATAAAAATCCTGCTTTTTACAAATTCTGTCTGATTACTAGGATTTTTTCTTTTTCCATGGACAGAGTCTTAAAGGGAGCAGGGGGTTTTGACTGACGCCCACATTGTGTTAATTTCTCTTGTTATTACAGCTGCAAGGAACGACAAAACTCCTGTAACAACACTGGCGATATTACTGTTTGTCTCGATTTCATGTAGTGCAGATAAATGCATGCTGACAAGCATGCATGCAGATGCAGGATATTGTCAAGTTTTTTTTTGCAACAAATGTTTGTGATTTTTTTTTCTAAACTGTCTGCATTTTGTGTTTTTCAGGCGCATGTCGTGGCGGCGTTTGAGCAGAGTCTGTCGAACATGACATCCCGCCTACAGCACCTTACCAGTACATCTGAACAAAAGGTAAGCAAAAATAACAGTAAACAGTTTCCCTGCTGAATATTCATTTAAGAAACAATACATCATGAATATTTATGAGCTGAATTGTTTTTGTTATAATGGCATGTGTACACAGGGAGTTGTGGTAGTAGTAGAAACAGTAGAATCAAATTTATTACAATTTCATAAACAAACAGAGCAGACGACTCTTACACCCTTAAAGACTCCTGTACTGTATTTTTATTCAAAAGTAGTCATTTAAAACAAGTTTTATTGTATATTCATGGGACCTTTCAGGGGACCTTTGTTTCTTTGTCCCTTCAGTGTCTGCAGATGTTTGTACCTCAATGAATTATTCCTGGTAAATAGATATCAAAGTGTTCCTGTCTATTGATTCTTAACTTTAACACACTAACTAATTGTTCTCCGTAAAAAATTATAATCTGCTTCAATTCTCACTTTTAATTCATATTTAGTTTCTGGTAAACATACAAATTGTTGAACAGTCTGGATCCTTGATAAGCTCAGTTTACCAGTGATCTCATCTGGATCCACACTGTTTGCATAAGTTAGCACAAATTCACTGCTAACATGCAAAGAGTTCTATGTGTGCTTTGGTATAGACAAAAATACATAAATTGCCCAAAGATCTTCCCATAGGAACTGACATCACGTTTATTGATGGATTTACATCACAACCTTCCTAGATAGTCTACATTATGGAAGAGTAAGTAGATATAAAAGTGTCCTCGATAATTATTCAGTTACCGGACGCTGCAATGCAGGATCATAATGAATAATGTTAACTCTGTGCACGGAAGCCGCAAAACCATGATTACCTATGCAAACAGTCTGGATCCAGATGAGATGCCGCATAATATGGCATCCCATCAGGATCCAAACTGTTGGACACTGTAATCATATTTTTGAAAAGAAATGAGAGAAATCTTAATTTAAGATTTGAAGCAGACGACAATTGTTGCAAACGAAATATTTCTTAGCGTGCAAAGTGTAAGGAGTCCCAAACCATTACTTTGCAGTAGACACAACTATTGTAGTATTTGCAAAAGTAACTGCATTAACCCTTTCCCAGTTCTATATGTATTACAAATTTCATTACCTAATAAATATTCATTGACAAATTAGTTATAATGAAATATGGAAGGTGGAACATTGTAGCCATTTTAGAAATCTATCAAATTCTATTAGCAAACAGAGTAGACCCTGATCAGACGGCTCCTCTAGGAGCCGTCTGATCTGGGTCTACTCTGTTTGCATATGCGTGAAAACACGTTTATATGAGGGAAAGGATTAACCCTTTACTCCATAATTACGCCTTTCTATGCCTTTGCAAACAGTGTAGACCCAGATCAGATGGCTCCTGTAGGAGCCGTCTGATCAGGATATGCTCTGTTTGCTTTTGAAATAATATAGATATTACTCTGCAGTTTCTACCAAGTTTCCTGTGTTCAAATCGAGGGCTTGGTGCAAAACTATTCTAACTCCTTCACTAAAGTGAAGGAGTTAGAATAGTTTTCCACCAAGCCCTCGAAATGCCTTTATAAAAATAAATCTAATTAATATGCATAACATCTTTATTTCTTACATGAAGAGCAATGCTTTTTGTGTTATTAATATTGTAATATTTGCAAAGCATTCATAAGTGTAATCCTCTCCCACATTCATGTTGGAAAAAACTACATCATGAATACAGTTTAGCCAAAATCACACATGTTTAGTTGCAGGCATTACAGAATTATCTCCCCTTGAACTTTAAGTATTTTTGTGTTTTAGTCCTGTTACATGGGTAGTTGGTGTCACAAACTTGGATTTTTGCAATCAAAACTGCCATGCAGGGGTATTCATCAACTTAAATGATAGGTCTAGTTTGATCTGTACTCTGGCATGACTGAAAAATGGCTGTGTTTATTAACCCTTTCCCTGTTCTATATTTATTACAAATCTCAATACCTACTGAATATTCATGGACAAAATAGTTATAATGAAATATGGAAGGTAGAACATTGTAACCATTTTAGAAAGTAAAGAAACCGATCTATCAGATTCCATTAGCAAACAGAGCAGACCCTGATCTGGGTCTACTCTGTTTGCAAACGCGTGAAAACACGTTCATATAAGGGAAAGGGTTAATCATTATAAAATTTCTGCTAATAAATGTCCATGTGGTCATGAATATATTCACCAGGTAAAGGGTTAACTTCAGCTCTGTAGATTTGAGAAGGAAACTTGAATGATAACACTGAACTTATTTCACAATTATTAACAAAAATGTAATAAATTATGCGCAGCTTGATTTCTGTGAAACACGTTAACACTGCATGCTGGCAACAAGTTAGCTGTCATTTGCAAACAGAGTAGAACAAGATTAGAGGGCTCCTAAAGGATCAGAACCTGTAGTATTTTGTTATTTCAAAATCCTCTTGCAAGTCTTACCCTTCCATACTGAATGGATTCTGCTGTAAAACAGTGATAGACTATACCACTTTGAATATTCTGCATTGGAAGGGGGAAGATTTCTTTGCACCTGATTTATGACATTGTTGCCATTTGCAGTATGGTGATTATTAACTCTGAATGTTGGACTGTGATTTCATCTAGACTCAAACTTTTAAGAGAAATTTATTTAACCCCCTTTCCTCCATAAATACACCCTTCTACGCCTCTGTAAAAATCACATATTGAAACCATTGTGATAAATAGAGCATTTGCTCCTATAGGAGCAAATGATGTATTTATCGCAATGGTTTCAAACTACAAAATTGTAAAAAAAATAAAATCCTTTTCTCTAGTTAATGCTCCTTTTCGATAGATTTATTCAAAGTGGTTGGATCTAAAAATAGCCTATGAGGTTATGGGTAAAGATTACAAAATATACAAAGCATGGCAGTCATTAACTACCACTTTCCCTCAGAAACATCTTATCATATCTTTATAAAAAGAGTACATCCAGATCAACGGCTCCACTAGGAGTCATCTGATCTTGGTCAGCCCTCCTAGCTCGAAATATGAAATTTTAATCGATCTGACTTTACAGTTTCTTCCTATACTAAAAAGTCCTGCATACTTATGCAACTGCGTACTTAACAATTCAGCTCATACATATTTATGATATCATTTTTTCTTGCCTGAATATTCTAGATAGAAATGGTTCCAAGGAATATAACATGTGGTATTTGAGGCAGGCAATAGGACACAAGTAAAGCAGAAAGCTCCCAAAGGAGATTTTACATTACGTTTGCCCTGCACCAAGCAACCACCTGCTTTTAAAGGTTCCTAAGTTTAATTGGTTCATGCTCACTTAAACCAGATTTTACAGTATTTTATTACTTCCCTTATTATATCATGTGCAGATGTTCTGCAGCAAAATGATGTAAATTTAGTAGATTTTAAGTTATTGACACACAAAACTGTTTAATTTCTTAGTTAATTCTGAAAGGTTTATTGTTTTTGCCCTGATCCTTCTATTTGTGACCGACTCACATTTGCAAACAGCTTGGATCCAGATGAGACAATGCATAACTCAGGGTACCATCAGCAGCTGTTTGACACTCAATCAATAGTTCCTAAAAAGTTTGATGGAATCAGAAGTAATCTATATTGCATCAGATACAATTTTGAGCAGACATTATTTTTTACAGCTACAGGTAAAAGTTTAGTTACCGGTTCATTATAAATTGAATTATGCAGCTGTAGAAGAACTGATAATAAATAACATTATCATACCTCATGTAATTTTCCTATACAAATTTTCCATATACCTGCCCTGAAACAATTTGTACTGTGAGGGCAACATTACATCTCCACCAGTGAGGGTTTCTTAACTGTGTGCATGACCTCATCCAATGCTTGCAAATGACATTTTGACAGTTTGTTTTTGTCTAATGATTTGAGAACTGTGGCGTTTTGGGACTAATATGGAGGAGAATCTGTAAAGATTGTGGGCAAGGAAAAGGACTCCACCAGTACCAAACGTGTAATGAATAGAAGTGTGAAGCTATTCCATGATTTTAAGCACCAAGGATAACTTTTGTTTCAAACTGTTTATTGTTGTCATTAAATAAATCTTTTTGCTGATGAATTTGAGTTTGATGTTTGGTATAACAAAATGTATACCACATCCCATGGAGGGTGATAGCATGTATTGTCATCCTTCGGCATTACTAACCTCGGGTTGACAATATGTGCTGTCGCCCTCCATGGGATGTGATAATTATATATTTACTTTTTTTACACCCAACCTCTTTTAATAAATCTACGGAAAAAGATAATTTCTAGAAAAAAAGGAGACTTTTAAAATTGCGTAGTTTTGAAACCATTGTGATAATTAGAGCATTTGCTCCTATAATTTGAGCAAATGTCCTATATAGTACATTGGTATCTGAAAATTCTTGTTTGCCTTTTTTTGCTGCATTCAAAGTTTTATAATGGCATAATTATATACATATGGTTGTTTGGTAATCATGTTGTGAGGCTATCTGCCTCACTCCCCTCACTGTTCCTGATTAGCTCTGTAAACCTAGGGACAAATACAGCTCTGTAATGTAAAGGGGTTAAGTTAAATCTGATACAGGTAACTGGTTGGAAATCAATAAGTCTGGGATTGTGTGGCTCGGTACCTCAGTGGTTAGAGTGATGGCACGGTAAGCCAGAGGCCCAAGGTTTGAGTCCAGTTTGGGACATGCTATTTTCTCCAGTTGTCCTGTTACAGTAAACCTCAGGACAAATTCTGAGATCTGTCTTTGCAAACAGTTGGGACTTAGATGAGATGCCAAGTCAGATCAGCTCAAATGTCCCATCAGGATGCAAACTGTTTGATGTCTGACTGCCTTTGAAATTCATGACAGAAATTCTGTTCCAAAATCTGAAATAGAAGACATTTTCACTTGACAAAACTCACAGCATACTAAAGATTGAAGCGGTCTAATTGTGCATAGCCCCAGTTTTAACTCTTTTCATGTATAGCAACAACTTTGTGATTACCTATGAAAACAGTCTGGATCCAGATGAGATGCCAAGTAACTTGGCAGCTCATCAGAATCCAGACTGTTTGACGTCCTCATTGAAATTTTGAAAAGAAATGAAAGAACAAGAACTTCCAGGAATAATGCAGCAGATTACGATTATTGTAGATGACAATTATTTAACAGGAGAAAGAGTGAAAATGCCTTGACTCTGTCAGGGCATGCAGAAATGGGGCAGTTCAACCACATTTGCATGATGATTCAAGAATTGAAATCCTGCCAATGTTGTTTTTATGTAATATCTTTTATGATCAATACAGCGGATTTTACCCATGAGGGATCGGTAGAGTTCAATTCAGCTTTGATCACTTTCTCTTGTTGCACTAGCATTCATAAAACACTTTTGTTTGTACCAGTGAAAAGTACCAGATGTATACTGGTATATGAGTTGGGTTTACATACTTTTCTTATCAATATGGTTATTTACTCTCAATGGATGAAATATTCTTTATTTCGAAACATTCATTTTCATTACATAATTTGCCAGGAAAGTCAAATACAAAGTTCTCACGCTGTCTCTCTATTCCAAAATTTACAATACCAAATTGTTCAAATATGTATTACTATGCTTATCTAGAAACACATGTGACCACTTAATGCAGGTTGAAAGTAATTTTGAAAGCTCCTACAGCAGCTTTCAGTTTTACGTTAGATCTGCATTAAGCTGTGAACTTGACAAATTGTCTAGATTACAAATCTGATGAATCAAACTTCCGTTATCTCGAAGTAATTTGTATGGTTCCTTGAAGTTCGAGGTAACGAAGTTCAACTGTATATATTTTATACCATAAGCAATGACATAGCAGATCCTGATCAGATGACTCCTGTAGAGGTCTGCTCTGTTTTTAACTCATTCCTCCATATGCTATTTTTAGACCAAACCCCTTTGAATAAATCTACCGAAAAGGAGCATTTATTAGAGAAAAGGAAAAAGTTTAGAACTGTGTAGTTTTGAAACCATTGTGGTAAATAGAGCATTTGCTCCTATAGGAGCAAATGCTCTATTTATCACAATGGTTTCATAAAGTGGTTATTACAGAGGCGTAGAAAGGCGTATTTATGGAGGAAAGGGTTAAGCTTGAAAAGGCTTTTATATGAAGGAAAGGGTTAAATGAAAAAGTGTTAAAGTCAACCCTTAATTTACTCTATAGAGACTCCTATTGGAAACTTTTGCAGACAGGCTAGACCAAAATCAGACAGCTACTGTATTAACCATCTGATCAGGGTCTGCTGTATGCTTATAAATAACATGAACTTGAAGCCATTCCCTTGTTCATGATGCCAATATAAAAATCCCAACTAATTAATATTCCTAGTCATTATTTCTTGCATGAATATTCATGGAGTAATTTAAGGATTGACCATTTACCTGTTTGATATTCAAGCAAGAAATATTGTGATTATTAATTAGATTATTTTTTATAATGGCATATGAACATAAGACATTTTAGCTCAGGCAGAAACTATAGAATCAAATCTATATTATACCATAAGCAAACAGAGCAGGCCCTGATTAGATAGCCACTATTGGAGACATCTGATGCAGGTCTACTCTGTTTGCAAAGGTGTGAAAAGGCATTTGAAAAGCATTCAAACCCATTTGCTTTGTTGCACAAATCACCTTCCCATGCTTTATAAATGATGAACTTCCATGATGTTTCTTAACCCTTTCCCTCGTATAAACGTGTTTTCACGCATTTGCAAACAGAGTAGACCCAGATCAGATGGCTCCTAGAGGAGCCGTCTGATCAGGGTCTGCTCTGTTTGCTATTAGAATTTGATAGATATGTTTCTTTAGTTTCTAAATTGGCTATAATGCTCCAGCTTCCATATTTCATTATAACTATTTTGCTCCAGCTTCCATATTTCATTATAACTATTTTGTTCATGAATATTCAGTAGGTATTGAAATTTGGCCTAGATACAGAACAGGGAAAGAGTTAAAGCCTCAGTTGGTGCAAGCAATATCTTCTATCCTTATCCAAGGCATATTATGTGAATGAAGATGCTACATTTTATGATGAAAGTGTTGAACTTTTAGATAAAGTCATGAAACATTATACAGCTTTAAAGCTCCAAATTTTGGAAATATGAAATAGTCCATGTGTGTTATGCTGATGCCTTGATCCAATATTTTAACCCTTTACCAGATATAGATGCCTTAGTATAACACTTTACTCCATGAATATTCATGTAAGAAATAATGACCTCATGAATATTAATTAGATAATATTAATTGTTATAACAATAGCACATGGACACAGGATATTTTAGCCATGCCAGAAACTATAGAATCATATCTATGTATTATAGCACAAGCAAACAGAGCAGACCCTGTTCAAACGGCTCCTATAGCACCTGTCTGATCTGGATCTACTCTGATTGCAAAAGCGACTAGAAAGGCTTAACCAATTGACACCCTCTATAAAAAATTACTTTTTGAAACAAAAAATTTCCCTTTCTCTAGTCAATACTCCTTTTCGGTAGCTTTATTCAAAGAGATTGGGTCTTAAAATAGCCTATGAGGTAATGGGCTAACACCATTACATCAACAAGTAAAGGGTTAAGCAGATAAGTATTTTACAATTTAACAATTTCCATAAATACAATTGGTTAACTCTTTTACCTGATATAGACGTCTTTTGATGTCAGTAGGAACTGTCTGATCTGGGTCTGCTGTTTGCTCATGAACTAATATTGATCTTATTCTTCAGTTTTGGCCATGGCTCATATTCATGTTATTGATAACCCATGATGTGGTAAATAGTTAAATACATTTTTAATTGGTAAAAATACCCTATAAAATGACCAAATTCTTTATTGCTTCCCACAAATTAGATAATTAGAAGTAATGTATCATTTAACAAGCCCTGTGGTTGGCTTTGATGTTTACGTGTTGGCAGAGCTGCCCAGTCGGAGCCCAGTAATGCAGGAAGAGCCCAGTGGGGCGTCTTGTTTAATCTTTGAATCTATCCTCAAAAAACAGACTCTGCAAGTGGCAGTCTACTGCATATTTTTCTTGGCACTTGGCTCTTCATCATAAATATTGAAGACTTTTGTGTGTAAACAAACATAATACACCATAACAACTGTTAGAAGTGTTCATTTTGGCATTCACTGGACTGTTGTCTGACTTCCTTTTCCTCTGTGAATATTTGTGAACATTTTGTGAAGGCATTAAAATGCATGTTTAGAGAGTACAGGGTTTATGTTCAATCATTACTTAACTGAAGCACTCTGATCATGTCTGCACAGTTTGCCATTCAAAGTCCTCTAGCAGCTTTGAACCTTCCATACTGAGTGGAATCTATAGTTAAATGCTGATTAGATTACTGGTAGATACTGCAGGATTAAGATCTATTTTATACCATAAATAATCAAAGCACTGAAAGTGTTGTTAGCAAGGGGCTTTTATACCATAAATAAAAACAGAGCTGACCCTGATCAGACAGGAACTATCTGATCTGGGTCTGCTCTGTTTGCAAAGGTGTGAAAAGGGGTTAGTATGATGGAAAGAGATAAGCCCTTAACCGTTTCCTGCATAAATACGCCTTTCTACGCCACTGTAATAACCACTTCTTGAAACCATTGTGATATATAGAGCATTAATTGCTCCTATAGGAGCAAATGCTCAATTTATTACAATGGTTTCAAACTACAAAATTCTAAAATTTTACTTTTCTCTAGTAAATGCTCCTTTTGGGTAGATTCTTTCAAAGAGGTTGGGTCTAAAAATAACCTATGAGGTAATGGGTTAAGTGTGGCCTCACAGGCATTTCTTAAGTTTGTTGCACCAACTTTGCATGGAAGCATGCACCTCTCATGGATACTAATTCATTTCAGTTAAATAAACTGACATGGAGAGAGAGAAGTAACATTCAAAAGAGCAACATTTTCTGATTTCCCCAAGGCTGTATTATTACAAGGAATTGCATGGCAACTGTACATATATTGACAGAAAGCATTTTCTTGTCAAATTACAATATGTGTTGAGAACTTCTTTGTTTGTGGTACAGTTAAATGTTCTGGTGTTACAGTTAAATGTTCTGGTGTATCTAAATTTGGATATAAAATGGTTGCAAGCCAGCTTATATTTTTCAAAGTAAACAGTTTAGGTAGAGTATATAACTTGGTACAGTATAACCCGTCTGCATGGACTACTCAATATAAGTCTTAAGTCTAGGTTTTAAGAGAAGTGTTAGCTCTCAAAATAAGTCTTAACTCTAGGGTTTTAGGATATTTGTTAGATCTCAAAATAAGTGTTAGCTTAACCTATTCCTCCATAAATACGCCTTTCTACGCCTCTGTAAAATTCATGTTTTGAAACCATTGTGATAAATAGAGCATTTGCTCCATAGGAGCAGATGCTCTATTTATCACAATGGTTTCAAGACTATACAGTTCTAACATTTTTCCTTTTCTCTAGTAAATGCTCCTTATCGGTATATTTATTCAAAGAGATTGGGCCCAAAAATAGCATATGAGGGAATGGGTTAATTATGCAGAATGTTTATGTAAGAGCCCTCTGGTCAGGGTCTGCTCTGTTTGCATATGAAAAGACACTTTCTGCTGTGGCCAAAACATGTGCCATTATAAAAGTTGATCTATTAATATTCATGATGTCATTATATCTGGAATAAAGGGTTAAAAAACAGATGAGCATTTGCATCCTCTTGTGGTGCTCTTGTTATATCCCTGCTTATAAAGTTTGAGGGGATATACTGGAATCACCCCAGTGACCAATTGGTCGGGCGGTTGGTCTGTCTGTCCGTCAGTCAGCATTTCAACATGTTCAGTTGGTGTTGCAAACTCCTCCTTTAACTTGAAATTTATTGAATTGGTACTTGCCATACCATACATAATAACCACAAATAGCAGAATGTGCAAGACACAATTTTCATGTTTACCACACGGCATTGCAGAATTATCTCCCCCTGAATTTTGAGTATTATTTTCATTTTAGCATGAAATATTAGTAGTTGGTGTTGTGAACTCCTCCTTCAATTTGAAAATTATTCATTTGATACTTGCCATACATAATACCCACCAATAGAAGATGTGCAAGGCACAATTTTCATTTGTTTGGCTTGAGACATTGAAGAATTATCTCCCCTTGTGCTTTGATTACTTTCGGTCATTTTGGCATGACACATGGGTAGTTGGTGTCATGAACTGAAAGTTATTGAAGTGATACTTGCCATACATAATAACCATGAAGAGAAGATGTACAAGACCATTTTCATGTGTTTACAGCCTGGCATTGCCGAAATAATAGAAGGGTTTTACTATATTTGGCTTCAAAAAAACATTTTTCCTTAACTGTATCCTATATTGTCCTTGACATGGACTACTCATTATTTCTATTTACATGCCACCATTCTACACTCATTCCTATTTACTTTCCACTGTTCTACACTTCAGAAAGCATTAATGTGTGTTTGTATCAGTTCCATGTTAGCTACAATGAGATTTAAAAGGCATCTTTGGATACATTTGTTGAATTATTAGGTTTTATTGTTCATGACATGAGAGCTGTATTGATGTCGAAGTGCTCTCCAGTGCTGGAGGGCTAGTTCCAAATAATGTTATTAAGCAGTAATGCTGTTACTTTGAAGACTGCACAGACCTTTTATGCTTACTCAGCAATTATATCCTTTTGTCACCCTACACTTTAGCAGCCTTTTCAGAAATAGATATTTTTGCTCAGATGAGGTTTAACCCATTCCCGCATATAGATGCCTTTTGACGCTTCTGTAAAAGTCACTTTGTGAAACCATTGTGATCTATTTATCACAATGGTTTCAACACTACACATATCTAAATTTTCTTTTTCAGTAATACATGCTTATTTTCAGTAGATTTGTTCAAAGAGGTTGAATCTAAAAATAGCCAATGCGGGAAAGGGTTAATATGTATTGTCACTTTTGCAAAATTTATGCTTTAACATGAGTAGCAAATTTGTGTCCTGATACAAACTTTACCTGATCAGTTTTTGTGTAAGAAATAATGACATCATGAATATTTATTAGCTGAATTTCTATAATGGCAATTGATCACAGAAATGTTTGGCCATGGCAGAAACTGTAGAACCAGATGTATACTATTCCATAAGCAAACAGAGTAGACCCTGATAAGACAACTTCTACAGGAGCTATCTGATCTGGATCTATGTGTGCAAAGGCATAACTATCAGGTAAAAGGATTAATCAGATTTGGTCCCATTGCTGTAAGGGTAGCATGCCAATACAGCTTCATTGTACAAAGACTGCTTTGGGAGAATATTGGATAATTGACATACATGTACAGATTGCCTACAAACCAGACCAGTTATTATGACTCACAGTTGGTTCTAAAAGGTTTGCAAATGGTGTCCCATATGATAGCAACATAAGATAGCACATATCAAAGCCAAAAAGATTCCACTGATAACTTTCTGTACATTTTATTTACTGTTAAATTTCCAATTTATATAGAGACATAAAGACTGGAGATAGCAATTATAATCCAATTTAACCTTTCCAATGCTGAATTTTCAAGGAGGAATGGTCCATCATTGTAAACAAAAAGAGTCCATTCAATACGAAAGGGTATGATTTGTGAGGGACTTTGAATAAGAAATGTGCAAACCATGACGAGTGGGTTTTGTTTTGAGCCCTCTAATTTGGGTCTTCACTGTTTACAAATGCTTATACACCGGTTTCCCACAAATTGACAATCAGAGAGTTAACTATTCCTATGCTGCCCAGATTTCTGTCCGTACATGTGGATGCGTATAAAAGTGGAAAGTACTGTACAACTTGTCTATAATGACCACCCAAAATAAGCTTAACTCTGGGATTTTAATACAGGTGGTTACAGCTTAATGTAGGATGAAAGTTATGCATGCAGGAGGAATGGGTTAAATAGTTAGATTCTGCTGTATCTTTGGCAAAAGTGATCAAGTCCTCAGTATAGAGCAGCAGTAGATGTCTATCGGATTGTTATGAATGTGATTTCGATGTAATCTTCTCAGTGTTTGAAACAGTCTTGGTATGTACTTTTCTCACAGTTGAGGTGATATTACAACTGGTAAATGGATTACTATCAAGGAGTGGTTAACAGAACTAAAAGCAAACAAACACTACTATACACAAAAATGCATGACTAGAATTTAAAGAATACCTGATGGAATTAAAAAATTCCAATGAAAAAACTATTAAAACATGTTTTCACAACTAAGAACAGTTTCGAATCTATTGGGTTAAGTTTTTATCCTGCTTTTATGTTTGATATCTCTCAAATGCCCAACAAAGATTCACCTTTTCAAAGCTGAATTTAACCCTGTGCTCCATAAATACGCTTTTCTACACCTCTGTAAAAGTCACTTTTTGAAACCATTGTGATGAATAGAGCATTTGCTCCTATAGGAGCATTTATCACAATGGTTTCAATACTACACAATTGTTAGTTTTTCCTGGGGAGCCCTTGTATGCAAATACTAGTGCATGCGTGTCCCGCATTTAAAGGGTTAAGCAATCCCTTAGGGTCCTTATGTTTGCTATGTTTCACCAAACACTGACAGAAGTGAGGTAAAAAGTAAGAATCTTATGTTTTACAGTTGTGAGAGATTCAAGGTTCTGTTGTCATGTTTGTTTCAACCTGGCCTCACAAGTAGAGAACATTTGATTTAATAGTTAAACCTATCTTAACACTTTAGTCAATAAATGTGCCTTTGCAAACGGAGTAGACCCAGATCAGATGGCTCCTATATATATATATTTATATGTTATAATAAAGATCTGATTCTACATATGGCCAATATGCCATATGCCATTATAAAAATTCAGCTAATAGGTATTCATGAGACATTATTTCTTGTGAATATGCATGGAGTAAAGGGTTAAGCAATCATTTAAAAGAAGCCTCATGTTTCATCTTTGAAGCAGGTCTACTGGTAGTTTAATGTGACAATATAACCACCTGTTTTTCAGTTCCGTCTAGGTTTTGAAGAAAAAAGATCGAGGTATATATTATCATAGCCTTGGTGTCTTCATACTTCAAACTCTGATAATTAAAACTGAAAGTTATTGAACAATTCTTGTATAGGGTTACTTAACCCTTTCCCTCATAGAAGCATGTTTTCACTCATTTGCAAACAGAGTAGACCCAGATCAGACAGCTCCTAGAGGAGCCGTCTGATCAGGGTCTGCTCTGTTTGCTTAAAATTTGAAAGATCTGTTTCTTTACTTTCTAAAATGGCTACAATTTTCCACCTTCCATCTGTCATTATAACTATTTTGTCCATGAATATTCAATAGGTATTGAATTTCGTAATAACATAGAACAGGGAAAGGGTTAAAGGAAGATTCATATGATATTGTGAGGAAGTTTCTGTAGTAGCTGTCTGATCAGAGCCTATTCTGTTTGTGAAATTATAATAGATCTGACATAACATTTTCTACCGAAACCAAAAAGCTTGTGTACATAATTATACCGTCGTAAAAATTCAGCTAATGAATAATCATTATGTCATTATTCCTTACAGGAATATTCAAAAGGCTTTATTGGCTGCATGTGGATTGTAGACCGTTTGTTGACCTGTCTGGTCTTGTTCACATGCAACAACTGTGTAGAGAGAATATAAGCTGTAAAAACAATGCTTTTTCCCTGCTGAGACCATCGTCTTGGTAACAAAAACACAACAAATCCACACAAAAAAACAACAACTCCCAAAGTGAGAATGGTTGAAAGTAAAGCTTTTACAGGAGAAAAGTGCCAGGGACGCTGGAAAAGTACTCAAGTCAGTTTGCACATGTACAATAATTTATCTTCACATATTTTGTTTGATGAAGGGGAAATAGTCAAAATACCTGTTTGCCACAGCAGATAGGTAAAGCACGATGCATGTTAGTGCTACTGTGTCCATTAGTCTGGCTGTGTTATGATTTTCAATTATGAAAGAACAGTAGCCAGGCATGTGTTTGTTTCATGGTGATGTCATAGGCACACAGGCAAACAGCTTTAGCCATGTGCTAGAATAACTGCACTCGCAGAAAAGTATGTTTTGTTATATTTACACTCAAAGTTTGGATACTAATTTATATGTGATCATAGCTATTGAAGCTTAAAACTCTGTTAAATGCGTTGGAGGTAGATTCGACTGGGAAAATTTTATATTGTGAAAAAAAAAGGTTTTCATATATTTCATGCATTGTTTCAAGCAGAATCATTTGTGCATATAGTGTCTGTGTGATATGATTCCCGGCTTAAATAAATTAGTACAACTCCGTGGAAATTTAGTTTCATAACTTTATGACAGATGTCACAAGCACAAAGTGATGGAGGATTGTTTTTTATCAGTGATACAAAGTGCATCAGGTCTGCTTTGTTAACCCTTTCCTCCATGAATATTAATTTAATATTTATTACTGCATGACTTTCTTGAGTTGCCAAAAGTCATCTACATGAGGGAGAGGGTGAAAAGTTTTGAATTCTTCAGCCAGTGAAAGTTGCCTATATTGCAAAGACAAAGGATCATAACGGTGTTGGTAGGTCTTCTCCAGTTGCCATTCATTGTTGTGCAAGGTATACACTGCTAAGCTTTGTAAATACTATCTGTCTCTAACACACTATGTTCCTTCATATCTCTCTCTCTCTCTCTCTCTCTCTCTCTCTCTCTCTCTGTCTCTCTCTCTGTGTCTGTCTGTCTGTCTCTCTTTCTCTCTCTCTTTGTCTGTCTCTCTCTCTTTCTCTCTCTGTCTGTCTCTGTCTCTGTCTCTCTCTCTTTCTCTTCATCTGTCTCGCTCTCTATCTGTGTCTGTCAGTCTCTCTGTCTCTCTCCATCTCCATCTGTCTCTATCTCTTTCTGTCTGTCTCTTCCTGTCTCTGTCTCAGTCTCAAGAGTCTCCTCCCTCTCTTCTCTCTCACTCACTCACTCACTCTCCCTACCTCTCTCCCTCCCTCTCTGTAGAATCAGATCTGTACAATGCTGTCTGTCTGCAAAGGCATTGAAAGGTGTCTCTATGAAGGAAAGGGTTAAGCCTTTTTTCAGCTTTGCAAATAGAGTGGACCCAGATCAGAGCGCTCTTATAGGAGCCGTCCGATGAGGGATGTGCTCTGTTCGCTTATGATATAATATTATCTGATTCTACCATTCTAAGTATTAGGACGCCTCCCAATCTTCTCTCTTCTCTGGTTTGTAAATCTGAATAAGTCTATTCTACATAGTTTTGAAAACTTTAACCCTTTATATGATTGATATTCATGTAAGAAATAATGACATCATGAAGATTTATTTGATTGTTTTTTTAATGGCATAAAAACACATTTTTTTGTCATAGCAGAATCGGTAGAATAAAATCTATATAAGCAAACAGGGCAGATCCTGATCAGACGGCTCATACAGATAGGAGCCATCTTATCTGTCTCTACTGTCAGGTAAAGGGTTAAATGAAACTATTAGTGGAGTAGTGAATAGTGTAGACGGGGATAAAATTGGCAAATAGTGTAGACCCAGGTAAAACTGCTTTTTCAGGAACAGTTTTGTCTGGGTCTACACTATTTGCCAAAGTCCATCTAGCCAAACATTTTGGCTACAGTGCTTCATAATACAGTAAAACCTTGCATGATGCTGCAAAATTAGTAATGAAGAATTTATGTCTTTGTATGCAGCTCCTCTAGGAGCTTTCTGCATGACTTTCAGCCTGCATTAAGCTTCCACCTGTGTTACCCATTCCCTCATAGGTTATTTTTAGACCCAATCTCTTTGAAGAAATCTACCGAAAAGGAGCATATACTAGAGAAAGGAAAATTTTAGAATTGTGTAGTTTTGGAATCATTATGTGAAACAGAGCATTAATTTTGCCCCTTTTGAACAGAATGCTCTATTTATCACAATGTTATCAAAAAGTGACTTTTACAGAGGCATCAAAAGGTGTCAATATGAGGGAATTGGTTAAAGATCAATAATGATACGTATTTGAGTATTCGAATAATCAATTTTCTCTTTACATGTATATATTGGGGAGATTCATATGAGAGTGAAGCGGCTTCAGAAGCGCTCTGATCTGGGTCTTTACTGTTAGCATATGCCTGTTGATTAGCCTCATGCAGTCAACCAGCTGGTTGTAATATTTCAAATAATGTCTATCTTTGAAACAGACTGCCATTCTCTTTGTCAAAAACATGCATGACTCATATTGTTGCAGCCATGTATGTAGCAGATGATGGCATCTTGTCAGCTTTTGTATCCTCGGCTAAGTAATTGTCATCTGCAAACATTTTCTTCAGCTGCAATTCAGAGCAGCCAGTTTGAGCCCTGATGAGCCACTGAGTAACTTGCCATCTCATCAGGATCAAGACGGATTACATAGACAATCATAGATTCTCTGTTTGTTTGTAAAGCTTTAACCCTTTACTCCATAAATAGGCTTTGTAATGCCTTTGCAAACAGAATAGACCCAGTTCAGATGGCTCCTATAGGAGTCTTCTGATCAGGGTCTGCTCTGTTTGCCTTTTGCAAGTGTCAAGAATTTCCTTATTAGTATGTTGCAATCACAATTAAGTTGTTGTAATTAATATTCATGTTGTCATTATTTCCTTCATAAATATTCATGGAGTAAAGGGTTAGATAGACTGAGTGCAAAAATATTCTCAAAACAATTTTTGTTGACTGTTTTACTTAGAGGATAAAATTCCAATAAAGTTTGACATGCCAATTAACTCGGCTTACATGTTGTGTCTGTCAGTTCCTGCAGATTGCTCGTATGGGAAAAGCATTTTACTGATAAGCCATTCACTGGCAATGCAAGTCCCCTTGGCAGGACTCCTGGTTTAGCATGGAGTTCAGACCTAAGCTCCGACTTGCCAAATAATTCAACTTCTGATACTAATCTTAATTTAATTTCGTTTTCTGGAAAATGCAGAGCTGTGGAAAGGAAGGTGCATTTGAGAATTAACATTTTGTAAATAATGTAGACCTAGATTGATAGTCATCTATGTTACCATGTCAAGTATAATGCCTCAGTGCTGTTGTGTCAGTTTGGCAAGATGCTGATTATTGTCCAACAAAGAAGATACTTACCCCTTTACTCCATCTGTATGCTTTTTATGTCTTTGCAAACAGAGTAAACCCAGATCAGATGGTTCCCGTAGGAGTCATCTGATCAGGGTCTGCTCTGTTTACTTATGGAATAATATAGATGTCTGCCATGACCAAAGCTTCCTATGTTCACATGTCACCATTCAAAGTCAGCTAATATTAACCCTTTCCTCCATTGTTAGATCCTACCTCTTTGAATAAATCTACCGAAAAGGAGCATTAACTAGAGAAAAGGAAAATTTGAGAATTTTGTAGTTTGAAACCATCATGATAAATAGAGCATTTGCTCCTATAGGAGCAAATGCTCTATTTATCACGATGGTTTCATGGAAGTGACTTTTACAGTCGTCAATATGAGGGAAAGGGTTAATGATGTCATTATTCTGCACATGAATATTCATGGAGCATAGGGTTGAGCCGTAGAAAAACGGGTGTATTTCAATACTAAAATCATTTTTTCCACCAAACGCTATGATGTGACCTTTTCAGAATCATCTCTTCCAGTTAAATATTGCAATTATTGTAAGAAATAATGATATTATGAATATTTATTAGATTGATTTTTATAGTGGCATAGTACACTGTATTTTTGGTATTAATAGAAAAACTGTACAGTCAGATCTGTTCGAAATTCATAAGCAAACAGAGCAGACCATAATCAGACAGCTCCTATAGGAGTGTCTGATCTATCTGGGTCTGCTCTGTTTGCAAAGGCATAACAAATTATTATGTGAAGGAAGGTGTTAAGGTTTTGGTGGAGAAAATTTGATTTTTTTTATATTATTCATTGAAACCCGTTTATTTTATGCAGCTTATCTATATGACACTGCTGATAGTATGTAGTGGTAACTAATCTGAGTCTAGCCTGTTTGCTTTTTAACCCATTCCCTCTTTGAATAAATCTACCGAAAAGGAGCATTAACTAGAGAAAAGGAAAAAAATTAGAATTGTGTAGTTCTTTAACAATTGTGATAAATAGAGCATTTGCTCCTAAGGAGCAAATGCTCTATTTATCACAATGGTTTCAAAAAGTGACTTTTACAGAGGCATCGATATGAGGGAATGGGTTAATTTATAATACACTGTGCCTTTCTTCCATTGAATGGCACTTATCTTGTTTACACATTCTAATTAGATGCAATCAATGATGCACTTGGCAAAACAACAATCGCTTGTTTTGTTATCCATAAAATTTGTTATAGACTGTTATCGGCTGGTTTGGAATTTTATAGACAATTTAATCTTTTGAGCGGAATTTTAACATTGTCTGCTTTGAAAGTGCAATAAACTGCAACAATTACGTCTTGTAGCGGCAGTTCTGTGTAACAGCAGTTAATGCGTCAGAAAACTGTGTTCTGGTGATTCTCATCGTGTAACGACCCAAAAACAAGCTTGAAGTCTTCCTGGCATACCAGAAAAATCACGCCAAAGTTAGGTACATCAGAGATTTCTATCAAACCATTAAGGAATTCCTTAACGGAAATGTAGGTAATTGAAATTACGTAGCTAAGTTTTTTTGTAAAGTGTTATTTTATCAGCTCAATAGACTACTGGCTTTTTACATCTCGAGAATCCAAAATCGGTCAGGTTTGTTGGTCTGTTTGTCCAGAAATTTCTTGGTGCTATCTAGTAAAATACTATAAAACCTGTCTTAACCCATTCCCTGATATTGACGCCTTTTGACAACTGCAAAAATCACCTGTTTAAACCATTGTGATAAATAGAGCATTTGCTCCTACAGGAGCAAATGCTCTATTTATCACAATGGTTTCAAACTACAAAATACCAAACTTTTCCTTTTCTCCTGTTAATGCTCCTTTTCGGTAGATTTATTCAAAGAGGTTGGATCTAAAAATAGTCTATGAGGTAATGAGTTAAGCGGCAATCAAAAAGAGGTCTAATAATGGGCCTATAAGGCCTATAGGAGCTTTCTGCATTAAGTTTGCCCTGCATTAAGCAACCACCTGCTTTTTAAGATTCCTATGTTCAATGAAAGGCCGCTTAGGACAGTTTCTACCGTACCCACAAGATCAGGTTTGGCTGAGAAATAATAGATTTGGATTGAACATTTCACCTCTTATCTGCAACTATTAACCCTTTTCCATCATGTGTAAAGGCTGTTTCAGGCTTTTGCAAACAGAGTAGACCCAGATCAGATTGCTTCTGTAGGAGCTTTTCTTCCATGCCGTCTACTCAAACTCGGTATTATCAGAGAATATTGCGAGAAAGTTTTAGAAATAGATTGCCAAGTAGCAAACAGCTTTGAACCAGATTAGGTGCCCTGATGCTTTATTTTGATGATAGCTGTTTGCAAATGCCAGTGACCATGTTTTTATTATCAAGAGAAGGCTACAACCTGTTTTACCAAAAACTCTGCTCACCTAAATACCATCAATTAGCCATGCAATCATTACACTCTCATCAACATTCATGAGGGCATATCAATTTGCATAGGTGATGGACCTGGTCCAATGTCCGATCAATGACCCTAATTGCTGTAAGTATTCGGACACCCAAGATCCCCTCTCCATGGGGTCGTATTTAGCTTCATCATCATTTTGATAACTTTTTAGTTGACTGGTATAGTAGCAAATAGTGTAGACCCTGATCAAACTGCTCCTTCAGGAGCAGTTTGATCTGGGCCTGCACTCTTTGCCTAAGCCTTTCTATTCAAATACTTAGGGTAATAAGGGAAGTAAGTACTGGTAGGTCGGCAATTTGTATACTAACTATCCATCCTACTGCTTGTCTCTCCACTAATCAGGGCAGTGGATCAGATGCCAAATCTCTTATTTCTTGGACAAACCATATTTTGCTGTATCTCATTATGTTTGTCTTGGAGAAATAATTCTAATGAGTAGCAGCAAGCCAGAGTTTGGCTGAGGGATGTCAAAAATGTTTAACCCAAGATTTCCTAATTTTATTGACCTCTTATTGCAGTTACTGCCTGTGCATTCTTGAAGAAAATCATTTCTACATTATCTTTAACCCTATACTCCATAGATACGCCTTTGCAAATAGAGTAGATCCAGATCTGATCCAGGTCTGCTCTGTTTGTTTATGAATGATGCTGATCTGATTCTGCCCTTTCCTTAATGATACAAAATTCTCTTGTTCATGCAGCCATTAGAAGAATCTGTTAAATGTTTTCCATGGTGTCATTTTTTGCACGAGTATTCATGGTGTAAAGGGTTATTTTCCTATCTGCACTAAGAAAGAGACAGACAATGTAGACCTGAAGTGGCAGATATAATGGTTTTAAACAGATCAATTGTGTACCATAGTTATGACTGTAGGATATGGTGGATGATAAGGATGTTACTGTTAGCTGTCAGTCACTGTGGGAGGATGGGAGATTTTCCATATTAATAATTCATGCAGCTTAGATATATCTCTTACATTATGGTGGCCACTGATAGCATTGGGTTAACCCTATCCTTCATATAAACACCATTCCACACCTTTACAAACAGAGTAGACCCAGATCAGATGGCTCCTAGAGGAGTCATCTGATCAGGGTCTGTTCTGTTTGCTTATGAAATCTTATAGATCTGATTCTACAGTTTCTGCCGAGGTAAAAAAAAATCCTGTTTCCATATATTCATTGGTTCATACATATATTATTTCTAACATGAATATTCATGGAGTAAACGGTTAAACAATAATGGACTTCTTCATTATGAAGTTTTGCCTATAGAACATGGGTCCATGGCAGAGAAGAGTTATTCTTAAATATCTAAACCATTTTCACTCTTTCTCTCTTCAGGACTCTGAGCTGAATGAGCTACGAGCCACCATAGAAGCACTGAAGCGACAGAGCGGTCTCAGCATACAGGAACCGTTGACCAATGGAGGCAGTGCTGGGCGCCGGCACACCACGCCGGGCATGCTGGGTAAAGACCTGAGCGCTCACCACGCACAAGGAGGTAGAGTGTTTCACACACTCCCTATGCCCACTGGTAAATCTTCGCAGCTCTTTCTCTCTTGTTTTTTCCACCCACCTTCTTTTGTTCAGTACAGTAGAACCTCACGTAATTTAACACTTTCCCTCATCTAAACATTTTTTCACACCTTTGTAAACAGAGTAGACCAAGATCAGATCCTGTTGAAGCTATCTTATCAAGGTCTGCTCTATTTGCTTTTGAAATTATATAGGTCTGATTCTACAGTTTATGTCTAATCTATTGAATTTTTTACCTCATATATATTAACCCATTACCTCATAGGCTATTTTTAGATACAACCTCTTTGAATAAATCTACCGAAAAGGAGCCTTAACTAGAGAAAAGGAAATTTTAGAAATTTTTAGCTTGAAACCATTGTGATAAATAGAGCATTTGCTCCTATAGGAGCAAATGCTCTATTTATCACAATGGTTTCACAAAGTGACTTTTATAGAGTCGTCAAAAGTCGTCAATATGGGGGAATGGGCTAAGTGAAGGAATATTCATGAAGTGATTAACTCATGCATAAATATTCATTAGAGAAAGGGTTAAGTGGGCACTCAGAGGAAGTCATGTTGATGGTCTGTTAAACAAGCGGTAGCTTATTCCAGTACCTGATGAATATTCATGATATCATTAACCCTTACAACGCTGACTTTTCAAATGGACTATTCCAAAATTCAAATAGGCCAAGCTTACAGTGAATATTTAGGGATTTTTCTAAAGAAAAGTTTAACATGACAAACAGTGCAGACCCTGATGAGAGGGCTCCTCTAGGAGCCCTCTCATCTGGGTCTACACTGTTTGCAAAGGACATTAGTGACTCGTGTCCCGCACTGTAAGGGTTAATATTAATTAGCTATTTTTCATTATTACATGAAAACAATGTCATATTCTATTACAGCTAATAACTATTCATGATGTCATGGTTTTAAATATGAATATTCAACAGGGAAAGCGTTAAGCAATCATCTGCTTGTGAAAACCTCAGTGATAATTTTGTTGTTAACCCTTTCCTCCATAAATACGCCTTTCTACGCCTCTGTAAAAGTCACGTTTTGAAACCATTTTGATAAATAGAGCTCCTTAGGAGCAAATGCTTTATTTATCACAATGGTTTCAGAACTACAAAATTATATAATGTTCCTTTTCAGTAGATTTATTCAAAGAAGTTGGATCTAAAAATAGAATATGAAGGAATGGGTTAAACTATTGAATCGCCTATAACAAGATTACAGTTACAAACTTTTGCTCTATATATCAGTTTCCAAATTAGAATGTTCTATGAGAGTGCCACACAGTTGAAATTCTGATAAGATGTGAAGGTATATTTTTCATCTGGATCCCATCAGTTTTCAAGGTTGTCAGAAAATTACCATTGTCGAATGTAGTCACGGTAGTTTTACACCGAGTCCTTGTTTCTTTCTTTTACCCTTCATTAAAATTTTGTTCTGTAGTCCTTTTTCACACACAGCACCTTTTTCTCTTGTTCTACATCAACTCATTGCAGGCTTCTAGAGGTGAATTTTGTGATAAACAGATTAGATCCAGATGAGATTTTGAAATGTAAATCAACATTTCATCAGGATCCAAACTTTGACATTTGCGACATTTGAAAACATAATGTACAAATTTCTTAATTATTAATTATAGCAGCCGACAAGTTTGCAGGCAGGACTTACTGAGCATGCAATGAGTTGACTTGAGCACTATTATTTGCAGTATGGCTTACTCCAGATGGTCTTGCCATCTCTCTCGCATTGAGTTCTGGTTTTCATAGTTTTAGTTTTTAATATATTATAATTTGTATAACCCTTTATCTTAAAACATGTATCGCCTTTGCAAACAGAGTAGACCCAAATCAGACAAATACTGTAGAAACTGTCTGATCAGGGTATGCTCTATTTAATAATATGGAAATGATATAGTCCAAAGTATCTGCCATGGCCAAAATTTATCTTTTATATGATGTATACCATTATAAAAAGTTAGTTAACCCTTTCCTCCATAGATACGCCTTTCTACGCCTCTGTAAAAGTCACCTGTTGAAACCATTGTGATAAATAAAGCATTTGCTCCATAGGAGCAAATGCTTTATTTATCACAATGGTTTCAGAACTGCACAATTCTAAATTTTTCCTTTTCTCTAGTAAATGCTCCTTTTTGGTAGATTCATTCAAAGAGGATGGATCTAAAAATAGACTATTAGGGAATGGGTTAATGAATATTCATTCAGTCATTATTTCTTATATTAGGTAAAGGGTTTAATGAGCTTTGGGTTTTTTTCTGCATCTTGTAATTTACCCATTTCTATTTCATATTCAATCATTTTTCTATTTCATGAATCAAATATATATCAAATTAACTCAAAACCAATACAATATTTTTTTTCTGTTTATAAAAATCTCAGAGTTTGAGCAGAAAGAAGTTTATAAAGCATGTTAAGGCTTTCCATCATAGGGACACCTTTGCAAACAGTGTAGACCCATATCAAATGGCTCCTGTAGGCTCATATTGCTCATGAAATAATGTAGTTGTGATTCTGCCATGGTTAGACATTCCTTAGTTCATGATGTCATTATAAAATACAGCTGATAAATATTCATTCATTAACTCATTCCTCCATAGGCTATTTTTAGACCTATCCTCTTTGAACAAATCTACCGAAAAGGAGCATTAACTAGAGAAAAGGATTTTTTTTTAGAATTTTGTAGTTTGAAACCATTGTGATAAATAGGGCATTAAATTGCTCCTATAGGAGCAAATGCTCTATTTATCACAATGATTTCAAGAAGTGACTATTACAGAGGCGTAGAAAGGCGTATTTATGGAGGAAAGGGTTAAGTTTTACATATGAATATTCATGAAGGAAAGGGTTAAGTAAAGAATTTGGTTCTGAAAGCACATGATGGAGTTGTTGTAAAGAAATGCAAGGGCTGCAGAAAAAGCATATTATCAAAGTTTTGATGCAGAATTGGTTTTCTTCAGGAGGGATGCTTTGCGAGAACTCAGTAAGGTCAAGGTTACAGGCTTCTTGAGAAGGGAGTTCAGTTCTTTCCTGGTGATGTGTTTATCTGCTCATCCTCTTACACATCAATTATAGCTCTGCAAAACACACCACCAGACCGTCTGTGAAACAATTGTTTATAAAACTGTCAGCCATTCTCAAGGATGGCCATAAACTCATGAAAAATATTTCTAAGATTTTACGCAAAACTGTTGTAACACCATCCTAAAGCTTCATTAGCAATGCCAAATATCGTCTTCTTCAGTTCTATATGTAATCTTTTGTTCCATGTCTTTCAAAATTACAGTCCGATTTTCAGACATTCTTGATCTTGATGGAAAGGAGAGTTAGTTGACGTCTCATTAAATTCAGACTTCTTGCAAAGATGCTCAGCAATGTACCTATGAAGAGTAGATAGTACAGTTTTACAATGAGCTCTAGATATCTAGCTCAAACTTTCGGGACATCAACGAGATGAGCTCTCGTCAAAACATATGACAACATTGCACTCAGTTATGTCGCTTTACTCAACTGCTAACGGAAACATATGGTCTCTTCATCCATTTTTTTGCCAGCTTAGTGAAATTGGTCTGCAAATATTCATCTAGTTAAATATTTAAGTAGACTTTCCTGTCAATTTTATTTCAAACCCAGTTATCCGTATGAGACTTTGTGTTACTCAGCAATGCATCTGGATCAAAACTGTTCGTATTTGTTATCATAAGCTCTTTCAAATAAATGTAACGACTTAATAAATGCAAAGATGTTAATATTTATCACTTTTGAAAAAACTCATATTGGGTATATTATCATAAAAGAATGATCTTTCTCACTTCTGAAAACTACAATTTATTTGTATTACGGACAGTAATGTACAGTATTATTGGGTATCCTCTTTGGATTCAAACTGTTTGCAGCTGTTATCTTCTAGTTTGTTACATTTTAAAGGTTGAAGACTTGTTTTTCAAGTCAAATGTTCCATCATTGTTTAACAGTAGAATCCATTATGTACCAACAAAATAAACATTGCCGAAACTATTGTGTATGACAAACGGTACAGACCCTGATCAGAGGGGCTCCTCCAGGAGCCCTCTGATCTGGGTCTTCACTGTTTGCAAATGCCTGTTAACTCATTTCGCTTATTCCAAGGTATACTTTGTAAGAATTCATTAAAGCTTTTGTAACAAAAGATATCATGTAGAAGTCGTGAAAAACAAATTGGTAGCTTATGAAGAATCATGATTTGAATTTTTTTGCAACAGCTGCTGAGGCAATTATTTGAGGATCTTGTCATAAATACAGCACTTAACCCCTTCCGTGCCACAATAACGGGTTTATGATATCACATGCAAACAGTTTGGATCCAGATGAGACGCCGAGTAACTCGGCGTCTCATCAGGATCCAAATTGTTTGACACTCTGTTTACTGTTTTATAAAGAAAATGGAAGAAGTTCACACACTTACACTAGAAATAAACGAAACTGTGCCCAGCAGACCACAATGCTGGCACGAAAGGGTTCACCTTTAACCCTTTCGAAGCAGAATTTTAAAAGTGGAATAGTCCATCACTGCTTAAAGGGAAAGTTCATTCAGTATGAAAAGATATAAATTTGATTTTGAATAACAAACAGTTCAGACCTTGATTAGAGGAGCTCAGCTAGGGGCTTTCTGAACTGGAACTACACTTTGCAAATGACAGTTAACTCTTTGATTAATAAAGACACATAGTTGCACACATAGTAGAACTAGATCAGACAGTGTCTGTAGAATCTGGTCAAGATGTGCTCTGTTTGTGAATGGAATAATAAAGTTTGGATTCCAAAGTTTCTGCCATAGCCAGACATTCTCATGTTCATAAATTATGCAATTGTAAAATTCGTCCAATTGTCATTAAAATTTTGTTATTTCTTGAATGAATATTCATCATTGCAGAGTGAGTTGCTTGGCAACAGATCTAGATCCATCTTGTTTGAAAATCATGATCAGGTCACAATTAACAGGATAAGTTGTTAACCATGGTGAAGTGATAATCTTTGCAAACAGTTTGGATCCCGATGAGATGCTGAGTAACGCTGTTTCTAATGGTTCATTGCCATTTACCTGTTGAATATTCATGTAATAAAATAATGGCATCATTAATATTCATTTGATTAATTTTGTTTGATGCCATTTGGAATTTGAGTTCAGGCAGTAACTATAGAATAAATTGCTACAGTGAAACCTCTATAACATTTTGTGTTAAAGGCAGGTGGCTGCTTAAAGCAAGGTGAAAGTAAAACAGAACGCTCCTATAGGAGTGTTCTGTTTTACTTTCACCTTGCTTTAAGTAGCCACATGCCCTAAATACCAACTAATTAACATAATTTAGTGGCCATTATAGAGAGGTTTTACTGTATATTATAAAATAAGCACACAGAGTAGACTCTGATAAAACTTCTCCATAAGGAACCCTTTTATCTGGGTCTACTCTGTTTGCAAAGGTGTTCATATGGGGAAAAAGCATTAACAATTGAGGGTGAGGGTCTGAATTCTCTGTTTATTTCCCATTGATACATTCAAGCCATATTTTAGGTGTTCTGTGTATTTTGAGATGACAGATGTTATCTTGCTTATAAGTTTTTAAGATGAAATATAGGTGATTTGGGTATGTTTATGATACCATTTTGTATATGTACAGTAGCAGAATCACTCCCATATATCATACATATCCTACAGGCTGGCAAAAAAATAGTCAGATACTTAACCCTGTACTAGATACGCCTTGTAACCCTTTACTCCATAAATACACTTTTCTATACCCTTGCAAACAGAGTAGACCCAGACGGCTCCTACATGAGCCATTTGATCAGGGTCTACTCTGTTTGCTTATGGAATAATATAGATATGATTCTACAGTTTCTTTCTTGGTGAAAACTTTCTGTGTTCATAATTTATGACATTATTAGACTCATCTAATTAATGTTTCATGATGTCATTATTTATTCCATGACTATTCACAATGTAAGAATGAAATTATAAGAGAACCTCTCCATAATGACCTAAATGAATAAACACGGGTACCAGTATGTATAAAAGCTGATGGTTGCTCCATCATCCTGCATTAAGCTACCACCTGTTTTCATCCAATACCTGATGAATATTCATGGAAGAATCCTCTCATTATGAATATTAATTAACCAATTTTCTTACAGTTATATACAAAAGAATATCAGATCTAAGATTTCTATTAACAAAACAGCAGGCCCTAATCAGACAACTGACCTACAAAGGCAAATAGTTAAATATTCAGAAATAAGACTTCTTTTGATTGGTTCTACTGTTCTGTTTGAACTTTTATAATGAACACTTATACATCAATTAATTACATCATGAATATTCATTACCTAATTACTTTTTAGACTGTTCAAGTGAATTACTGGCTTAGACAAAAACTGTAGGATCACATCTATATATTTACATAGTTCCTGTCTGATCTGTGTCTATTCTGTTCACAGTTAACCCTTCCCTCCATAAATACACCTTCCTACACCTGTAAAAGTCACCTGTTGAAACAATTGTGATAAATAGAGCATTTGCTCCTATAGGAGCAAATGCTCTATTTATCACAATGGTTTCAAACTACAAAATTCTTAAAAAAATCCTTTTTTCTAGTTAATGTTCCTTTTTGGTAGATTTATTCAAAGTGGTTGGATCTAAAAATAGCATATGAGGTAATGGGTTAAAGGCATGGTAATTTGGCCATTGCTCATGAATTATAGAGTTTCAAAGAATGGCTCTTGTAGAGTTTCAAAGAATTTGATTACCGTTAGGCTAAACCGAAGATAAGATGCTATGTCTTTGGCAGGCCTGATTGATATTTTTTTGTTGATTGATTGACACAGCTATATGAGACGTCCATTATCACTCCCATCTTACAAAAAGTAATTAAATGAATTGATAAACATACAGTCATGGTATTTTGGGGCATAATTATCGGTCTCGGAACATTAGCATTGAAGCTAATGATGGTAGTAAGCAAGTTCTTCTGTCCTAATGACCTCTTAAATAATTGTTGAACATCTAAACCATTCATGCTATTGGTGAGTTCATAGTAACATGCAACAGTTTAGATACAGATCATATGCTGAGTAATTCAGCATTTCATTAGATTTCCAGCTGTTTAATACTCACGTCCTGTTAAAATAAAAATATTGGCTCAAAATATGTATTGAGAATTTACAGGGGAAAACAGTATGGGGATTCACAGACAATTTTGCATGCTAAAGTTTAATCTTAAAATGAGATTACCATGTAAAATAATTTCAACTCTGCAGGTGGCATTAGTAATCCTTTCAATGCTGAATTTTCAAATGGACTATTCCAGAATTCAAACAGGTCAAGCTCACCATGAATATTTAGGGATGGATTTAACCCATTCCCTCATAGGTTATTTTTAGATCCAACCACTTTGAATAAATCTACCGAAAAGGAGCATTAACTAGAGAAAAGGAAAGTTTTAGAATTTTGCAGTTTAAAACCATTGTGATAAATAGAGCATTTACTCCTAAGGAGCAAATGTTCTATTTATCTCAATGGTTTCAAAAAGTGACTTTTACAGAGGTGTCAAAAGGTGTCAATATGAGGGAATGGGTTAAAGAAAAGTCTAACATGACAAACAGTGCAGACCCTGATGAGAGGGCTCCATCCAAAAATTCATATGTCCATGTGTTATTATAATCGTTGATGCTTTTAACCCATTACCTCATAGGCTATTTTTAGACCCAACCACTTTGAATAAATCTACCGAAAATGAGCATGAACTAGAGAAAAGGAAAATTTTAGAATTTTGTAGTTTGAAACCATTGTAAAAATTGAACATTTGCTATAGGAGCAAATGCTCTTATTTATCACAATGGTTTCAATAGGTGATTTTTACAGAGGCGTAAAAAGGCATATTTATGGAGGAAAGGATTAACCCTTTCCTCTGTGTATTAATATTCATGTAAGAAATAATGATATCATGTATATATTAACCAGATAAAGTTTTGTAATGGCAAATGAACACAGGACATTTTGGCCATGACAGAAACTGTAGATCAGATCAATATTATAACATAAGCAAACAGAGCAGACCCTACAGCAGCCATCTGATCTTGGTCTATGTTTATTCAAAATTTCAATACCTACTGAATATTCATGGACAGAATAGTTATCATGAAATATGGAAGGTGGAACATTGTAGCCATTTTAGAAGGTAAAGAAACATCTTTTAAATTCCATTAGCAAACAGAGCAGACCCTGATCAGACGGCTCCTCTAGGAGAGCTGAGACCCTATCCTCTAGGAGCCGTCTGATCTGAGTCTACTCTGTTTGTAGATGCGTGAAAACACGTTTATACGAGGGAAAGGGTTAAAGAAGTACTTATGGAATAGGGGGTTAAGAAAAAAACAATATTAGAGTCAGAATGTAAAATAGATAATAATTCTGATGAGATTGAAGTCTTATCTGGATCCAAACTTTATTGCAATGGTTATCACAAGTTCTATTGTGTCATAATTACTCCATAATTAAATGAGAAAAAGTTCTACCAACTTCTACCAGGTTGAAAGGGCTAAATCTTTGAATGCTGAATTTTCCGAGTGGAATACAACAATACATTATATCCACTCAGTATAATGTAGTGTAAGTTGCAAGATGATTTTGAATGACGAAAGGTACAGACCCAGATCAGAGGGATCCTCGAGCTCTAGGATCCCTTTTGATCTGGGTCTACACTGTTTGCAAATGCCAGTTCTCTCTTTTCCAACATTCAAAGCGTTAAAGAATTTGAAGCTACTTTGTTAATATTCTTTGGCCTAACAGATCCAAGTCTGCGTTTAATATTTACTAAAATTTTAACTTTCCCTCTCTCTCTTTAAAAAACTAAATTTCATGTTGAGTTGTGTGTTTATTTCTATATAAATTACAGCTTAGTCAGTACAAGTCAATATTACAGGAGCAGTTTTCATAAAGTTGACCATTTTTATTGCCAACATTTTGTCAGTATAATCTTGATGGATTTTTTTCATGAGTTTTTCCAGAATGTTAATTATTAGTTTTTAGAAATAATTGACTTTAGCCACCAAAGCTGACATTTTCCTGACAGTTAAAAATGGTTTTGTGAAAGAATTGATCTAAAGTCATTAAAGAATTTATGAATAATCAACTGCCGAGTTAGAATCAGGCATGGGGCATGTTTTAAGAGGCTGACATTTTAATGATGGTAATTTCTCTAATAGAAGTGGCTTAACTAACACATGCTATGCTGTAAGTGTCAAATTCCATGTTACAAACAAGCCTTATACTTTAAGGGCATCGTTTTCATTTTGGATGAAATGGTACCGTTCCTTTTGGCCCAAATGGGAAAATCAATATGGAAATTTTATATGTGACGAAGAGCAATAATATTGAGGGCATAGTTTTCTTGTAATATTGGACATAGAAATCATAAAAGAAAATTGCTGAAAGATATTGGGGCTGAGTCATTCATATCTGTTGTTAGCTGGTATGAGAGAGAATTGAAGTCTGCACAACTGTAATATTGTTTATCTACATTGAGTTGAAAAGCTGTTGGAGTTACTGCCCTTTAATCTTTTCCTGATAGAGGCACCTTTAGACACTTTTGAAAACAGTGTAGAGCCAGATCAGATCGCTGCTATAGGAGCCATCTGATCGGAGTCTGCAGTGTTCGCTTATAACTAAATGTAGATTTGATTCTTCAGTTTCTGCCTTGGTCTAAACATCCATTTGCCAGAAATATGTATCATTGTACCAGCTACGGTGGTATTTCTGACATAAATAGTCATCAGGTAAAGGGTTAAACGTTTACTTGTTAACCTTACCTTTTTAACCCATTACCTCATAGGCTATTTTTAGATCCAACCTCTTTGAATAAATCTACCAAAAAGGAGCATAAACTAGAGAAAAGGAAAATTTTAGAATTTGTAGTTTGAAACCATTGTGATGAATAGAGTATTTGCTCCTATCACAATGATTTGAAGAAGTGATTATTACAGAGGCATAGAAATGTGTATTTATGGAGGACAGGGTTAAACATATTTAGTTGGTGTGACAAACTTCTTCAATTTGAAAGTTATTCAATTTATATTTGGCATACACAATAACCATAAATAGCCTATGATGTAATGGGTTAACAGTGATAGTGACTATGCAAACAGTTTGGGTCCAGATAACATGCTGATCTCACAGCATCTCATCAGGATCCAAACTGTTTGACACTCTGACTATACAATGGACAAAAAAATAACTTTAGAAATTGTAACCAGGGACAATTTTTACATACAACAATATCTTGGTGTGCAAGAATAACTTGGTGTGCAAGAATTGAGATTATCTTGTTTTCAGCAATCTGGTCCATTTAAAAAACAAACAAGCTTTAACTGATGTCTTCACTCTGCTTAATCAGTTTCCTTGAATATCTTATAAATTAGAAATTGAGAAAGAAAATTGCCATTCTAAGAGTCCCCTGTGCTCCGGTAATTAAGGTGAACAGATTTAAATTCCGTTAACCTCTTATTTTAAGTTTAACTGTCTCACAGATTGTCCAAAAAAATCTGAAATTTGACGGGGCCTGACAGGAGCATTGCAAAACAAATTTTCAAATTCAGTTTGCAAATGCCAGGGAAATGTGAAGTTTTCAATATCTTTCTAACAGAAATCTGTTTTATCTAATTGTAAATATTTTCCAGTTAAGTGGATTCAAAGATTTGTCTAAGACCTTTAGAGCTCTGAAATTAGGCCGTCTCCCTTATTGCCATTGATTTTGATTTTCAAAGACTTTCCTCCATTTATATCCAAACACTTCTTAATAGAAAGTTTAACCCTTTCCTCCGTAAATACGCCTTTCTACGCTTCTGTAATAGTCGCCTCTTGAAACCATTGTGATAAATAGTATTAGAGCATTTGCTCCATAGGAGCAAAATGCTCTACTTATCACAATGGTTTCTATACTTCACAATTATAACATTTTCCTTTTCTCTAGTAAATGCTAGTAGATTCATTCAAAGAGGTTGGGTCTAAAATTAGCCTATGGAGGAAAGGGTTAACCCCAAGTCACCTTCTGTAGCAAAGGTTTCTTACACAGTAAAATCTCACTACTATGAACTTTCAGTAAAGGAAACTTGAAAATGTCTGAGGCAGGTGGCTGCTTAATGCAGGTTGAAATCATACTGAAAGCTTCCAGAAGAGCTATCTGCATGGCTTCCACCCAGCATTAACCCATTCCCTCGTAGGTCATTTTTTGAACCCGACCTCCTTGGAATAAAATCTACTGAAAAGGAGCAGTTACAAGTTTTGTAACCATTGTGATAAATAGAGCAGAAACTGTTGCTCCATAGGAACAAATGCTCTATTTACCACAATGGTTTCAAAAGTGACTTTTTATAAAGGCATCAACATGAGGAAATACTGGTTTAAGCTGCCACCAGTCCTGTCTTAACCTGTTACTCCATAAATACTCCTTTCTATGCCTATGCAAACAAGGAAGACCTACATGTAGATCTGATTCTACAGTTTTGCTTGGCAAAAATTTCACGTGTTATTAAGCCATTTTGAAAATCAATCTGATTAATATTCATGATGTCATAATTTTTTTAATGAATATTCATGGAGTAAGGGGTTAAAGACTGATATTAATGTTTGTTAATGTGTTTGAATTAGTGAGGTTTTACTGTGTTTAACCCATTCCCTCATAGGCTATTTTTTTTAGATCCAACCACTTTGAATAAATCTACCCAAAAGGAGCATTAACTAGAGAAAATTAAAATTTTAGAATTTTGTAGTTTGAAACCATTGTGAGAAATAGAGCATTTGCACCAATAGGAGCAAATGCTCTATTTATCACAATGGTTTCAATAGGTGATTATTACAAAGGCGTATTTATGGAGGAAAGGGTTAAACCAATGTCTGTAAAGAGTTGTAATAGTTTACTTGGTACTGACAACTGTATGTTTTGTATTGTTTTTGCAGAGGGCAGTAGGATTCAGCGTCAGATTTCCTCGGATTCTATGTCCAGCATCAACAGTATGTCCAGTGCATGTAGCTTTACCAGCCAGCAGTCCGCGGCCACTGATGGTGATGCTGGAAAGAAGAAGAAAAAGAAAGGATGGGTGGGTATCTCAGTTTATTGTGATATACCTTGATATTGAAAAAGTGGGGCAGGCAGGACCCTTTACTCACTGTTCACCCAGCACAGCTGCAACATTTAATCATTGTGTGTAATCTGGATCTACACTGGGTATAACTCATTAGTAATTCTTTCATTGTAAACAGTGCAGACCCTAACAAGATGACAGAATTAGAATGATCTGTGTTGGTCATTTCAGTCTGACTTTTAACCCTCATCCATAAATACGCCTTTCTACGCCTCTGTAAAAATCACCTGTTGAAACCATTGTGATAAATAGAGCATTTGCTCCTATAGGAGCAATTGCTCTATTTATCACAATGGTAACTCCTACAAAATTCTAAAACAAATCCTTTTCTCTAGTTAATGCTCAGCCTCCTTTTTGGTAGATTTATTCAAAGAGGTTGGATCTAAAAGGGAATGGATTAAATTGCTAAGGTGACTTTCAATGGTATCTTGTAACAACTTATTTACCATTTGAATATGGGACATGCATGTACTGGCATTTGCTAGCAGATCACATGACTCATAGAGGGCTCAAATTCCTCTAGCAAGTTTAAGCCTTTCATACTGTGTGGACTCTATAGTTAAACACTGATGGGCTAGGCTATTCCACACTGCAAATACAGTGTATAACCATTTCCCTGTTGCATATTCATGTAAGAAATAATTACACCATGAATATTAATTTTTTTATAATGGCATAATGAACACAGGACATTTTGACTTTGGCAGAAACTGTTGAATCAGATCTATTTTAAAACATTAGCCAACAGAGCAGTTCCTATAGGAGCCATCTGATCTGGGTCTACTCTGTTTGCAAATGTGTGAAAATGTATTTATATGAAGGAAAGCATTAAAGTAGTATTTATGTACATTTCTAACAGTCTTTAACCCTTTCAATGTTGAATTCCATCATGGAATTGTCTCTCAGTGTTTAACCCATAGAGTCCAGTCAGTATGAATGGCTATCATATGCAAAATTACTTTGAATGAGAAACAGTGGAGACACTGAGCAAAGGGTTAACCCATTACCTCATAGGCTATTTTTAGATCCAACCTCTTTCAATAAATCTACCAAAAAAGATAATTTACTAGAGAAAAGGAAATTTTCAGAATTGTGTAGTATTTGAACCATTGTGATAAATAGAGCATTTGCTCCATAGGAGCAAATGCTGTATTTATCACAATGGTTTCAGAAAGTGACTTTTACAGAGGTGTAGAAAGGTGTCAGTATGAGGGAATGGGTTAATAATTATATGAAATTATGTTAGATAGAATTATAGTTTTATTTAGCCCCAATGTACTGATATATTCATATACATGTATTATTATGTAAATATTTGCTCTTGTCTTTTCAGTTAAGAAGTTCATTCACAAAAGCATTTACAGCGAAGAAGAAAAACAGGAACGGGTCTCTGTCAGATTGTGAAATGGATACAAACAGCCTAAGATCCACAATGTCCGTTCCTAACTCACCACTACTACAGGTCCACCTACAAAATGGCCAACATCCTCTTATCAAGGGCAGTCACTCATCTGGCGCGTAAGTAAATGTTTTTAAAGACAAGTGTAACATGACAAACAGTGCAGACTCTGACGGGAGGGCTCCTCTAGGTCTACACTGTTTGCAAAGGACATTGATGAGTTACTCGACGTTTCTACTGGATCTAATATATTTTCTTAGGTAATCACTGATGTGACATGTGCAGCAAAAGAGTTAAATCTTGATGAAATGTCAGTTGACAGAGCAACTTGTTAAGATCTAAACTGTCTTGAAGCTGTTGTTCTGTTGTTTTCTGTTTTATGCTAAGAATCAGTATTCTCAAGTAGAGCTGATAAGCCACAAAGGGCTGGAAAATGTTCAAAGAAACTATCCAGAAAACTGTTTAGCTGGTTACGAGCCTCTCAGATAGTGCAGTTCTATTTACAGGATGTGTCTATTTACAATATGTATGATAGCATGATAAGTCAAACGGGCATCCGGCTCATTTATGTTGGCACCATCATCTATGTAGGACACCATAGCCTTTCACCTTTGAATGCTGAATATTCAAAGTGGAATGGCCAATCATGTTTAACTCTTTCCCCAATGAATATTAATTTAAGAATTATTATTGTATAGACATTCATGGACTGAAGTTTTATATTTACACATTAATAATGAAATTTTTTGAACTGTGACAGGAATTTCAGAATCAAGTCTATATTATTCCATAAGCATACAGAGAAGACCCTGATCAGACAGCTCTTTGGAGTTGTCTGATCAGGGTCTACTCTGTTTGCAAAGATGCCAAAAGTCATTCTATGAGGGAAACTTCAAAGGGTTAACTTTAGAGTCCATTCCTTATGGATTGATTGAACATAAATCAATTAGATACTAAAGAATGTTTTGTTTCATTCTTCAGAGCTACAGATAAGAGTGCGTACCCAAATACTAAAATTGTCATTTCTCCACCAAACCCTATACTGTGACCACTCTTTAGAATCGCGTCGTCGAGATGATTCTAAAGAGTGGTCATAGTATAGGGTTTTGTGGAGAAATAAAGGAGTTATTCTTGAAAATGTTTTGATTTACCCATCTTATCTGGAGCTCTGATTCTTCATTGAATGGGCAGAACATAACATTTCTTAATGTATTTTGATGTTTTGGGTTTGATAATGCACTAGGCCAAAATTAAGGTAAAGCAAAACAATATAGGTAGTTAGAATATACACACCACACAAACCTAAAGATACCTAGATACAAAACAGAAAATGAACGAAGATTCATAATCTGTATTATACCATAAGTTTTAGAACATTTTTTATCTGGTTTCTTTAACAGCCTGTCAGAGGGGGAGGATTCAGTGACAATTATGGAGCTGCGTAAACAGCTGCGTGACAAAGACATGAAGCTCACAGACATACGACTGGAGGCGCTGTCGTCAGCCCACCAGCTGGAGCAGCTAAGAGAAGCTATGAATAAGATGAAAGTAAGTGATACTTGATATTTGTCCGGTCAAACCTGCCAAAATAGTAAATGCAAATCATGATTTTCAGCAGGAGTCATTTCATCATTCTAGATCTACTCTGTTTACTTAATATCCCTTACTCAGAAGTCCAGATAAGATGCGTAAATTTAAAACAATTCAAAAATAACTCCTTTATTTCTCCACCAAATCCTATACTGTGACCACTCTTTAGAATCATCTCGACAAGACGATTCTAAAGAGTGGTCACAGTATAGGGTTTGGTGGATAAATAACGATTTTAATATTTGGATACGCATCCTTATCTGTAGCTCTGCTTCACTGCATTATAATTCATATAAGATATAACCAATTAGATAATGGCTTATAGACCTATATAATTATATAAACAAACAGAGTAGATCCTGATCAAATGACTCCTACAGCTGCAGGAGCTGTCTGACCTGGGATCTACTCTGTTTGCAAAGATGTAAAAAAAAGTGTAATTATGGAGTAAAGGGGTATTACATTAGGAAGAGATAATCTTACCGCCAGCAGAGTTTGGAGACCACACATGATTGTACAGCTGTGTTATTCCTAGTTTGTTTAACTTTCAACATATACAGGTGAATCCACGATGACCTAAATGCAAACAGTTTGGATCCAGATGAGACGCTGTGTTCCTCAGAGATTCAAAGTGTTTGAGACTGTGATTGTGGTTTTAATATAAATCCAATGTGAGAAATGGAGTGGATGGCATTTTCTACTTACAAAGGTTTAATTGGCAGGCTAAATGCTAAATGTTGTATCTGTCTGCAAGTCAAAATTTAATCCTTAACCCTTTCCTCCATAAATAAGCCTTTCTACGCCTCTGTAAAAATCACTTGTTGAAACCATTGTGGTAAATAGAGCATAAATTTTCTCCTATAGGAGCAAATGCTCTATTTATCACAATGGTTTCAAACTAAAAAAAATTAAAATGATCCTTTTCTCTAGTAAATGCTCCTTTTTGGTAGATTTGTTCAAAGGGGTTGGGTCTAAAAATAGCCTATGGAGGAATAGGTTATACTACTGTGAAATACAATATCTGCTCAATTTTAGATCTATTCAATTACTTCCGATTCAAATGAGGAACTATTGACCAAGTGTCATGACACAAGCTGTAGATAAATTATTGACAAGGTGTCAAACAGCTTGGATCCTGATGAGGAGCTGTTTGCAAATGCGACTGAAGTCGCAGATAGAAGAATAAGGGTTAATTATGCAGAGTTTATTTATTATTTGTTGTCAGCAAAAGTTGATGTCTGCTTAGTTTTTCAGACAAGATTTTTCATCCATAAATTTTCTTTACTCCATGAATATTCATGTAAGAAATAGTGTACATATGCATATTAATCAGCATATAAACAAGAAACGTTTTGGTCCAGGTAAAAACTGTAGAATCAGATCTGTATAGTTCAATAAGCAAACAGAACAGACTCTGAATAAGCAGCTCCTACAGGAGCTGTCTGAGCTGGGTCTACTCTCTTCTCAAAGGCATATCTATAGAGTAAATGGTCAAAATTAATTAAGTAATAACTATAAACAGATATGATCAAGACTAGAAGACAAGTTACTTGATGTTTCATCTAGATCCATCATGTTTGCAAAGGTCATCATGAATTTATACATAACGTGTAAAGCATTGTTACTACTAACATGAATTGTCTTACGAAATGCATGTTATTTCTGAAAAAAAAAATTGTGATGCATTTGCTGACATTCTGACATAATCCAATCATGGTTAACGAGTGATTTATTTCTCTGAATGTATTTAGAGAGAAATGAAACAGCTGCCTTAAGATTTTCAGCACTTTTTTTTGTGTCTGTATTATTAGAAACTACATTATGGTTCATGAATGAAAATAATTGTCTGTGCATATAAATAAATAATAAGATGTAGCAGAAAATTTATTTCAAATACTGAATCCACTGGAATAAGTTTTGTTTTAATTTCACAAGGAAAGTTTTGCAAATGGTTTCAATATAAATTTACTGCCAACAGCAATATTAACCCTTCTCTGGTATATGGAATTTTCTCTGGTACATGGAATTTTAAAATACATTTCTCCTTCTTTACCCATGCCCTGTTGTATAATTACATATATCTTCACTGTGTACAAGTATTTTGCTGTGCAATCACTGCTGTGGAGTGCACTGGTTGCACAATCAACTTGTAAATAGTGCAGACCCTGATGAGACAGCTCCTACAGGAGCTGTCTCACCTGGGTCTTCACTATTTACAGGTAGGTATATTGACGTGAATAGCAAGCGAAGGGTAAACCTGATAGAAATGCCTTGTGATGCCTTTGCAAACAGAGAAGGTCCAGATCAGATGACTCCTGTTGGAACTGTCTGATCAAGGTTTTCCCTATTTGCTTATGAAGTCATATAGATCTGATTCTACAGTTTTTGCCATGGCCAAAAAGTCATGTTGTCATATACCATTTTAGCTGATAAATATTCAAGATGTCATTATTTCTTACATGAATATTCATTAGGTAAAGAGTTCAGGTTATGAAAATAGTGTATCTGTCAGAAAGCTAAGTGTACACTGATGGCAGCTTGGATCCAGGTGAGATGAATGTCATCTGGATTTAACCCTTTACCCCATATATGCCTTTCTACGCCTTTGCTAACAGAGTAGACCCAGACCTCCAATAAGGGTCTGCTCTGCTCTGTTTGCTTATGATATAATATACATGTACTTCTGGTTCTATAGTTTGTGTCTTGGTGAAACAAAAATCCCGATTTCATAATATGTCATTATAAAAATTCAGTTTATAATTATTAATATTCATGATGTCATTATTCTTTCATGAATATTCATGGAGTATAGGTTAAACTGTTCAACATGGAGATTGCAGTTGTGGGAAGGTATTTCATTGTGAGAATATATGAAGACAGCAGCAGGTCATTGCCAAGAGGGCAAAGAGTTAATGCTTAACCCTTTCCCTCATATAAACACATTTGCAATCAGAGCAGACCCAGATCAGACAGCTCCTATAGAAGCTGTCTGATCAGGGTCTTCTCTGTTTGCAAATGGAACTTGATAGTTCTGTTTCTTTACTTTCTAAAATGTCTACAATGTTCCATCTTCCATATTGCATTATAACTATTTTGACCATGAATATTCAGTAGTTATTGAAATTTTTAATAAACGTAGAATAGGGAAAACTTAACCCTTTCACTTATACAAACACCTTGTCACATCTTTGCAAACAGAGTAGACCCACATCAGACAGCTTCTGTAGGAGCCATCTGATTAGGCTCTGCTCGTTTTGCTTATGAAATTATCTGACTAGTTTCTACCAAAATATCCTTGTTATGATAAAATGATAAAAATTCAGCTGATAAATATTCATGATGTCATTATTTCTTACACGCATGCAGAGATAGAATATTTTGTTTCAGAATGAAATGAGTGCCTTAAAGTCTGACAATGACAGATTGAATCGAATGATCCATTCAACCCAAACGCTCAACACGTCCCAGAATTCGCTGGTCCATCACAACCGCACAAGCAGCGAATCACTCGAGAGAACCATCAGTCTTACAGAGAACACGAGTATAGGTATGGCAGCTCAATTTTGACTTTTACATTATTCAGTTCAATTTAATAATTACTTTAATTTACTAAAAATTTAGTTTAATGAAATTTAGTATAACAAACAAAAAAATCCTTAAATTTTCTTGGTATCAAATTATATAATTAATATAATTATACTTAAAATGACAAGATTTAGTTAATTGGTATTTTAAGCAAGGTAGACATAGATTACAGTGTTCCTGTGAAGTCCTGATCAGGGTTTGCACTGTCTGATATTGCATCTTCTTTTTAACCATGCTCCGGTGTTCAAGACATAGTATAACCTCCATGTACAAATGACAATATTCTTCCTGAGAATATTCTTCAAAACGTATAATTAAAGTATACAAAATTTAGACTTAACAGCATTTATTTACACTTTCACAATATATTTGAAGAGAAATAGAAGGAAAAAAATACCCTAATTTCCCTAAGTATTTGGACAGACACACTTGGGCAAATAGTGCAGACCCAGATCAAACCACTTCTACAGGATCAGGATCTACTCTATTTGCTTCTACGTCAGTCTTACTTAAAGTTATCAAAATGGTACAAAATTGAATTATCCCACTTCACAAACATATGGAGAGGGGAAAATGGGTTTCCGAATTCTCAGGAGTCGGGATAATGAGAGTAATTTGGAAATAGTAGCAGACAATAATTTTGCAGACATCTAGAACTTAGTGTGCAAGGCATAACATCTGTAGACAGCAAAATATATGCTCAACTAACTAAATTTGTAGGGCATAACATCTGTATACCGCAAAATATATGTTCAATTGACTAAATTTATAGGGCATGACATCTGTAGACAGCATAATATATGTTCAGTTTTTCTGCTAGAGTTGTCAGATATACCAATTCGAGTTTTTCTTTCTTCCAGCGGACTTGTTGATACAATCGGAGTCACCAGATAGGGAGGGCAGACGGGTACCCATCACAGTATATTTGGGCTCAAACCCAGACCCTAACAGGGCGCGAATTGATGTAAGTAATGTAAAGTACTAGAATCTACACTCTGGATAAACTGAAAAATAAACAATTGTAACAAGAGTTGATGTAAGTACTGTAAAAGTACTAGAATCTCGGTCTGGGCATTTTGATTTTTCATGTGAGGAACCCTTCCAGCTGGCTTGGTGTTCTTCTGTGCACAAAACTGAGGTCTTCCTTCACCTGTAATTAGCTGGACCATCGTAACATGACTGAAATACTGTTAAAGTGACGTAATATCTGAGTAAAATTGAAACAAATTGAAACACGTTTAAATTTCATATACTTGAACTATAATAACGCATTCGTATAATAATTTGTGTACTTTTGTTTTGTACAGAAAGCAGCCGAGGTGCCTATTGGATCATTAGCAGTCAGCGGAAAAACCAAATGGGATATTTTAGACAACATCGTACGAAAAATATTCAAGGTGAGCTCAATCATCCTAAAAGTTAATCCAATAAATATTTATGATGTCATTATTTTTTACATGAATAGTCATTGAGTAAATGGTTTACAGGTTGTGGTAAAATTTCACTATATATTCCTGAAGTCATTAAGTCTTACAGGAATATTCATGAATTAAGGAGTTTAAGCTGATATGCAATCTGCTTTGTGAGGAAAGTTACCTTTGAGGCTTTGCACACAGTGTAGACCCTGACCTCTTATCATATTTGAGTATTATCTATACTATTTCTTAATATTCATTGAAATTGATTTATTACATCAAATAAATGAAAACTACTGTAAAAAAATTCTTAGTCCTTTAGAATATTAAAGAAAAATTATTCGTTAATAGTACTAACTTTGGAAGATTTTGAATGAACATTCTCATTTTCTTTCTCTCTGCAGGAGTATGTGTTAAGAATAGACCCAGTGACCAATCTTGGCCTGAGTGCAGAAAGTGTGTTTTCTTACCATATTGGTGACATAGTGCGAACCAAAGACTCAGAAGTGCCGGAGTTACTTCCCATTGGTTATCTGGTGGGAGATACCATGCAGATAGGAATCTGTTTAAAAGGTGAGGTTCCCACTGTTTGGCTGCTTTCATGAAAACAGGTCTTATTTGTATGTTCATACAATATAACCTCTTTAAAGCAGCTATTTAATTCTTTATTGAATAAAAACATATTTTTTTGTGTGTTTGAAACAGTACACCTAGATCAGACAGCTCCTATAGGAGCTAAACTGAGTCTGCTCAGTTTGCTTATATGCTACATATCTTATTCTCTATAGTTTCTCGTGGTAATAATTTCCTTGTTTTATATTTTGATACAATAAATAACTACATAATGAAAATTAGGGGGTGGTGGAATTTGCTATTTTATTGCAAATTTTGTGGTGCTGAGAAATGATTTTAACCCTCATCCAGCTGTCCCTGACTTGACTTGCATATGCAAACAACTGGATCCAGATGAGATGCAGAGAAACTCAGTGTCTTATGAGGATCCAAGCTGTTTGACACTTGGTCAATAGTTTCTAAAAAGCTTGATGAGATTTGAAAGTAGTCAAAATTGCACCTGATCCAAATTTGAGCAGACATTATTTTTAAGTGCAGGATAAGGGTTTATTGCTTGGACAATATTATTTGTAAGATCTCTGTTAGTTTGAAGCAATTTTTTACATACAGGTACCAGACAGAACAGTGTGGACTCTCTGGCCTTTGAGACACTGATACCAAAGTCAATAGTCCAACGCTACATCTCTCTGTTGATGGAGCATCGCAGAATTATCCTGTGTGGGCCCAGCGGTACGGGGAAGACTTATCTTGCTCAAAAGCTTGCTGAGCACCTGGTACTGAGGTCAGTAGCTCCATTAATAAGATTTCTACTGCATTTTCTATCATTTTATGTACATTTAACTTCAAGAATGAATCTTGCTATCTGCTTAACCCTTTAAATGCTGAATATTGAAAATGGAACGATCCATTATTGTGTAATGATAGAATCCATTGATTATGAAAGGATTGAATTTGCAAGAGAATTTCGAATGACAAGTAGTGCAGACCCTGATCAGAGAGGTCCTCCAGGAGCCCTGTTATCAAGGCTTATAGTGTTTGGAAATGCCAGTAAACTCGTTTCCCCTGAATTTTATTGGTAAAAAAGACATAAATACAGTTTGGATTCTAATGAAAACTTGTAACTGGAATACTTTTTCTGAAGACATTTTGAATATCAGAAAGATTTTTATCAATCTTAACTTTTGCCTTGCTTATACATTTTTCTTTATTGCCATTTTTCTGAGTTTTATCTTTGCCTTTCTTTGTAGATCTGGCAAGGAGCTGACTGCAGGATCAGTAGCAACATTTAACGTGGATCACAAGTCCGCGAAAGAGCTGAGACAGTACCTGGCGAACATTGCAGAGCAGTGCGAGAACACAAGTATGGGTGAACTGCCGAGTGTGATCATCCTGGACAATCTACACCATGTCGGCTCCCTGGGAGAGGTGTTCAATGGCTTTCTAAGTGTCAAGTATCAGAAATGGTAAAAGTCTGTTTACTCTTTAAACACTAACTAACCCATTCAAAGTGGAGTCAGCTTTAACCCATTCCCACATAGGTTTTTAGATCCAACCTCTTTGAATAAATCTACCGAAAAGAAGCATTAACAACAGAAAAGGAAACTTTTGGAATTTTGTCGTTTGAAACAATTGTGATAAATAGAGCATTTGCTCCTATAGGAGCAATTGCTCTATTTATCACAATAGTTTCTACAGGTGACTTTTGCAAAGGTGTCAAAAAGCGTCAATATGAGGGAATGGGATAAATGATATTCAGTATGTAGGCTTAAATTTGCTGGAGGAAATTGAAAGATATAAAGTGCAGATACTAGTCAGAGGATTCCTCTCGAAGCCCTCTGATCTTGGTCTGCACTGCTTGCAAATACCAGGACACTTGTTTGCTGCTTTTAAAGGGCTAAGTAACTTTCACTGTCCAATCTTCTTGTCTGCTGGTATTCTTAAAGTAGCACTTTGTAAATTTTCTTTTCAAACAGTTTCAAAGTTCAAACATGGACCATGATGACACTATTCAAACTGTTTCTTCAGGAACTTTTTCTGCACTTTTTTCTTAAGTTTGTCAGCCGGAATATTTAGGTTAAGCTCTTTTTATTTAATGTTTCAGTTTCATTAAGATCCCTTAAAGCATTAGCAGTGGTTCCTCTATTTATATGTACTCTGTTCTAATTATAAGACAGTGCCTCATTTGGTATGAAATGCTTTTAGAAAAATTTAACTGGAAGCTAAAGGGAGATAATTCTATTTCAGTCCTTACATTATTGGGACAATGAATCAGGCCACTTGCTCAACTACAAATCTGCAGCTGCACCATAACTTCAGGTAAATACATGTGAGTGTATATGTGAGAAAATGAGTGAGATAAGTTTCTAAACTGTCAGAATCTGGTAGATTCTAACCTAACAGTGTATACCCTGATCATATATGCACCTTTGTCTATGCGGTTTACAATGCCCTGAAGTCAAAGTTCCCAACTATAATATTATCCTCGGATCATTATAATAATGATAATTGCTTCTTCTTCAAACTATCAGTTTCTTCTCTCAGACAAACCCTCAAGCTATCCAGCTATTAGAAATGCTTCATTAATGAACATGTTTAGTTTAAGAGGCCAACCTGAGGCATTTGTATGTGCTCTTAATCTTTAGCATGCCTAGTTAAATTTGGTCGATAGAAAATTATTCTTAATTTAGATTTCGTAGCAGAATTTCTTCACTTCTTTTCAAAGACATAATCAGAGTAAAAGAGTTTGGATGAGACACCAAGTTACTCACTACAATGTTTGGATCCAAACTGATCTGCAATTGAATCACAAATTTGTCAATAGCTTGTTAAAAGCTAATTTAAATTGTTTTGTTTTTTCTCAAAGTGCAGTCAGATATCCTGAGCATTGCCAGAATCCATGAATAATTAGCAATTTCAGTGGTTTGGCAATCTTTATCATGATAAGCTGGAACCGCCTGGCAAACAATGTGGACCCAGAATTCATTAACAATTTCTTCAGATCAGAGACGGGGCAGTCATTATTTTTCAGCATTATTAGGTTTAAGTACATGTACATGAAGAATAATTTAAAAAATGGTTTAACCCTTTCCCTATTGAAGATACATTACATCTCCTTTGTTTTTGACTATGTTTTAATCCTTTCCTAGTTCATATAATGACATCATGAATATTTAGTAATTGAATTTTTATAATGTAAACTTTTCAAGGAAATATTTTTGCTTTGACAAAAATTGTACAATCAGATCTTTATCATGTCAGAAGCAAACACAAAGTCTTTATCTGGGTCTACTCTGTTTGCAAATGTATGAAAAGGTGTTTATATGAATAGTTATTAGATGGAATTTTATAATAGCTCATGAACAGAGGATTGTTTGGCTAAGGCAGAAACTGTATAATCAGAATTAGGTAATCCATAAGCAACTACAGCATATCCTTATCAGAAGATTCCTTACAGGAGCAATCTGATCTTGGTCTACTCTTTTTGCAAAGAAATCTAAAAGCATGTCTATCGAGCCCAGTTTGAGCAGATACACTTTATTCAGCATGAGATAAAATGTGAAGTCCCTATCCAAGATAATTGTTATAGTGCGTCTATGAGTATCATTGAGTTATTAACCCTTAACCAGCTGTAAAAATATGGCTTCTCAAATTTGGATCTGTTGAATTTTTGAGCACATTCAATTTGATTCAATGTTTGAGGAACTATTGGCAAAGTGTAATACACTATCAACCAAGGATCAAACTTACTCAACATCTCAACTGGATCCATGCTGTTTGCAAATGTGACTCCAGGCGCAGTAAGCAGGATAAGGGTTAACTCATTCCCTTGTATAAACATGTTTTCACGCATCTGCAAATAGAGTAGACCCAGATCAGACATCTCCTATTGGAGCCGTCTGATCAGGGTCTGCTCTGTTTGCTAATGGAATTTGAAAGATCTGTTTCTTTACTTTCTGAAATGGCTACAATTTTCCACTTTTAATATTTTGCTGTAGCCATCTTGCCCAAGATTATTCAGTAGGTATCATAATTTGGAGTAAACATAAAACAGGGAAAACGTTAAGAGGGTAGAGTGTGTATTGTATGATGCTAAAATGATCTTGTAATCGGAATTTGAGGTTAGATCTTATTTATGAATGCACTTTACCAAGTTCTTCTATTTTTCGTAGTGTGATGTCATACAGACTTGTACAGGAGTGTGTAATAATACTCTCTGCTTCTTATGTTAACCCTTTACCTGATAGAAGCGAGATTTCTTGCTTTAAAAAGAGTAGATCCAGATCAGACAGTTACTATCGAAACTGATTTCCAAGTTTATGTGATAGCTGATTATAACAGGCCAAGATAAGATGCATAAACTAAAACATTTTCAATAATAACTCCTCTATTTCTTCATCACACCCTGTTTTGTGACCACTCTTTGTGTGGTCACAGCGTAGGTTTTGGTGGAGAAATGATGATATTAGTATTTGAATATGCACCTCTGTGTAACAGCATCTAATCCTTACTTCATTACAAAAATGTTACTTTTAACTAGATGGGTACTTTGTGCAAACCACATGGAGCCAGTGAAGGGTTTCTTGGGCCGCTATTTACGACGACGGTTGGTTGAAGCGGAGGTGATGACCAGCGTGAGGAACAATGACCTCAACAAGATCATAGACTGGGTCCCCAAGGTCTGGTTGCATCTTAACAAGTTCCTGGAAACCCACAGCTCATCAGATGTCACTATCGGTAAGCAACTCAGTTTTATTTTCACCAAAGTTTTGTATGTAAGACTGTACAGTTTATAATTTGACATACCTGTATCCCTGATAACTATTTAACCCTTTACCTGATGAATATTAACCCATTCCCACATAGGCTATTTTTAGATCCAACCACTTTGAATAAATCTACCGAAAAGGAGGATTAACTACAGAAAAGGAAATTTTTAGTATTTTGTTGTTTTGAAAACATTGTGATAAATAGAGCATTTGCTCCTAAGGAGCAAATGCTCTGTTTATCACAATGCTTTCAAAAGGTGACTTTTACAGAGGCTTAGAAAGACGTATTTATGGAGGAAAGGGTGAATGTAAGAAATCTTTACATTGACCAGTCCAGAAACTGTAAAATCAGATCTATATTATTTCATAAGCAAATAAAGCAGATCCTGATCAGACAGCTCCCACAGGAGCTGTATAATCTAGGTCTATTCTGTTTGCAATTGCTTAAAAAATGCACATGTATCGGGTAAAGGTTTAACATGTCAACAACTAAATGCTTTTGAGAATTTTTTAATTTTACAAGATGTCAATGTAGGATCCTGACCATATACTGAGTTCTTGGCATCTAATCCGGATCATGGATGTTTGCAATAGCTCATTAGCTAGCGAGGTAGAAGTAAAAAAGTTAAAGTACAAAAGTGTGCTGTATGTTTTATATATAAAATGTGAGCATTGATTTACAAAAATAAATAAATTCATATACCTGTTTAGTAACAGTTCCAGATCTAAATAAAGCCATGGTCTTAATTTAATCTCATACCTACCATTATTCCTGGTCGTATTTTCAGGTCCCCGGCTGTTCCTGTCGGCCCCTATGGAGATCAGTGGTTGCAGGATCTGGTTTCAAGACCTGTGGAACTACTCAATTGTCCCGTACATGCTAGAGGCTGTCAGAGAAGGACTCCAAGTGAGTAATAATTTCATTTGCTTATCATAAAACCATAGTTAACCCTTTCCCTCGTATAAACGTGTTTTCACGCATCTGTAAACAGAGTAGACCCTGATCAGACGACTCCTAGAGGAGCCATGTGATCAGGGTCTACTCTGTTTGCTAATAGAATTTGATAGATCTGTTTCTTTGCTTTCTAAAATGTCTACAATGTTCCATCTTCCATATTTCATTATAACTATTTTGTCCATGAATATGCAGTAGGTATTGAAATTTGGAACAAACATAGAACAGGGAAAGGGTTAATAAGAACAGTAGAACTATACATAGAGCTATAGTAACCATAGCCATTCAAATACTAGGAAATAAAGTATTCTTGATACTCCATCCAATAGCATTGTATAAAAGGCTTGTAGGAATTGGTTCAAAATTGAAACCCTACATATTAACCCTTTCCCTCATATAATGTTTCTTCATACCTTTGCAAACAGAGTAGACCCAGACCAGACAGCTTCTGTAGGAGCCATCTGATCAGGGTCTGCTCTGTTTGCTTATGAAATTATGATAAGTCAGACTTTATATTTTCTACCAATACCAAAGATTCATGTCATATATAAAAATTCAGCTCATAAATATTCATGATATCATTATTTCTTACATGAATATTCGACAGGGAAAGGGTTAAGGAAGACTGGTCATATTTGATTATATTAACTGCCAGTTATGCTAATGTGTTGACAGTTTGTTTTAAAAAACAAACAAAAATTATTTAACCCTTTCCTCCATGAATATTCATGTAAGAAATAATGATGTCATGGATATTAATTAGATTAATTTGTTATGATAGCACATGGACACAGTAATGTTTAGCCATTGCAGAAATTGTAGAGAATCATTTCTATGTCACATCTTAAGCAAACAGAGCATATCCTGATAAGACAGCTCCTATAGGAGCTGTCTGATCTGGGTCTACGCAGTTTGCATTGGTGTAGAAAGGCGTATTTATGGAGTAAAGGGTTAAGTGTTTCTTTATTATTCCTTAGGTTTATGGGCGCAGGGCACCCTGGGAAGACCCAACAGATTGGGTGTTAGAGACTTTCCCATGGGGACTCCTCAAAGAAGGAGAGCAGATATTGTTAAAGATCAGACAAGAAGACGTTGGGTATGACACTATCGGGCTGTCTTCCTCAGAAAATAATAGCCCAAAGATACAAAACAAGAACAAAGAGGAAATCACTGTGAATGACTCAGAGGGAGAATCTATGGTCAGTGATGTATAGTGGTGCCAATGTGTTGCTATGGAGATGATCTGTGTTACTATGGAAATGACCTTTGCTATGGATACATAGTCAACATTGACAAACATTTAGCTGGGCTTACCAGAGATGACAATGTGATTGTTTTCTAGTGTTGAACTGACTTTGAAGTATATACTCGTGTTATGTACATAAAGGAGAAGATATTTACTATACTTATCAGATAATAACTTATTTAACATTTTTTACAGTAGCATTTTTGCCAGATAGAGGGTTCTTATAGAGTTCTAGTATTTGAAATCCATGATGTTTTCTGTGTTATAAGGCCATAAATGCAATGTTATATTCAAGTAGAAGGGAGAGAAATCTTGTATCTTTGTTCTTCAATTAATACCTTTGTGGTGGATGTTAAAAGTTTACATGAAAAGTGTGTGATATGACAATTTCTCTGGAGCAGGTCTGTGGAGTAGACCCCAGAAAATATAAAACCACCAACTCTCTGCAATGAAGAGTTGTAAAATAACTATGTTAATATTTGTACTCAGGTGAGATTCTGTAGGGATCTCATCAGGATTAAAGAATAGTTCTACCCTCTTGAATAGGAAAACTTAAATTTCAGAATTGAAGCAGAATTCATACTTTTGCTAGTGACAATTGTTTAGCATGCCTAGAATTAAAACAACAGAGTTTGTTTCTTTTAAAACCATTTTCCTCTTAAGACTCAAATATGATAAATTATTACACATTTTGTTAATTCAATTTTAAAACAACTTTGAGTTGTTCTATTAGGGCTAGACAAGAGGGGTTGTAGGAAATCAGGTTAAATATTTTATATATTTCTCCACCAAACCCTATCTTGTTGGTATTCATTAGAATAATAAGTACCAATAGTATAGGTATTGGTGGAAAAAATTGAGATTTGATTGATCCTCTTATCTACAATTCCTGTTTAAGTTTGAAATCTTCTTTAGTCTTGTATATGAATGCTTTCACACGGCCAAAGTTAAAGGGCATATTTCAAATACTCGGATCATCACTTCTCCACCAAACCCTTTGCTGTGACTACTCTTTAGAATCGTCTAGAAGAGACGATACTAAAGAGTGGTCACAACAAAGGGTTTGGTGGAGAAATAGAAGAACTGTTCTTGAAAGTATGTTCACTTTATACCCTTTGTTGTACAAAGCAGGACAATGTGTGGAAGCTACTATGTCAACAGTGTGATGAGACTTATGTTCAGTAAGGACTGAAGGACTGTGATTTCTGTGTATATCTTGCCTAGTAGTGTAGTAAGTCCTTATGTCACACTTATCTTGAGCCAAGTTTCTGCAGTTTATAAACTGGTCACATATAGTCATGTGATAGCTATCATGTAGTTTTAATTCAGCTGATGTACATGATGAAGGAAAAATAATAAACAATGGAACCACATTTTCGTAGACTCAAAATTAAATATGTTTTGACCTATTTGATTTATCGATCTAAAGTTTTAATGGTTTTAATTAATAAAAGTAAGTTTTACTCTTACATACTCTTGCCAACTCTCATTTTATAGATCTAGCATCAGTATTATGATTAAACATTTTACTCCGTTCACTCAGATACCTTTTAATACATTTTGCAAACAGAGTAGACCCAGAGCAGATGGCTCCTGCGAGAGCCATCTGATCAGGGCCTGCATTGTTAGCTTATGAAAAAATAAAGATCTGATTCAACAGTTTCTGCCATAACCAAAGATTTCTATTGACATATGCCATTATAAAAAAAATAATCTAATTGATATTCATGTTGTCGGTGTTTCTTACATGAATATTCATGGAGTAAAGGGTTAATAACATGGTGAACTGAATTTATGAGAAGAGAAAAAAAATCAGAAACAGTTGCTTATTTAGCTTGGCTGATCTTTTAACCCTTTCCCTCATATAAACGTGTTTTCACACGTTTGCAAACAGAGTAGACCCAGATCAGACGGCTCCTATAGGAGCCGTCTGATCAGGGTCTGCTCTGTTTGCTAATGTTATCTGAAAGATCTGTTTCTTTACTTTCTAAAATGGCTGCAATGTTCCACCTTCCACATTTCATTATAACTATTTTGTGCATGAATATACATTAGGTATTGAAATTGGAATAAACATAGAACAGGGAAAGGGTTAAAAGAAATAAGTTCAGGTCTTATCATAGTAATAGATACTGGTATTGTTATGCCAGACTTGTATGGTTTTATAATGTTTTATTAAAGCTTGTGGATTTAGGGAATATATTTTTTTTCCTACACAGACCTTTACTCTCCTTGAAACACTGCATTTTTGTGAGATGTATATATGCTTTGTTGGTGAAAAGGTGGAACAAATCATTGCATCATATTCAAATAAACACTATCATTTAGGTTCTTGGTCAATCATTATTCAGAAGCTTACAATCAAACCATTTGGCAGAAATCATCGGGAAAAAGGGGCACATAGATATTTGCGAACAATGTAGCCCAGGTTAGCAACTCCATTGCTGAAACTGTAGAATCTTTCTCACATAATTCCAAAGACAAGCAGAACAGACCTTGATCAGATAGCTCCTACAGGAGCAGTCTGATATGGGTCTACTCCGTTTGCATTAAAATGTGTACTTATGGAGTAAAGGGTTAAAGAAATCTCAATCTCTTTTCTGTATTTCTCTGCCAAGCCTCATCTTGTTGGTACTCATTAGAAATACTCTATCAGAGGCAGTTCTAACGAGTACCAACAAGATAAGGTTTGGCTTACAAATGAGACATTTGGATAGATCAGTACTCTTATCTCCAACACTGGAGATTTGGATGTCTTAGCCCCTTACCTCATAGATACATTTTTTATGTAAACAGACTAGATCCAGATTAGATGGTGCCATCTGATCAAGTGTCTGCTCTGATTTCTTTCAAAGTGATATAGATCTGATTCTACAGTTTCTGTTGATCGTATTCCATTATAAACAATCATATAATTAATATTCATACAGTCATTATCTCTGACATGAATATATATCAGTTAAAGAGTTAATCCTTTACTCAGTAAATACACCTTTTAACCCTTTCCCTGTTCTATGTTTATTTCAAATGTCAGTACCCAAAGAATATTCATTAACAAAATAGTTATAAAGAAATATGCAAGGTGGAACATTGTAGACATTTTAAAAAGCAAAGAAACAAATCTGTCAATTTCTATTAGCAAACAGAGTAGACACTGATCAGACGGCTCCTCTAGGAGCCGTCTGATCTGGGTCTACTCTGTTTGCAAATGTGTGAAAACACGTTTGTATGTGGGAAAGGGTTAATGCCTTTGCAAACAGAGAAGACCCTGATCATGTGGCTCCTGTAGGATTCTTCTGAGCAGGATCTGCTTTATTTGTCTATGCAATTATATAGACCTGGTTCTACAGTTTATGCCAAAGCTAAAAAGTCCTTTGTTCACATACCATTATAGAAAACCCAGCTGCATGATATCATTATTTCTTACATAAATATTCATGGAGTAAAGGGTTAATGTGGATATCACTGGCATTCATTTTATCATCATTTTTATTCATGGTATTAGAGGATTGATCACATATTGTAAAACCCATCTAAAGTGACCACAAAAAAGACTAGGTCTCTATGGCTGGTGGTGGCTTAACCCTTTCCCTCATATAAACGTGTTTTCACGCATCTGCAAACAGAGTAGACCCAGATCAGACGGCTCCTAGAGGAGCCGTCTGATCAGGGTCTGCTCTGTTTGCTATTGGAATTCGATAGATCTGTGTCTTTACTTTCTAAAATGGCTACAATGTTGCACCATCCATATTTCATTATAACTATGTTGTCCATGAATATTCAGTAGGTATTGAAATTTGGAATAAACATAGAACAGGGAAAGGGTTAAAGTAGGACAGGACACCAGTGTATATTCAAAGAGAGGTCACTTCAGAGGGATTTTACTGTATTTATTTTAGTGCATAAAAGATCATTTTAACGTTATTAATTTAATGATAAATTTGAAATGTTGAACGCTTTGATCTCTCATGATTTTACACTACTTTTGCTGTGTATTTGAGATTGGTTGGTTCTTGATCTTTAAAACTATCAAACATAGCAACCAAAGCTAATTAAACAAAGCACATTCCCCCAAAATATCTTCATTGTACTGTCAAGTCTGTTAACTATTTTACTTTGTTTCATGAATTTGACTGCAGAAAACTAGAAACTAGTGTAAAGCCATTTGCAAACACTGTAGACCAAGCAGGAGCCCTCTTATCAGGGTCTGTAGACCGAGGAGGAGCCCTCTGATCAGAGTCTGTAGACTGAGGAGGAACCCTCTTATCAGGGTCTGTAGACCGAGGAGGAGCCCTCTGATCAGTGTCTGCACTGTTTTTCAGTTGAAATCCTCTGGCATATTTAATCCACTCCTACTGAATGAACTGAACTGTTATAATAGGGCTTTTGTTGTGGCTCAAACATTTAATCAACTCTTTTAATACAGGAGAGGTTGTGAAGACTAAGGACTAACCATTGTGTTGTGGTGCATTTTTGCTTTACAAGAATTGTTCACATTCTGGTTTGGACTATGGTAGAACATCTCTATATTGACCATTAGATGACTTATGTATTTAGAAGTAGGTGCTGCATAATGCACAGCAAATGTAATGCAGAAAGCTTTTGTAGGAGCTTTCTGCATAACTTTTGTCCAGCATTATGTTGCCACCAGCTGGAAAGATCGAGAATAAGTACTCTGTTCCATGGTCATTGTAGATAGGTTCTTCTGTATTATGTAACTTGTTTCCCGTTATTGTATGATTTTTTTTCTTCACGGTTGCTTCGTGAAATATTAATAGTACATCAACATTCAACAGTAGGCAGGAGCTCTACTTTCATATGTTTTACATTATTTTTTTTATATATATATTGCTATACTTTTAATATAATCAAAGTGTGTTGCATAATAAATGGAAAGTAAACTTCAAATGGCAATATATGTGTAGGAATATATTAACCCTTTACTTCATATTGACGCCTTTTAATGCCTCTGCAAAAGTCACCTGTTGAAACCATTGTGATAAATAGAGCATTTGCTCCTATAGGAGCAAATGCTTTATTCATGTTGGTTTCAAACTACAAAATAACAAACTTTTGCTTTTCTCTAATTAATGCTCCTTTTTGGTAGATTTATTCAAAGAGGTTGGATCTAAAAATAGCCTATGAGGTAATGGGTTAACCCTTTACTTCATATAAACGCCATAAGTTTTGGTATTGATAGAATCAGTTCCTGTAGAGTCCAATCTATTACAAGTTCATATGCAAGCAAAGCAGACCCTGACTGATTGAATGGCTCCTATAGGAGCCTTTTGATCTGAGTCTACTGTGTTTGTGAAAGCATTAAAAGATGTTTCTGTGGAGTAAAGGGTTATATCATTAGTCAGACGAGCTTGAGCAGTGTTTGCATTGAACTTCTGGTATCTGGATTGATGTACAGATAGCATGGTGAAGTTTTATTTGTAACCAGTATTTGTGAAACCCCAAGACTTGTGCAATACATACATGCATCAGTATTTCACTGTAGGGAATCTATGTTTGTTCTTTTTTCAATTAATTGAATTGTTTTTCAATACAATATCTCAACCAATTTTGTAGTTTTTAGTATTGACCAGTACTGATAAGTATTTCAGAAGCTCTTATTTTTTTTACTTCAGAATGAATGGTTTTATAAGAATAGGTGTTTAACTCTTTACTCCATAAATATGCGTTTTCTACGTCTTTGCAAACAGAGTTGACCCAGATCAGACAGCTCCTATAGGAGAGCCGTCTGATCAGGGTCCGCTCTGTTTGCTTATGATATAATATAGATATGATTCAACAGTTTCAACCATGGCCCAAATTTCCGATGTCCATGTACTGTTTCAACAATTAATCTAATTAATATCCATGATGTCATTATTTCTTACATGAATATTCATGGAGTAAAGGGTTAATGGACTTTGCAGTGTTTACCTGGATAATAGCATTTACCTATTTCTTGATCTAGTTCTGCTTTGCATATCATGTCGGAGAAAATGTGACCTACAAATTATGTTTTATTTATTTTGATCTATTGCCAATTTAATTATGTGTTCATTTTTAGCTCACCTGGGACAAAGTGCCAAGGTGAGCTATTGGGATGATCCTATGTCCGGCGTCGTGCGTATGTGCGTCGTGCGTACGTGCGGGTGTCAACAATTTACTTAAACATCTTCTTCTCTGGAACTACAAAGCCAAGAGCTTTGATATTTGGTATGTAGCATGATGTAATGGTCCTCTACAAAGATTGTTCAAATTATGTCCCCCGGGCCAAAAATGGCCCGCCCCAGGGCTTATCAGTTTTTCATAGGAAAATCTTTAAAAATCTTCTTCTCTGAAACTGTAAGGCATAGACCTTTGGTATTTGGTATGTAGCATGATCTAATGGTCCTCTACTAAGATTGTTCAAATTATGACCCCCAGGACAAAAATGGCCCCGCCCCAGGGCTTATCAGTTTTTCATAGGAAAATCTTTAAAAATCTTCTTCTCTGAAACTGTAAGGCATAGACCTTTAATATTTAGTATGTAGCATGATCTAATGGTCCTCTACTAAGATTGTTCAAATTATGACCCCTGGGCCAAAAATGGCCCCACCCTGGGGCTTATCAGTTTTTCATAGGAAAATCTTTAAAAATCTTCTTCTCTGAAAATGTAAGGAATAGACCTTTAGTATTTGGTATGTAGCATCATCTAATGGTCCTCTACTAAGATTGTTCAAATTATGACCCCCAGGACAAAAATGACCCCGCCCCGGGGCTTATCAGTTTTTCATAGGAAAATCTTTAAAAATCTTCTTCTCTAAAATTATAAGGTATAGACCTTTGATATTTAGTATGTAGCATTATTTAATGGTCCTCTACCAAGATTAATCAAATTATGGCCCCCGGACCAAAAATGGCCCCGCCCAAGGGCTTATCAGTTTTTCATAGGAAAATCTTTAAAAATCTTCTCCTCCAGAGGTCTAGGCCCTTGATATTTGGTATGTAGCATCATCTAATGGTTTTCTACCAAGATTATTCAAATTATTACCCCTGGGTCAAAAATGGCCCCGCCCTGGGGCTTATCAGTTTTTCATATGAAAAGCTTTAAGAATCTTCTCCAAAACTGTAAGGCAGAGACCTTTAATATTTGGTATGTAGCGCTATCTAATAGTTTTCTACCAAGATTGTTCAAATTATGTCCCCTGGGTTGAAAATGGCCCCGCCCAGGGGCATATCAGTTTTTCATAGGAAAGTTTTAAAAAATCTTCTTCTCTTAAAAATCTTTAAAAGTCTTCTTTGAACTTGTAAGGCATAGACCTTAGATATTTGGTATGTTGCATTATCTAATAGTCCTCTACCAAGATTTTCAAATTATGAACCCTGGATCAAAAATGGCCCCGCCCTGGGGTTTAACAGTTTTTCATAGGAAAATCTTTAAAATATCTTCTCCTCCAAATCTGTAAGGTCTAGACTCTTTATATTTAGTATGTAGCATCATCTAATGGTTTTCTACCAAGATTTTTCAAATTATGTAATCTGTCATTGAAATCATTAATCTGTTATGAACAGGTGAGCGATTAAGGGCCATCATGGCCCTCTTGTTATGTTTGTTTTGTTTTTACTTCTTCCCTGCCAGTGGTGAAACTGATTACATATGCAAACAGATTGGATCCATATGAGATGCAAAGTCTAACTCTGTGTATCATCAGGATCCAAACTGTTTGATGCTGTGATAATGTTTTGTGAAAGAAAAGGAATTTTCTTTACTTTGTAGAGACATTTTCCAGCACATTTGCAAACAGAGTAGACCGAGATCAAACGTCTCCTGTAGGAGCCATCTGATCAGGGTTTGCACTGTTTGCTTATGAAATTATATAGATCTATTTTCACAGTTTCTGCCATGTTCAAAATTCCCTTGTTCATGATTCATTATAAAAATTCAGTTAAATTAATATTTCTGACATGAATAAATGGTAAAAGGGGGTAAAGGGTTAACCCTTCCCTTCATAGGCTATTTTTAGACACAACTTCTTTGAATGAATCTACCCAAAATGATCATTTACTAGAGAAAAGTTAAATTTTAGAATTTTGTAGTTTGAAACCATTGTGATAAATAGAGCATTTGCTCCTATAGGAGCAAATGCTCTATTTATCACAATGGTTTCAAGAAGTGGTTATTACAGAGGCGTAGAAAGGTGTATTTATGGAGGAAAGGGTTAAATATTGTAGCAGACGACACATTTTGCAGACGACAAAATGTGGCAGCAATACAGTTAACCCTTTCCTTCATACAAATGCTTTTTCATGCCTTGAAAAACAGTAGACCAAGATAAGCTAATGAATATTTATGATGTTATTTCTTACATGAATATTCAACAGGTAAAAGGTTATTTTCTAGTTGCTACTGTTTTATCCTATTTCATTTGGAATGAGGTGCTAACTTTGAAGGTTTAATGCGAATAGGAAGCTTGCTGGTTTGACTGACTAGTTTGTTCAACCCTTTCAACACTGGACCAATTTGTGATTTGCAAGTAATTTAGATCCAAATAATTTGTTATGTAACTTTGCATTGCCACTCATCAGGATCCAAACTGTTGGACAATTGACACTATTTGAAAAGAAATTGGAGAAAAATGTATGCGTGTCCCACAGCAGGCAAAGATTCTTTTAACCCTTTCCCTCATATAAACCCCCATTTGCAAACAGTAGACCCAGATCAGACGGCTCCTATAGGAGCCGTCTGAACAGGGTCTGCTCTATTTGCCAATGGAATTTGAAAGAACTGTTTCTTTACTTTCTAAAACAGTACACTATTCCACCTTCCATATTTCAATCATTATAAATATTTTGTCCCTGAATATTCAGTAGATATTGACATTTGAAATAAACATAGAATGGGGAAAGGGTTAACAAACAAAAAGTTGATATGTTAAGTGTTGAAAGGGTTAATCAGAGTAAACTAACAGCCTCAGACCAACCAAGTAAGCTTCAAGGGGTATATTATGGTTCAATGGTAGATTTTCGTGCTTCCAGCTAGGCTTTCGTACCCTTACTATCTAACAGTGAAATGTCCTTGCTTGCTTGCTCATATAATTATAAACCCTGATTTGATAAAAAAAAAATGACAAAACATGGGGGAGTTACATTATTTGGACCCAATCGCTCCTCTCCATCAGTTTTAAAGCTGAATAATTCAATTTTACACCATTTTGACAAATTAAATGGAACAAAGTACATGTGGCAAATATTGTAGACTGTGATAAAATAACTCCTGGAGGAGCTGTTTGAACTGGGTCTGCACTGTTTGCCAATGTCTGCCTGTCTGAATATGAAGGGTAATTAGGATATAAAACCCTCAGATGTTTATGAGTGTCCGATAGTTCGGATTCTTACCAGACACATGGTCTGATTCTACACTATTGATTCTTCACTATTTACACTATTGACCGTACACAGAAGAACCTCTGGGGTCCTCCTCCACCTGTAATTAGCTGGACGTCGTGATGTGACTGAAACACTGTTAAAATAATGTAAAACCTGATAAAAACTAAAACCAAACCAGAAGACACGTTTGGTTGTAGTGCATCTTGTATGTTTTAGTTAAGCAAGCAAGGTCATGTACAGTTATGGATATCATGTTCACCTTACCATAGATCCCACTTTGCATGAATTTATTAGTTGCATATCTTTCCACATCTACTCTTTTCTACCACCATACTTATTTTGGCATCATAGGTTGCCTACATAAGTCCCTTTAATTTAAAGCCTTTCCTTCATATAAACATCTTTTCATGCTTTTGCAAATAGAGAAGACCTATAGGAGCTGTCCGATCTGGGTCTACTCTGTTTGCTTATGAAATTATCTTAAGTTTAAGTTTTACCTTGGAAAAATTAAGTTAATGAATATTTTTGAAGTGATAAATTCATGCAAAAATGTCCAATAGGGAAAGGCTTAAAGTTAACAGGTACTACATGTAGTTTTAATTCTTGCTTATTTTCTTTTCTCTTTTAACATTTAATAGTTTGATACCAAATTATGAAAAAAATAATGATATCATGAATATTAATTAAAAATGATATCAGTATATGAACATGGGCAGCTTTTCCATGGCAGAAAGTTTAAAAACAGATCTATTTTATTCCATAATTAAACACAGCAGATCCTGATCAGACAGCTCCTAATGGAGCCATCAGGTCAGGATCTACTCTGTTTGCAAAGTAGTCAAAATGCATATCGATGGAGTAAAGGGTTAAATAAAAATATTTTGTCCTTTACATAAATGAGCACTGTGTTGGTTGAGTTTTATTTCCTGTAACATGTTTGATGAGCTGCATGGTAACGTTCAATCATGTAACATATGTGACTATGACATTGATGTTTGTGTTCAAAATTGTTAGTCATGATTTTCAAGTAGTGCTTAGTTGTCAGTATTTTTTCAAATAGTGCTGAGTTGTCAGTATTTTTAACCCTTTGAATGATGAATATTCAAAGAGGAATGGTCCATTAATGTGATTAATGTTGATAGTCCCTACAGAAATAAAGTACAGACCCTGATTAGAGGGCTGCTTGAGATGAATACTGATCTGGGTCTTCACTGTTTGTAAATAACAGTTAAATTGTTTCCCAGCATTCAAAATGTTAATTAATTTTGTCTCCACTGGAGTCCAGTAACATTTCTGGAATGATAATTGTCCCGTTCAGCATTTTCTAGTGTTAGTGAAATAGTTTAGCCATGCTAGAAGTATTATGTAATTAGTGATAGACAAACAGCAGTGGTTGGGATAAGATGGGTAAATTAAAAGGTTTTCTAGAATAACCTCTCTATTTCTCCACAAAACCCTATGTTGTGACCACAACATAGGGTTTGGTGGAGAAATAATGATTTGAATATGCACGCTAATATGTTGCTCTGAAACAGTATAGATCAAAACCAGATATTGTGTTATAGATATGGTGTCTGATCAGAGTATATTTCTGTTTGATACTTAGTATCTGCAATACAGTAATGCCTCTCTCAAGCAACCACTCAAAAAAGTCTGTTTGTAGATTTTCAAGAAAGTAGGTGGCTTACTACAGGATGAAAGTGATGCAGAAAGCACCCAGTTTTCTGCTTTACTTTTTATCCTGCGTTAAATAACAGCTTTCTTTATGTTTATTCAGTAAGTTGTCACTTTAAAGAGATTTTACTGTGTTTTATTTGGCAAACACTGTAGACCCTGACCAGATGCAGTGTCTTAGACACAGTGATTGATCTATGTCTATACCATTTGCGAAGCCCTAATAACCTTTTGAATGTTAACCCTTTCCTCCATAGGCTATTTTTAGATCCAACCACTTTGAATAAATCTACCGAAAAGGGGCATTAACTTGAGAAAAGGAAAATTTTAGAATTTTGTAGTTTGAAACCATTGTGATAAATAGAACATTTGCTCCTGTAGGAGCAAATGCTCTATTTATCACAATGGTTTCATAAAGTGACTTTTACAGAGGTGTAGAAAGGCATATTTATGGAGGAAAGGGTTAAATAAAATCAAAGCAGAATAGCTAATCAGTGATTAGCTATAGAGTCCATTCAGTATGAAAGGCTTATATTTGGTAGATCATTTTGGATGACAAACAGTACAGACCCTGATCTGAGAGCTCCCTAGGAGCCCTCTAATCTGGGTATTCACTGCTTGCAAATTCCAATACACTCAATTTCCATATTCAAAGGGTTAACCCTATACTCCATCAATACACCTTTCTATGCAAACAAAGTAGACCTAGTCAGACAGCTTTTGTAGGAGCCATCTGATCAGGATCTACTGTTTGCTTATTATTTAATATAGATATAATTCTACAGTTTCTGCTATGACCAAAAGCTCATGTAGCAACCTAATTACATGTAATATTCATGATGCCATTAATGATTATTTCTTACACGAATATTCATGGAGTAAAGGGTTATCACATTTTCTTGCATCATGGCTAGTTTTAGGCTAGGATAGAGGGTATTATGATTGTCAAAAGATTTGTGCAATGTTCATTACTTATCATGATTTGTACATATGATTCTGTATAGCATATTTAAGCATTTAATCTGCACCATAAGTTTTTAATGTGGTTGCATCCATAAGCAGAGGGAGTTTTTGCCCGCTGATGAACTTATTTCATTTTTCATACATGGTTATAACATAATACACATGTGTATTAACTCTGACTTTGAAAGTGTGGAGAATAAAGAAAGGAATGATTACAGACAGTGTTCTTATTTTTGTTTTACCATTAACCTATGCTTTTGGTACAGAAAGATGATTTCTATTTACCTCCCTCTTATCATTAACTCGCCTGAGGACAAAGTGCTCAAGATAAACTATTGTGACATTACTTTGTTGGTTGGTTGTCAACATGCAGTTGTCAACAATTTACTTTAACTCTTTCCTCCATAAAAGTCACTTTTTGAAACCAATGTGATAAATAGAGCATTTGCTCCTAAGGAGCAAATGCTCTATTTATCACAATGGTTTCATAACTACAAAATTCAAAAAATTTCCTTTTCTCTAGTTAATGCTCCTTTTCTGTAGATTCATTAAAAGAAGTTAGGTTTAAAATAGTCTACGGAGGAAAGGGTTAAACAACATCTCTAAAACACCTGGGACACTTGTGACCAGAGGCCACACAAATGGTCCTGTGAGATCCTCTTTTATTTTGTTGAAAGAATTAAAATCCATGTAGAACTCTAGGTGTTATGGAAACTGAAAGGAAAGACTGACAAAATCAGGGTCTGCTCTGTTTGATTATGAAATTATAATAGATCTAATTGTACAGTTTCTTTCTATGTGTACATATAGGTCATTATAAAAATCATTTACTACTACTTGTATGTCATTACTTCTGTCACGAATATTCAGCAGGGAAAGGGTTAACAAATGAGAAGTAAGTAAAAATTGTAATAAATTTGAGTTTGAGCATCAATCTCCTTTTTAGCTTGTCTGTTTTTCGAAGAAAAAAATGAGCTGTTGTCGTAACTCCAGCATCCGCTTTGTCGTTGTCGTTAACTTTAAAGTTAGAGGCTACATTCAAACAAGTGAGCATTTGCATCTGCATGCGATGCTCTTGTTCTACATTATAAGGGTATATTAAAACTTGGGCTTCTCTGCTGTATATATTTGAACAGTTATAAAGGGAAGTAACTGTCTATTAACATGCCACTAGTTTCTCTAGTACTATCATTTGGTTATGAGGTACTTCTTGCTTTGAAATAATGTTCAAGACCATTTTATGTTATAACTGTTTGGATCTAAACTATTTGGCACTGAAATTTTTGACAAGAAATGTAAGGAACATTTCTACTTCGCACACTGAAGCAGATGGAATAAAAGCAGATGACAATCATTTATAGTTCTTTAATTCTTTAGGTTAGAAAAAAATAATGAATCAAAAGAACTAGTATTATATTGTTTGGGTGGGCGGGCAGCTGCCAGTTTTGTCCGGACGATAACTCCTAAATGGCTCATGCCATTGGATTGAAACTTCATACATAGAAAGATTATGATAAGAGGAAGTGTCATGCACAAGGTCCATAACTCTGGCTTCACTAATATTGGAATTATGCCCCTTTGAACTTAAAAATGTGTCGGTCTATATGTGCGTCCGTCCGGTCTTGTCCGGGCTGTAACTTGGAACTCCATGGATGGATTGTGAAATCACTTGGCATAAATGTTCCTCTAGACGGTACGGCATGTCGCATGAAAAAACCATGTCAATAGCTGAAAGGTCAAGGTCATACTTAGAGGTCAAAGGTCAAAATCATGTATATTTTTAACTGGATAAACAGATTTTGCTTGTCCGAAGCATATCTCCTACACTACTTTGGCTAGGATCACCAAATTTGGTGTGTGAGTACATCTTGGGATGACGGAGTGTCGCATACTATTTATAGGTTTATGTGACCTTCACCTTGACCTTGGGCTTCATTTACAAGAAAAACTTGTCGATGGGCCGTAAAACACCATTCATTCATTCATTCATTCATTTGCAAAAAAAGCTTGTCCGAAGCATATCTCCTACACTACTTCAGCTAGGATCACCAAATATGGTGTGTTAGTACATCTTGGAATGGCGGAGTGTCGCATATTATTTATAGGTCAATGTGACCTTGACCTTGGGCTTCATTTACAAGAAAAACTTGTCCGGAGCATACCTCCTATACAGAATCAGCTAGGATCACCAAATATGGTGTGTGAGTTTATCTTGGGTTGGTGGAGTATCACATACTATTTTTAGGTCAATGTGACCTTGACCTTGAACTTTGACCTCATTTGCAAAAAAAAGCTTGTCCGAAGCATATCTCCTACACTACTTCAACTAGGATCACCAAATTTGGTGTGTGAGTACATTTTGAGATGGCTGAGTGTTGCATACTATTCATAGGTCAATGTGACCTTGACCTTGATTTTTTTTTACAAAAACACTTGTCTAGAACATACCTCCTATACGGAATCAGCTAGGATCACCAAATATGGTGTGTGAGTTCATCTTGGGTTGGCAGAGTGTCACATACTATTTTTAGGTCAATGTGACCTTGACCTTGAACTTTGACCTCATTTGCAAAAAAAAATTGTCCGAAGCATATCTCCTACACTACTTTAGCTAGGATCACCAAATGTGGTGTGTGAGTACATTTTGGGATGGCGGAGTGTCGCATACTATTTATAGGTCAATGTGACCTTAACCTTGGGCTTTATTTACAAAAACACTTGTCTGGAGCATACCTCCTATACGGAATCGGCTAGGATCACCAAATATGGTGTGTGAGTTAATATTGGGTTGGCAGAGTGTCACATACTATTTTTAGGTCAATATGACCTTGACCTTGAACTTTGACCTCATTTGCAAAAAAAGCTTGTCCGAAGCATATCTCCTACACTACTTCAGCTAGGATCACCAAATGTGGTGTATGAGTACATTTTGGGACAGCTGAGTGTCGCATACTTTTTATAGGTCAATGTGACCTTGACCTTGGGCTTTATTTACAAAAACACTTGTCCGGAGAATACCTCCTATACGGAATTAGCTAGGAACACCAAATATGGTGTGTGAGTTAATCTTGGGATGGCGGATGTTGCATACTATTTTTAGGTCAATGTGACTGACCTTTGACCTCAGTTACAAAAAAAGCTTGTCCTCAGCATATCTCCTACACTACTTCAGCTAAGATCACCAAATATGGTGTGTGAGTACATCTTGGGATGGCGGAGTGTCACATACTATTTATAGGTCAAGGTGACCTTGACCTTTGACCTCATTTACAAAAAAAGCTTGTCAGGAAAATGTCTCCTACATAATTTCAACTATGATCACCAAATATTGTGTGTGAGTACATCTTGGGATGGCAGAGTGTCGCATACTATTTATAGGTCAATGTGACCTTGGGCTTTATTTACAAAAGAAATTTTGTCTGAAGCATGTACGTCCTTTACCGAATTAGCTAGGATTGCCAAATATAGCATGTGAGTTTGTCTTGGGATGGCGGAGTGTTCATACTAAATTTAGGTTAATGTGACCTTGACCTCATTTACAAATAAAAGCCTGTCCTGAGCATATCTTCTACACTAATTCAGCTAATATCACCAAATATGGTGTGTGTGTGAGTACATCTTAGGATGGCAGAGTGTCGCATACTATTTATAGGTCAAAGTGACCTTGACCTTGGGCTTCATTTACAAAAAAAATTGTCTTGAGCTTACCTCCTACACTGAATCAGCTAGGTTCATCAAATGTGGTGTGTGAGTTTGTCTTGGGATCACATACTAGTTATAGGTTAATGTGACCATGACCATGACCTTTGACCCCATTTTAAAAAATGGCTTGTCTGGAGCATATCTTCTGCACTACTTCAGCTAGGATCACCAAATATGGTTTGTGAGTAGATCCTGGGATAGCAGTGTCGCATACTATTTAAAGATCAGTGTGACCATGACCTTGACCTTTGACTTCATTTACAAAAAAGCTTGTCATCCCTACACCGAATCAGCTAGGATCAATAAATATGGTGTATGAGTTCATCTTCGGATGCTGGAATATTGCATACTTTTTGTAGGTCATGTGGCCATGACCTTGACCTTTGACCTCAAATATGAAAAAAAAGATTGTCATTTAGGGTAACTTGAGTTCAAATTGTGGTCTTACTATGCAATCTTTATTTTCATTTTGCAGTTGCATATTGCAGGCCTGCTTACAAAACGCATATTGTCAGTGCTTTGCTTTGGGGAATTTGTCACGTACTGTGACACATTTCTTGTTCTGGGAGTTATGCCCCTTTGAACTTAGAAATCACCAGTTAATACTGAAGGAAAACCCGGTTTGATAACGTGTCGACATTTCTTGTTTTGTGTGTGTTTTGTTGGGTTGCTTTTTGTTGTTGTTGTTTTTTGTTTGTTTGTTGTTGTTGTTGTTGTTGTTGTTTTTTGGGGGGGGTTGTGTGTTTTTTTTTTGTTTTTTTTTTGTTTTTTTTTTGGGGGGGGGGGGGGGTTATTTTATTTTAATTTTTTGGGGGTGGGGTGGTTTGTTTGTGTTTGGTTTTTTTTTTTTTTTTTTGGGGGGGGGGGGTTATTTTGTCATGGACCACCCTCAAAACTGCTGTGGAGTTATTCTTCAAAACAAACTTTCTACGAGTACCTTTCCATACATAGCAGCTCTTAAGTCATATTTTAGTGATCATGATACTGTAATTTTAAGATATTTAAGGGTTGCATTGCACGAGAAAATGCATACATATCAGTGACTACATGATTTATTTCTCCATACTTTCCCCAAAAACTTACGTCTGTACTAGAAACCCGAAATTGATCTGCACATCTACCTTCATTGAATTAACATATTATTAACAAAGAATGTGTTCAAATACGATCCGTTATTTTATTTATTTTTCCTGATTTTGTTAAAAAAAGTTGTTTTTTTTTTTTAATTATTGGCCCGATACCAATACATCCGGATATTTTTTGCGGCATGGCCGTGTTTATACGCTTCCAAAATAGTTTATACGTTCAATAATTCCATGATGTTCCATACATTTTGTAATATTGTTAAAAATGTTGAAATACGTAAATATAAAGTCTCTCTTTATCTAACTGTAACCTTAATCTTAATAGAAATTCAATAAATTATACAAATATACTATAGTTCGAAACTAAGGTAGTTTCATCTGCCATTCGAACATTCGGTTTAAAACTTACGAGTAGCTTTAAATCGGTGTACTAGCCAATCAGCGCGCGCGTTCCCTGGCAACCTTGTTTTCCTGAATAAGCTCAATGTCTGACATTATGGGATCTTAATTTTAAGGAATATACGACGATTGGACCTGAAAGTATTTGATAACTGTCAAAGATGACAGAGTCGACGACTGGGATTTTGGCTGAGGCCAAGAAAAACAAGTTTTCGTCTATAAAAGATGTTTTGTCGGAGGATGGTAAGTGGTTACACTGACTACCAAGCTGCCGCGTTATCATGGTTCTTCATGGTTAAGCTGAAATGTTGTTGATGTTGTTTTTTAGCAGAAGAAACACATATACATTGCAGCTGCTTCTAGTGTACAGTATCTTGTATTGTTGAAAGACTATCTCACATAACTGCGAGACACCGTCAACAACATCATTAACTCCGCGTATAAACTTGTTAGTTGACCACAGTTTGCACATTGACCTTATCACTTTAGGTTTTAAATGCCAAATGTAAAAATTTTCCTTTTCTTTATTGAAGATGTGGTGGTGTATAAGATCTTTATTGTGGATATTTTCACTTTTGTCTGTGTTGCTGTCAGTCCATTAAACTTTCTTGTGCTGTGTATAACTCGATCTAAACATAAACGAGCCAAGAAACCCATAAGATCATTGATAATGAACATTTAGTATGGTTATGATATGTACTTAGTGAGCTATAGCCCCCACCACGTACCATTCCATAGCTACATTGCTACATATAAGTATACATAAGTGTGAGGCATCTTTGTCCTATATGGAAATCTGTAGGTTTTCAAAAGTCTATTTTGAATCCAGTCCCGATCTCTGCCAACAACTACTTACTGATAAACTAGTTAACTAATGTTAGCATACCGGCTTCGCACCAATATGACCCAGGGTTGATTGCATGTTTAGTAATATATGGGAGAGTGTAGTGGTTGGCCATCAATGGGTTTTCTCCAAGTTCTCCAGTTTTAAAATTGATTATTAAAGTGTGTGTTTCATGGATTATAATTAATGTAAAGTTAAACATAGCATGTGTAGCCGGGTAGAGATTCTTCTTCTTCGCTATGTCGTGCAGGGCCGCAATCTGCTGGCATACTCGCACCAAATTTGTGTGATATGTACAAATGTGTGACGGAGGGTCCGTGGTTAAAAAGAAACAGATTAAAAGCAGGATAAAATCATGTGGAAAGCTACCGGAAGGCTGCCGAGATCCCCACCTTAAAGGCCTCTAGGCTGGGGGCCGTTACTAGGCAGTTTGTTCCACATGGTTGCAGCAGTTGGGAAGAAGGACGCCTTCATAGTCTGGGTCCGGCAGAACTGGGGATGAACCGAATGCTGTGGCCTCTTGTTGATGCTCCTTGTGGGTGGAGGGTTGTAGGCACACTGATGGAGACGTGTCCATATATGATTCTGTACATCATCGTTGCCTTGGCTTCCTGTCTGCGCTGATGGAGGCTATCCCAGCCAAGCGAGTCGAGCATGGCTCCAACGCTGCTTGTTCTGTAATAGTTCCCAGAGACGTATCTGGCAGCACGACGTTGGACCATCTCGACTCGGTCTGCTAGGGCCTTTGTGTGTGGGTCCCATACGGTGGAGGCGTATTCCAATTGTGGCCGAACAAGGGCCTTGTAACTGGCTTCTTTGGATGAGCGTGGACAGGATCCTAGATTTCTGCGGAGGAAGGCGAGGGTGTTATTTGCCTTTTGTGTGGTCATGTCTACGTATGCGTTCAAGGACATGGGCGCAGTGAGGACTACTCCTAGGTATTTGGCCTTCTTCATCATTAGCAATGTCTGACCGTGGATTGTGTATGAGGCCTCGATGTTCCTGCGCTTGTTGGAGATCCTAAGAACCTCGCACTTGTCTGCGCTAAAGTCCATCATCCAGTCCCTCTCCCATTCCTGGAGTCTGTCGAGGTATTCCTGAAGGAGGTCGGCGTTGGCTTGCGATGTGATGTTCCTGTACAGCAAGGAGTCATCTGCAAACAGGCCGCAGGTTGAGCTTACACATTCAGGGAGGTCGTTGATGTACGTCAGGAATAGAAGAGGGCCTAGGACAATGCCCTGGGGAACACCGGAGGTGACTGGCGCTGGACGAGATGAGATACCATCGAGCATGACCTGTTGGCTTCTGTGACTAAGGATGCCTATTCAATCTTGAAGGCCCACTGCTAACACTGAGCTACTTGTTATGTCCATGAAAAAAATCACAAAAGTAACATAGCAGTTATATTAATTTACTAAATGTCATTTATAGATATTTTCATAATGTTTTTTTTGCAGATATTGCAGCAGTTTGGGAAAATGTATCCAGTTTCATTGAGAAACAGATGGGACAACAAAAGGTTGGTTTTGTTTGTGTATGCCATTAAATTTAAGAGGGTTTTTTTAAAAAAATATTATGTCTCTCTATGTATTTTTCTGTCAATCTGTAGAAAAGTATTTGTAGAGTACATTATTAAGGCCATTTATCTGAAACTTCATTGTAAGGGATTCTGAGCACATGCAATTTGGTTTATGATGCAACTGCTAATACTGCAGTTATTGTTGTTTTGTATCTTTTCAAGTGGTATGAAATCTATACTCAAATGCAAAAAAACAAACAATGTACATATCTTTTTCCAATGGATACAACTGGTCAGTATTGGATTACCGATACATGTTAGGTAACCCCCCAAAACAGGTTATCGGTTAAATAATCTTCTTGGCCGTAGAGTTATGTCAAGAAAAGTTGTCAACAGTCTGGAGGAGCTGGAGAATGTTCAGCGAATCGAATGGAACAACATTCCCCCACACTGGTGGCCACACCCAATATTAATGAAACAATCACAACGAAATCATTAGGAGAGTCATAAACTGTAATTTAATGCACAGTAACTTTGATATTACATTTTACGCAATATTCATTTTTACCCTTACCGTGTGTAACCTATTAACCCATTACCTCATATGCTATTTTCAGACCAAACCTCTTTGAATAAATCTACTGAAAAGGAGTATTTACTAGATAAAAGGAAATGCTTAAATCTATGTAGTTTTGAAACCATTGTGATAAATAGAGCATTTGCTCCTGTGCAGAAAAAATCACTTACCGAGGCGTCAAAAGATGTCAATATTGGGGAATGGGTTAACATGCATCTATAGAATCCACTATTTCAAAAACGTTTATAACATTTGGTAGGCAATTAAATAATATAAAAACATAGTATCAATTAATAAATATCATATAATTTCAATTATGGACACCAGACAAATTAAGCTAAACCCTATGCACAGTTTGTTTTTGTTTTTTTGCATTTGCATATATTATTCTCCTACCTAATCCCTGAACAACATCCCTTCCTTTTAGATTCTGAGGGTTTTGGCTTGGTATAACATCAGATTTAATATTATAATTGCATATCATTACACTATTGCAAGATATACCATTTTGAATTTGATGGAATTAACTACACTTCAGAGCAATAAATAAAGGTGAATCATCATTTCTCCACCAAGCCCTATGTTGTGAGTTGTGACCACTCTTTAAAATTGTCTTAAAGAAACCATTCTAAAGAATGGTTATACGGTTTGGCAGGGAAATAAAGGCGCTATTCTTGAAAATGCTTTAAATTAAGCATCTTTATATAATCTGGGCCTCTGACACTGGTCATCTCAATGTGTGTTCATTTGTAGTACAAAACTATTAAAATGGGCACTAATGGACAGTATGTTTATTTATAGGGTGTGCAGATTCCTACACTAGGAACTTTCACATACTCTCAGAAGAAACTGGATATAGGCAATAACAAGTTTATCCTGATACAGCGACCAGTGTTTAATATTGCTGAGAAGCTTGCTCAAAGCCAAGGTCTTCAGTATGTGAAACATCATGTACCAGGTAAGTTGCTCTGAGCCATTAGCATGAAGCACACAAAACCTTTTAACCCTTTCTTCCATGAATATTCATGTAAAAAATAATGACATCATGAATATTAATTAGATTAATGTGTTAAAATAGCACATTGACACAAGAATTTTTGGCAATGGCAGTAACTGTTGAATCATATCTATATTATATTATAAGCAAACAGAGCAGACCCCGATCAGACGGCTCCTATAGGAGCCATCTGATCTGGGCCTACTCTGTTTGCAAAGGCACAGAAAGCTTTGCAAAGGTGCAGAAAGGCGTATTTATGGAGTAAAGGGTTAACCTTTGTAACCATATTAGATAACAAGTAATTTAGCATCTGATCAGGATTTGAACTGTAGTGATTAATTCTTATTTCCTGTTTGATATAATAACCAGCATCTCTATACTATTTCTTATCATTTTTATTGTTGATGCTGCATCTTATTATCCAGTAAATTTATTTAACCCATTACTCAGTAAATACGCCCTTAACGCCTTTGCAAACAGAGAACATTCAGAACAGAAGGCTTCTGTAGGAGCTGTCTGATCAGTGTCTGCTCCGTTTCATTACAGAATTATATAGATCTGATCTACAGTTTCATCCATAATCAACATTTTCTTCATTTAACCCATTCCTCCACAGGCTATTTTTAGATCAAACCACTTTGAATAAATCTACCGAAAAGGAGCATTAACTAGAGAAAAGGAAATTTTTAGAATTTTGTAGTTTGAAACCATTGTGATAAATAGAGCATTTGCTCCTATAGGAGCAAATGCTCTATTTATCACAATGGTTTCATAATGTGACTTTTACAGAGGCATAGAAAGGCGTATTTATGGAGGAAAGGGTTAAAATGGTTTTTTTCATGTTCCATTATAAAAGATTAATTGAATCAATATTCATGATGTCATTATTTCTTACATGAATATTCATGGAATGAAAGGTTAATAAAAATGAAACACTCAAGTAAGATTGTCTATTGAGTAAATTGTAGAACAGATGTTAATTTGAAAGAATAGGCTTTCTCTTCATTGGTAATAAAAATAAATCTATATTTTGAAACTATTTCAGGTCATATACCTGTTGTTCAGCTCAACTATGCTGCCATGTCTTTTGAGAGTCCCTTTGATAGGGACACGGTAGAAAATTGTGTGCGTGAAATTCTTGGTGCTGTCCAGCGAGCAGTTGGAAGTCGGAGAAATGTAGAACTGAACTTCAATGGTGTAGGAAAACTCACTATTCGAGATTCTAAAGTGAAAATGAAGTTCTATAAGGAGTTTATTAATCAGATGGATGGCTCTGGACAGCTCTTGGACTCATTACAAAATGTAAGTTAAAGTTTTGGTTTGTATTTTAGTTTGATGTGATATTACTTGTATTATTTGGTAAACCATTCAATGCTGAAATTTCAAATTGTCTGTTTCAAAAGTCAAACAGGTCAAGCTTACCATGGTATACAGGGATGTTTTAGCAGCTATTTTGCTGAACATAGTAACATACAGTCTAATCACGATACTACGGATCACGTTCGAACGAAATACCGGTTTGCTACGAATAACACCCCAGGTCCCGGCCGATTTTGTTCTTGTTTCAATTGCAAAAAGATGCAAAAGTACGAAAATGCGAAACTACAAAAAACACGTTATTGCGAGAGGTTTTCGTAGTCCCTTAAATACAAAAACAGTAGCAAAAAGATGCATTTCTACGAATCTCACCTGTGCGATGTTTTCACACTTCTGAGAGACATTCGTCGCTCCAGTCAGCATAATTATCCATTGTTGACACATCTGGCCTGCCCGATAAACTTTAACACGTAGGGTGTTATGATCAGCACCGTGTTTGTTTGTGACAGGATTAGACTAACTACATATCAAATGTCGCAAATGATTAAAGCTTGTATTGTGCAATTATGCACAATAACGTTTTCACACACATCGTGTTATAAATGATTAGCATACAGGCATACTGACGTGTTTGTTTGTAGTCAATGTCTCATAGCATATAAAACTTGCAACCGTTACACCTGTGTCTACACTGCTTTTATACGCATATAAACGATATCACAGTTTTCTATGCATTTTTTTTATTCCTGAATAAAAATATGAATGTATTGATTCGTTTCTAGTTTTATACATAACCCTTATGGATTGCTAGAAAGTTCGAGTTCATGTCTCTATTTAAAGGGAGCATTTAAATACTAAAATCCTTATGCTGTCACCAAATTCTAGGTTGTCACTTCATGTTCGAAAGAATAGTCACAGAATATGGTTTGATGAAAAGGAAAGAGCAGAATCTTTGGAAATGACTCGTTTACTCCCTCCTATCTAGAGTTTGATGAGCTGGCATTGCGCGGTTCGTGTTTTTTACATAACCCGTTATGCACTGGCATATGACATTACACATTATGATTTGACCACCTCTTGCATGAGGACTGAGGAGTGTGATACAAAATCATAAATGTACACTGTAGTAAGCGGGAATGTGAGTAGATTGTCAAACAAGGCATAAAATATATTAAATATAACACAAACATGTACAGGAATATCTTTATTATGCAACAGTAAATTGCGACAATATTATTACATATAATGACCAATACAATATCGATGTATGGTATGTGTATGCATTCACTATGAAACCGAGAAAAGGTTTGTGGAAGTTAGTTCGTATCCTAAAGATGCATTAATACGAAAATGCGAAACTACGAAAAATCGGCCCGACCCGGTCCCCATTCGTAGTATCGCGATTAGACTGTACCTGTAACTAAATTGGTTCTGCATTGAAAGCTTACAAAACTACATGACTTTATTGTTTTTCATAAGGTAACCAATGTCGGTCAATATGCCGCTGTACAAAATGTACTGCGATACACTAGAATCAGGTTTTCTGTCCAAATCTCCATTGACAAGGTTTAAAGTTGTGATATTCTCAATCTTTCTTCGGCTTGATTAAAAGCATGTGTGCTTTGCTTAAGAAATATATTCAGATATCTGACCTTTTTTCTCACTTGTTGAAGACAATTACCAACAAAAAGAAACTAGAAAACTAGGGGAAGCTCATCGGTGCCAATGTCATGTAAAGATTTTTAACCTTGGCTAAAAATAAAGCTATCCTTATCAAATTTCACTCATTTGTTAATCCAACAGCTGCATTCTGATATAGGACAGTAACAGTTTTGTGAATATTGACAGAGATGTGTCTCTTATCCAATTCTCTTTATGTTTTGAAGAAGAACAAGACTGACATATTGGATCCTGATACATCAATGCCAGTCAAGATCAGCAAGAGAAATGTTAATGATGATACTATAAAATTCTGCTTTTGGGAGAATGTAGCTCAAACTGTGTTTGAAAGTCTATAAATGTTATATTCATTGTTATACATTTAATCATTTATACAAATTATGATCACACTAGGATGTCAAAATTCTGAGAAGAGTAAGTGTATTTTCTAAACTTTGATCTGTATGTTGTAAACGCAGTGTGTTACACATTTCTCACCCGTAGAGTAAACATGCAAAAATAATAGAAAACTTGAAACAGGTAGAGTTAATCCTTTACCTAATGAATATGCATACAAAGCTCCACCCATTATGAATACAGTAAAACCCCTCTAATGCGACCACCAAATTGAAGTATAATTCTGGGCAGGTATAATTAGAGGCAGGTGGTAACTTAATGCAGGACAAAAGTAATGCAGGAAGCTCCTACTGGAGCTTTCTGCATTACTTTCATCCTGCATTAAGTAACCACCTGTTTTTAAATTTAAAAGCATTACTGTCTCCTCATTAAGTGGTCACTTAAGAGAGGTTTTACTGTATTAATAATGTGTGTATTGTATTTTAAATATAAAATAAGGAAGTTATTGCCATGTTGAACAGTAGAGAATGAAATTTGTGACATATAAACAAAGAGAGAGGACCCTGATCAGACATCTCCTACAGGAACTATCTGGTCTGGGTCTACTCTGTTTTCAAGGTGTAAAAAAGATGGGGTTCTCAACTTCTCATGTGAAGGATTAATTTTAGTGAAATGAACTTTAATTCTATTTGTTGTAAATTTGAATTAAAAGGAAATGTATTTATATTGTGCTGTACATGTATTGGAATACATGTAGCTAGACATTTGATGGTACTATACATAGTTTGAAAACAGAACTAGCCCTTTGAATGCTGAATATTCAGAGTTAAATGACCCATCACTGTTTAACAATAGAGTCCATTCAATTCGAAGGGATTAACTTTGCAAGAGGAATGTGGATGAAAAACAGTGCAGATCCTGATCAGACTGCCCCTCTATGAGCTGTTTGCTTTGGATCTACACTTAAAAAATGATAGTACACTGGTTTCCCTCATTCAAAGGGTTAAAAAAAGTGAGACATCGTTAACCCTTTACTCCATAGATACACCCTTTAATGTCTTTGCAAACAAAGAAGACACAGATCAGACAGCTCCTGTAGGAGCCGTCTGTTCAGGGTCACCTCCGTTTGCTTATGGAATAATAAAGATCTGATCCTACCGTTTCTACCATGTTAATATGCCATTATAAAAAATCAGCTAATTGGTAATCATGATGTCATTATTTCTTACATGAATATTCCTGGAGAAAAGGGTTAATCCTAGGTCATGTTAAATTTTGTATTTATCACATTTTCTTGAAACAATATTGTCTCATTTTCAGTTGAAATTAATATTCAGAGCATTTTGCATGTTTGTTCCGAATGGATGATGCTTTGTTCATTCAAAACCATTTCATTTTCATTCCATATTAGAACGAAATTTGTCAGGTAAGAAATGACAGCCAACCAGAATTAAGATGATTTAACTTTAGAGTAGATTTACAGATTGTGCTATAGACTAGAATGGTGAAATGGCAGAAATGTTTCTTAGCTGATATGTAGAGATATGCCATCAATGGAAATTCATGAAAGTTAAGTTTTTGAATTTAACATTTGTTGAAGAATAACATTCTCCACCAAATCTTATATTGTGACCACTCTTTATAATTGTCTCTTAGAGATGATTCTAAAAATGTGGTCACAACTAACCGTTTATCTATGACAGTATGACTCTGAAATGGCCATACTTTTTAAAGAAGTCTAGTTCCCCCTTTCCTACCAAAAACATAAAAGGCATACTTACTGCATTACATAGATAATAAATAGTAATCAACATGTCTGGATTAAAGTATATAATTCCCATATGTTCCCAATTTTTGTACATTTTTTTTTCAATTTTATCACACATAGTGCTAGTTTTTCAGATTAACCCTTTCCTTCATATATATACCTTTTCAGGTCTTTGCAAATAGAGTAGACCTAGATCAGAAGGTTCCTGTAGGAGCAGTCTGCTCTGTTTGCTTATGTAATTATATATTATCTGATCCTACTGTTTTTGTCTGAGCCAAACATTCTTTTGAAAATAATACAAATTATAAAAATTATGTTAATGCATATTCATGAAGTGATTAATTCACATATAAATGTTCATTATGGAATGGGTTAATGTTTTAAATGTTTTAAAGGATACAAACTATGTATTGTATATGTTTTTATATTTATTCAAGATGTTATTTATTTATTGTTTGTAAGAAATTGTTACACATTTGAGAGAATTGATATGCAATGAAACTTAGCTCTTTGCACACTAAGTTATGTTTCATTTGCAACAATTATCTTCTGTTTCTGTTCTTAACATAAAACGTATCTCAATTCTTAGCAAAATACAGTCAAAATGTCAAACAATTTGGATTCTGATGGGACGCCGCATTATACGGCGTCTCATCTGGATCCAAACTGTTTGCATTGGTAATCACAATTTTGCCGTTAGTGTACAAAGAGTTTTTATTATCATACTGAATGATAATTCAGCATATATGCTAATGTATTACTGTCAACATTGTAGTCAATTCTGAACTTTTTAGATACAGGAAGAGTTGGTATGAATGCATGTTTAGTTACTAATAATAGAATGAAGTAAATTATTAGAAAGATGTCTACATGGTTTGACAACCAGTCTACACAGAGCTCCAGATACTCTATTTACGTTAAGTACTGTGACACTCAAACCTGCCCTCTCCGTTGGTTTGTAAAGCTGAATAACTTTTGGATAACTTTAAACAGATCGTGTCTATTCTATACCTCTACAGCTTAGTTTTACTTTAAACATAGTAAGAAATAGTGCAGATCCTGATCAAGGTTCTCCTTCATGAGCAGTTTGATCTGGGCCTGCACTTATTGCCCAAGTCTGTATAATACAGTAGAACATGTCTATAGCAACCATTTTATGAAAATAGATGGGGGTTGTTAAGAACAGATGGATGCTTAATGCAGGACAAAAGTAATACAGAAAGCTCGTAGAGGACCTTTCTGCTTGACTTTCATCCTACATTAAGCTACCACTGGTTATTTTGGATGGCCACTGTTTATCCATGGAAGAAACTGTAGAATTATATCTATATTTTTCTATAAGCAAAGAGTAGAACCTGATCAGACGGCTCCAACAGGAGCTGTCTGATCTGGGTCTACTGTTTGCAAAGTTGTTAAAACATGTATGTATGAAGTATAGGGTTAACCCTTTCCCTCATATAAACGTGTTTTCACGCATATGCAAACAGAGTAGACCCAGATCAGACGGCTCCTCTAGGAGCCGTCTGATCTGGGTCTACTCTGTTTGCTAATAGAATTTGATAGATCTTTCTAAAATGTGTACAATGTTCCACCTTCAACATTTCTTTATAATTATTCTATTAAAAGATATTCAGTAGGTATTGAAATTTGGCCTACATACAGAACAGGGAAAGGGTTAAGAAAGTATGGTTGTATAATGTTTAGCGTTATCTGGAGCCCTGTCTAGTACAGTATTCCCATCAGACACAATGTTTGTGTGCAGATCCAGATGAGACCCTATGTCTGTGTCTGGTCTGGGTCTTTAGTGCTTGCAAACCCTCTCAGACACCTTTCTTCATAGAGCAGCTCAAATGGAGTAGTAAAATAATGCATACTCATGTGTTTGCCAGAAATTAAATCAAAGCTTAAATCTAAACGGCTATCAATTAATTCTTTTTAAACATTTTTTTCTTTGTTGATAAATAGTGTCAAATTTGACAACAATTCAAAGACACTGTTCAATGTATTGATGAAATCTAACCTAGAAGAAACATAAGATCTTCATGTTTAGCCGGACTGTATAGGTAATATATGTGCTAGCATGCTAGGTATTTCTTTTTTCCAGCCATCAATTTATGCAGGTTAACCCTAGTATTTTGGTACCCAATAATTAACCCCCTCCCCCAACAGTTTGTAAAATTGAATAAGTTAATAAGACCATCTTGATAATTTTAATTAGACTGACATTGTAGCAAATAGTCTAAACCCTTATAAAACTGCTCCTTCAAGAGTGGTTTGATCTTGGTCTGCACTATTTGTTCAAGCTTGTTTGAATTCCTTGGAACAGTTTTATCTAGGTCTACACTATTAATTTTGCTCACATTTGTTTGTTTGAATTCCTGGGGTAATTAGGATACAGTAATCTGTCTCCTCATAAAAACAGTTTGAATCCAGATGAGAATCAGATTAACTTAGCATCTCATCAGGGTCCAAACTTTTTTACACTATATTTTTTCTTCAAGTATAAAATATTTTATACTTGAAGAAAAAAATTAGTGTCAAAAAGTGACACTGACAATGACATTGATAAGCCAGCCACTTACAGAAATTTGTGTCTATAGACCCTGATCAAATAACTCCTGTAGGAGTAATCTCATCTGCTCTGTTTGCTATGAAATTATATAGGTCTCAAATATCTTGTGCTCATATGACATTATAAAAACTCAGCTAGCAAACATTCATGATGGCATTATTTCTTGTATATTATATTAAAAGTGCACTTAAAAAGGCAAACAGTATAGACCCAAATCAGAAATCTTAAAGGTGACATAAATAATTCTTCTAAAAGTTAAACCATTAGATTTCCTCATTTAGACAAGTCCATTTAGATACAATGTATAATAAAAAATATATGGACTATATATAAAAAATGTTTAATGTAAAACTGCATGTTTACAGCTTATAACAAAATGCTTCCTAATTGAATGTGTATATAAAGGCCAACAGCATAATTATGTTTTTATTGAAAGTTTGTGGAAGAAAAAAATGGCAGATTCATAGCTTTAGGAATAAATAATCATGTAGTTGGAAGTCTTGCATTTTTTCCTTTTCATCTGGAGTCATAATGAACTGCTTCTGTCATTTAGGGCTCTTGAAAATGTGTACATATCCTAATTACCCTATGTATTTAGACACCCAAACTTCTCACTCTACCAGTTTATAAAGCTGAATAAATGAATTTCCCACCATTCTGATAACTGTAATTAGATTGACATAGTAGCAAATAGTGTAAACTCAGATCAAACAGTTTCTTCAGGAGCAGTTTGATCAGGGTCTGCACTTTTTGCTGAAGTTTGTCTGTCCAAATAGATGGGGTAAATTGGGTAAAACAGGATGACATAATTTGATCATGCGACTTTTATAAAACATGTTCATTTCATACATGTATGAATCATGGTCTTTAGAAAACATGGTTTCATGGACATGTAGTATACATTTCATGGAGGGCAAGCTATCATCATGCTGCTTATGTTCTGATAGCCCAGGTCATGGTCTATACTGGTTTGGGTGCTAACAGCCCAACATTCTGAGTTGTTTCTAACACCTGCCGTTGTATGGTCGAGGTCAAGATTTTTTTTTAACTCTAAATACTTAATCATCTTTAAAGTATTGGGTGTTCAAATTGTCAATAAATAGTGAAGCGTATATGGGTTTAAAATATTTACAAGCTTTTTGAAACCGTTTACAAAGATCTTGTAAAGAAATTTTGCCTCGTAAATCATAATGCAAATAAGATTTGTACAAAGGTTCTATGCGAATATTTTTGGCTCTGTATTTGATGAAAATTTGCTGTTGTTGAAATGGTATATAATACATGTAATATGAATTATACTTTTTTGTATTGAGAACAGGAACAATTTGTGTACATGCTTGAATGTCAGGGCTTTAACCCTTGGAGTGCTGAATTTTCAAAGTAGAATGGTCTGTCAGTACTTTAACAGTAGAGTTCATTCAATTGGAAAGGATATTAAATTTGCTATATTATTTTGAATAATGAACATTGTAGACCCTGATCAGAGGGCTGCTCTCGGAGCCATCTGATTAGGGTTTACATAGTGTACAAATGTCTGTAAACTTGTTTCTAGCATTCAGTGGGTTAAGCCAGTTCAACATGTCTCTTCTTAGTAAATGAGATGACACTTATTGTATGATTTACAATAGAAAACATGGTAGTCTGTTAACCCATTCCCTCATATTGACACCTTTTGACGCCTCTGCAAAAGTCTCCTGCTGAAACCATTGTGATAAATAGAGCATTTGCTCCTATAGGAGCAAATGCTCTATTTATCACAATGGTTTTAAACTACAAAATTCTACAAAAAATCCTTTTCTCTAGTAAATGCTCCTTTTCGGTAAATTTATTCAAAGAGGTTGGATCTAAAAATAGCCTATGAGGTAATGGGTTAATGTCAACCATTGATGTTACTGTATAATTTGCATGCTTTAGTGTTTAGAAGCATTCTCCATCAACCACTTTACCTGATGAATATTCATGAAAGAAAATAATGAATTCATGAATATCTATTAGTTTAATTTTATATAAATATAATATAAAATGAACATTGGAATTTTTTTTGCCAACGGTTAAGAGACAAAATTCTTATAGCCGCGAGGACAAGGAATAAACATTAGTTTCCAGAATTTCATAATTAAACTTGTCAATTATTTCATTTTTTTATGAAACTTTTCTAAACTTGAATGGCCAGCTATATATATAGTTTTTGGGGAATTGATTAAGCTACTAATTTGAAATATCAATTCCAAGAATATTCTTTCAGAATTGTCTCTTTACCCTCATAACTATTCATGAAAGACTCCACCTTTTATGAGTATTACCAGATTTAATTATATCGTATTGAAAATGTATTGCCATGGCAATAGGAAATCACATCTACACAGCTGACCCTGATCAGACAGCTACTACAGGAGCTGTCTGATTTGAGTCTACTCTGTTTGCAATGTGCCATAAGTCATCTATATAAGGGAAATGGTTAATTAACCTAAATATTCAGACAAAATTCTCCCCTTTCCGTTGCTTTGTAAAGATGAATATTTCAATTTGGCACTATTTTGATAACTTTAAATTAGACATATGGGTAATTAATGTAGACCCAGATCAAACTGCTCCTTCAGGATTACACTGGTTGCCTTTGTACTTAGGGTCATTGGGGTAGATTATGAAGTGATAAAAATTAACATATAGCGTGCTATGCTATTGTTTCCTGTAATAAATAGTCATCTGCTTCAATAGACTTACATTTGAATTTCTTTTCAAAAGTACAATGAACAGTTTGTATTCTAGTGAGAAAACAAGACACTGAGTGCCTCATCTGGATCCAAACTGTCTGCAAAGGTATTTCTTAATTTTACCACCAGTCTGCTAAGAGATATGCAGATTACAGTTCCTTTAATTAGTTGTCTATTCACTCTTGTTATTTATTTATTTCAGCGGCCAGGAACAGTCGACTCAGTGATGTCTGACAAGAGTGTCATCAGGCCGCACAGTTCAAACACAGTGATTCTACCAAAGTAAGTCACCATCAATAATCTACAGTGTGAATTTGGGCAACAAGTGCACTAGCATTTGAAGACAGTGTAGTCCTAGATCAGAAAGCTCCTAATGGAGTCCTCTCATCAGTGTTTGCACTGTTTGTCATTCAGAATCCTCTGTCAAATTAATTGTATACCATTAACTCCGTCTTTAACCCTTTCCTCCATAAATACACCTTTCTATGCCTCTATAAAAGTTCCTTCTTGAAACCATTGTGATAAATAGAGCATTTGCTCCATAGGAGCAAATGCTCTATTTATCACAATGGTTTCAAAACTATACAATTCTAAAATATTCCTTTTCTCTAGTGTATGCTCCTTTTCGGTAGATTTATTCAAAGAGGTAGGATCTAAAAATAGCCTATGAGGGGACGGGTTAAGCACTGATGGGTCATTACACTGAATATTCAGCATTCAAAGGGTTTACATCTAACAGGCTGTGGGTTAAATCATGATAAATCTTTGCAGTTAGTCTCCAGATGAGACACTAAGTGGCTTATTAGGACCCAGACCATTTGACACTGATTATGTATTTGAAAAGAAATTGAAGAAAGTCGGCTATGAAAGTTGGATTAACTCTTTGCACGTGTAATTTCTTCTACAACAATTTCATCGGCTTCAATCTTTAAAATAAATTTTCTCTCATTTCTTTGCACGCCTATGGTCAAAGTATCAAACGGTTTGGGTCCTGATGAGATGCTGCATTATGCAGCATCTCATCTGGATCCAAACTGTTTGCATAGGTGATCAGTTTCATTGCTAGTGTGCAAATAGTGCATTCTTTTTTCTTTTCAACAAAAGTTTGTACCGCAACTGAATGTGTTGCCTTCTGTTTGCATTTATTATTAAAGAAAGATTTAAATGCACTCGGTTGTGATGAAATTGCAGATGGAGTTTTTAGAGTTCTCCGTTCATTTTTTGCCAAAATCTTGTATGCTTAGGCTCAAAAAAATATTAAGGACATGCATATTATATTTCATTACTTGTTCCGTGTTTGCTTCGACCTTAACCGTTCTAAGTGCACCATTGATATAATCTGTTGGGGCATTCAATATTCTAGTAATTTATTGATTAGCACATGTTAGGAAATCCCATCAGTATTCAGATATAGATCAAGATCAGTAATTATTTATGTCTTTCATTCTTTCAAGAAGGTTATCAGGTTTTTGGGACGTGTATATATGATCAAGCCAGAAAATACTAGTTTGAACTTTTATACTGTCCCTAATCCCCATTATCAGTTAACACTTTGGTGTTCGGAACAAGTTATCTAATATTTGCAAACAATGTAGACCCAGATCAGAGGTTTGATCAGAGTATACACTTTTTGTTATTCAAAGCCACCATCTAGAAATCTGAATTCCATCATCTTTAACCCATTCCCTCGTAGGCTATTTTTAGATCAAACCACTTTGAATAAATCTACTGAAAAGGAGCATTAACTAGAGAAAAGGAAAAATTTAGAATTTTCTAGCTTGAAACCATTGTGATAAATAGAGCATTTGCTCATATAGGAGCAAATGCTCTATTTATCACAATGGTTTCAACAGGTGATTTTTACAGAGGGATAGAAAGGCGTATTTATGGAGGAAAAGGATAATAAGCTCTAATATTTACCTTTTACCTGATGAATATTCATCTAATAGATAATGACATCATGAATTTTATAATAGCATATTTGACCAATGCAGAGACTGCAGAATCAAATTTCAATAATTCCATAAGCAAACAGAGCAGACCCTGATCAGACTGCTCCTGCAGGAGGCATCTGCTCTGGGTTTACTTTGTTTGCAAAAGCATGAAAAGGCATCTGTATCAGGTAAAGGGTTATAAAACAATGGCCAATTTCACTTTGAAAAATTCAGTCCGCAAAGGGTTTATCGGGCCATAGTAATGATTCCATATCAGTTTTGTTAATTAATTCTTTCAGGTAATTTGGCATGTAACCATCCACTTTCATCAGTAACAGCTATGATAGATCTCATTGTTTTTTAGACTGTTGCAATTTTAACTCTTTGAAAGCAGGAAACAAGTGTACTGGCACTTGAAAATGATGTAGTCCTAGATCAGAGGGCTCAAGGAGGAACCCGCTGATCAGGGTCTGCACTGTATGTCTTTAAAAAAGTACTCTAGCAAAGTTCAGCCATAAATACTGGATGAGCTCCATAGTTAAACAATTAACAGCTATGAACCATTCCATTTTGAATATTCAGCATTCAAAAGATTAATTACTATATGTTAGCTACTAACCTATGGCATGTAATACAGATAGTGTCTTTGATCTTTGAACAGGAAACAATATGATGCACAATAAAAACCTGACTATAGCGACCACCCAAAATAAGTCTCATTCTGGAGTTTTAACCCTTTCCTCCATAAATGCGCTTTTCTATGCCTCTGTAATAGTTACTTCTTGAAACCATTGTGATAAATAGAGAATTTGCTCCTAAGGAGCAAATGCTCTATTTGTCACAATGGTTTCGGAACTACAAAATTCTAAAATTTTCCATCTCTCTAGATAATGCTCCTTTTTGGTAGACTCATTTAAAGAGGTTGGGTCTAAAAATAGCCTATGGAGGAAAGGGATAAGACAGGTGGTAACTTATTGCAGGATGAAAGTTTTGCAGTAAGCTCCTTTAGAAGCTTTTTGCATTACTTTCATCCTGCATTAAGCAACCACCTGCTCTTATAGACCCCCGTTTAATTCATTATGTGGTTGCTACAGACAGGCTTTACAGTATTTCTAGTACCAACGATAGTTTGTCTGAAAGTGATGTATAAGTGATATTCAAAACTGAAAAATCCAATTCATGTTACAATATAACTTCAGACTTTTCTAAAAGAATTAAATTAGTTTTAATTTTTACCAATAGTCTAAGAAGAAATACAGTAAAAATTCTCTACAACAACCAGTCATTATAATTCTGTGTATTTAACTCTTTGCATGCAGCTGATACATGATTACCTATTCAAATAGTAGGGTTTAAGATGAGATGCAGAGAAACTCAGTGTCTCATTAGTATCCAAACTGTTTGACACTTTTTTGAAGAGACATGCTAATGTAAGAAAACTAGTTTTGGGTATAGTAGGTGACAACCATTTTCCAGTTGCAAATAAGTTACTTTTTGTGTAAAGTGATAAGGCACGTAGTAGCTTTAGGTAGGAAAAAATTATATAGGAGTCATGCTTGTAAATTGAATTATTCATTAACCCTTTACTTGATAATCCCGCCTTCTTACACACTTACAAGCAGTAGAGACCCATATTAGACAGCTATAGTAGGAGCTGTTTGATCTGGGTCTGCTCTGTTTACTAATATGATAAATTTCCTTATTAAATATTTTTCAATATTAAATCAATATTCAGAATTTATATAATATTTTATGAATATTCATGAAGTAAAGGGTTAAATGGTTGCTATAGAGAGGTTCTACAGGTGATAACATTTAAGTATTAAGTCAATGTTCGTCTTGCATTAAACAGAAAAACAACTGTGAAAGGGTAAATCATTTAGATGTGCTTTGCTAAGCAGAGGAGATTTGCTACATTTTGAGGACTTTGTGCAAAACTGTTGTATTTACATTCTGTTGACAAATTCTTCATTACCATGGCAACTAGTTTGAATCCAGATGAGGCACCAAATAACATCATCTCATCAGGATCTGCACTCTTTGACACTCGGGTCATGTTTTAAAAAACTTTTTCTTTTTCATTTGTATCTTTCATTCAAAATCCTCTAAAAATCCATTCATCCTGAATTGACTACACTGTTAAACAATAATGTGCCATTCCATTTTGAAAATGCAGAAATTAATAAGGACAACAATTATGTAATTGCTTATGTAGTTGCAGTAGTCTTGCACATAAGCCTTTACAGTGTGTGTGGTGATTTTTATGGGATATATTTATTTTAAGCTTAGATGGCCAAGTTAGCAGGACTATTATCAACTATTATCAATTCATAAAGTTTAATAAGAGATTACTGACAGATTAGAAAAACAAATTAAGGTACCAGTACCTAAGACTTTACCTGGTTAACCCTATCTCCCATTAATGCATTTTCATGCGTTTGTAAAAAGAGTACACCCAGTACAGACAGCTGCTTCAAGAAACATCTGATCAGGATCTGCTCTGTTTGCTTATGAAATTATATATAAATCTGATCGTACAGTTTTTGTCAAAACCAAACATTGTCTTAAATTATATTAATGAATATTCATGAATGACAAATTCACACATAAATCTTCATTAGAACTAATCCTTCACCTGACAAAAAGAAAATATCCAGATCAGACACCTCATAAAGGATAGGCCTGATCAGGGTCTGCTCTGTTTACTTATGAAATGATACAGATCTGATTCTCTAATTAGTTTCTGCCACAGTGAACATGTTCCTTATTCAGAATGTCAATATAAAATTTCAGCTAATTCATACAGTCATGATTTCTTTTCATGAATATTCATCATTTAAAAAGAGATTGTAATTGGTCAGTGTCACATGTTACCATTTTCTTCTGCACTAATGAATGATAAGATTCAAATTTGCTTTGCTTTCTTGGTGAATGTAATTTCAATGAGTGTTTTGCTTGGTGGGCAAGTAAAATGATACAAATTTTTTTCAAAATGAGTAAAATTTCACTCAGACTTTACTTGCTAACCCTTTACTCCATAACTACACCTTTCTATGCCTGTGCAAATAGATCTAGAGTAGACCCAGAGGGGCCTGATCAGGGTCTACTCTGTTTGCTTATGGAATAATATAGATTTGATTCTTCAGTTTCTGCTTCAGCAAATCTTTCATGTGTTATATGCAATTTAAAAAAATAATTGAAATTTATGATGTCATCATTTCTTACATGACTATTCATGGAGTAAAGGGTTAATATTTTACTCTTTCCCTGGTAGATGTGCCTTTTGACACCTTTACAAATAAGGTAGATCCAGATCAGATGGCTCATCATCGTGCAGGAGCTGCCTGATCAGGGTCTTCTGTCTTTGTTTATGGAATAATATAGATCTGATTCTACAAAACAATCCTGTGTTCATATTCAATTATAAAGATTCACTGTATAGATAGTCATCATGTCATTATTTCTATCATGATAATTCAACAGGAAAAGGGTAAACATAATTACGGTATATATTGGCCATTTAATGTTCGATAATATTTTTACTACTTAGCACTTTCGTACTATAAGCCTTTACTCTTTGAATAATCATTTAAAGAAATAATTAATGTTTGAATATTAATAAGCTGGATTATTATTATAGCATCATGACCAAGAAAATTTTGACCATGGCAGAAACAGTAGAAATAGCAAACAGAGCAGACCCTGATCAGACAGCTCCTGCAGGCGTCATCTGATCTGGATCTACTCTGATTGCAAAGGTGCCTAAAACATCTGTATGAAGTAAAGGGTTAAAACATTGACATTCTATTACTGTAGTTAAGGCTTGTCTATCCATAAATCAAGCCCTTTTCAAGAATTATTATCTCCATAATTTCTCTACCAAGCTCTATGTTGTGACTATTCTTTAGAATCTTTGCAAGAAATACTGATTTGTACCTATATCTATGACTGACTTTTTTGGTTTAAATAAATCTATCAACACATTTTCATTGCTTTGTATCAACATGAACCGATTTAAGCATGTGGGATATGCAGTCAAGAATTTGAGTAATAACCACATGAAAATATTTGACTAAAAAGATCATTTAGCTAACTGTAAGTACTTAGCTCTTTAGTTCTGTATGCCAGAAACAGAGCTAAGCTGTACATTGTTTGGTTCATTTGGTTAACATTAAACAAATATTTATAAAAATGTCCCTTGTTTTTGAACTAATATTTAGTCATTGTACAGTAGTCAAATCAAGACAAGCCTTAGAGTAACTCACCTTTGTTACCTCTAATAGTATTTCAATAAGAGAATCTATTTTCACCTACGGTATATCAGCTGTTAACCCTTTTCTCCTTAAATACGCCCTTTAATGCCTTTGCAAACAGAGTAGATCGAGATCAGATGGCTCCTGTAGAAACCATCTGCTGAGGGTCTGCTCTATTTGATTATGTGTAATTTGTTTTCTTACAAGAATATTTATGGTGCAAAGGGTGAAGCAAGTTTAAAGTGAATATTTTAAATTGAACTGTCTGATAAATCATAGTAAACTCATATTTGTATGAATCAACAATTTAGCCTTATCATTGTGTTAGTGTTGCCGTATCATTCCATTACTTTTCTCACATCATTCTGTCTCTTTGTCCATGCTGTTTATGCATAAAAAGGCTTCTGTATTCATTATGTAAGAAAGAAAATATGTTCTGAACTGCAGTGTGTGTCATACAAGTATAATTCAATCATCCATTAACATGCTTGAGACTTCTGTCATAGGTAAACAAAGCAACGATCAATGGTCTGCTAATACTTTCTTTACTTTTATCGACCTACGAGATTAGCGGACTTGCCATGGTGGATACAGGCAGGCCATATACAAACAATACTTAATCAGTAGTCAAGGAACATGTTAACAGTCTGATATTCTTTAATCTGCCAAAATCTTGCATAGCTTAAAGTTACACAGATTTTTTTCCTCAAATTCCTGATGATAGGCCAAGTAATTAATGAATTAAGCATTGTCATAGTTTCATTAGGTGCTAGCTTTTTGTAGATCAGACTATGATCATGTTTTTAGCAAATTCTTTCAGTTTTTTTATCACAAAGTTAAGGAAACAGAGATTTGTCCACATGTGACCTCACAGCATAATGTTATTAACCCTTTGAGTTGGAAAATGAGTGTACTAACATTTGCAAACAGTGTAGACCCTGATTAGAGGACTCCTAGAGGAACATTCTGATTAGGGTATGCACTGTTAGTCATTCAAAACCGAATCACAAATTAAACGCTTTCATACTGAAAGGTCTGTATTTTTTAAATAATGATTGTCCATATCACTTTGATAACTCAGCATTCAAAGGGTTAAGGTAGATGGAAAGCCAATATAAAATGGCATGAACATGGCAACATACCACCTTGGAAATAATGGTATGATAAATAATATATCAGCTAATTATTATTCTCTAGACTCCATAGCTGCATAGAATATTTGCCACAGAAATTAATTACCCTTTACAGGAAAGAGATTCATTTTGTTGCCTTGCAGTGTAGGCCCAGATCAGACGGCATCTGTAGAAGCAGTCTTGTTAATCAGAGTCTACTCTGTTTGCTTTTGGAAATGTTTCTGCCATTGCAAAAATATCTGTGTTCATTTTATCATCTTGAAAATCACAATGAATATTTATGAAGTAATTATTTCTTACAAGAATATTCATCAGGTAATGGGTTAATTGTTCTCTTTGATACAATAATACAGACATAAAGAATAAAAGTAACATGAAATGTTGTGCTTCAAAGACAATCATCTGGTTTGATATTGTGGTAATTTGCTGAAACAGCACTAGAATTCTTATATCAAAGCTATTCCATTGATAACTATCCAAACAGTGAATACGTTCTATTCATATGTAACCCTTGTGTGAACGAGGGACACCTGCACTGTCAGTTGCAAACAGTGTAGACCCAGACCATAGGGCTTCTAGCTATATAGAGGAGCCCTCTGATCAGGTTCTGCACTGTTTGTCATTCAAAATCCTTTAGCACGATTAAGTCTTTCTAACTTAGTGAACTCTATAGTTAAACATTGATGGGCTCATCAGTGTATATGGGATATTTCAGCATTGAATGAGTTTAAAAGCATAACAAAAATTATGTTTTACTGTACTAAAAAATTGCCACTACACAATATGTAAATATTGAATTAAATGGCACTGCATATACTTGGCAAATCATAATAAAACTTGGAATATAGAAACAGCTAGCATAATAACATCATTCTTTAGAACAACATTACAGACTGGCTTGGTATAATTTTGTCATTTTGTACTTAGGTTAAATAATGCTTTACATCATGAATATTTGTAAGATAATGACATCATGAATAGTAATTACTTAAACTTTTATAGTGACCTATGAACATGGAAATGGTTAGTTCTAAAATATCTGTATGATCAGATCTGTATTATTCTTTAAGTAAACAGGGTAGGCGTTGATCCGACAGCTCCTACAGGAGCTTCAGATCTGGTTCTTCTCTGTTGCAAAGGCATAAAATAATGTATATGTGGAGTATAGGGTTAAAGCATAATTATGAGCTGTTATGTTTTCACATTGTAATAATAGTCATCTTCACATTACATCAAGTCAATGAGTGAACATTTTATCCTTTTATTACAATGTATTTTTATGTCGTGTAATATGTGTTGTCTTATTGTGTCTCTTGTTGAATGTGACTGTGTCTGCTATCTGTTCTTTTTCCAAACTTTTCTAGTTTGACAACAATGTGTATGTCTCAACTATTATTGGTTGTAACTTCAGCACTCTACAGATTAGTGATAGCTTTTTCACTCAGTTTGAAACCAGATGACATGCTAAGTAAAATATCAAACATAGAACCATACTCTTTGATTGGAGAATATAAAATTAACCATTTCAACAATGAATTTTCAAGAACACTATTCCGAAATCCAAATAGTTCAAACTTACTGTGAATATTCTGTTATTATTTTCAAAAAAAGTGTAACACAACAATCAGTGCAGACCCTGATGAGAGGATTCCGTCCTCTCATCTAAATCTACATTGTTTACAAAGGACATTAGTGTCATATTTCCCACACTGAAAGGGTTAAAGTGGAGTTATAGATCATATTCACTTACAATTGAACTTGAAACATGGAGGCATAGGGGTTAGAGATTAGTATTCAAGTTTGGTACAAGGTATCTTGCATTGGTAAGCATCAGTTGGAGACATATGTCATGCACATGATCTTATTTCTTGACCTAGGACTGAAGAGGAAGAACTTGAACTGCTAAATCGCAGATACTCGAGTCTAAGGACCATCTCAGAAAATGACAATAGGCCTTTGTCCCAGATAGACAAGTATAAAAACATCTTCAGGTAGATACTGGAGTTGGTAAAATTACTAAAACATTTTTGATAAGCAAGAAGGATAAATGATGTTCAAGGAATTTTTTATGGTATAGATATAATTATCTAAGTAGCACAGCATATGGTACATTTGTTTTTGATGTAGAAGGCTGGGGATGGTAGGGTTTGAACAAAATAGATTTAGTTAATCTAATGTTAATTTATAATTATACATGATTTGGAATGGTCTCTTTTTCTCAATAAATCTTACTTTTTCCAGCTCTGTTTCAAATACTTTTTTCATGGGACAGAAATGGTTCTTTTCAGTTTGGAAGTCAAGTAAATGACTCTCTTCTTTATCTTTTTATCTGTTTTTGGAATGTTTTTTGTTTTTTTAATAAATAATACAATAAACTCCAAATAAGTAGAACAAAACGATCCCACAGTGTTGTGTTGACTGTTTTTATTCAGCTTATTTATAAAGTAATAAATAATGTAAAATTAGTGTTATGTCTGATCTTTCTATCTTTCAAATCTGTTCTTGTTTTTTCCTTTGTAACTTGGTGTTTGTATTGCTATCAGAAATGTTTCCTCTTGTGACTCTCTTGTTTGTGTTTCATTGTTCAATTAATGTTTAACCCATTCCCGCACATTGACGCCTTTTGACACTTCTGTAAAAGTTACTTTGTGACACCATTGTGATAAATAGAGCATTTGCTCCTAAGGAACAAATGCTCTATTTATCACAATGGTTTCAGAACTATGAAATTTTGAAAAATTCCTTTTCTCTAGTTAATGCTCCTTTTTGGTAGATTTTGATCAAAGAGGTTAGGTCTAAAAATAAGTGGGAATGGGTTAATCCTTTACTCCATAGATACACTTTTTAATGCCTTAGCAAGCATGTAGACCCAGATCAGACTATTGCTGTAGGCACAATCTGACCAGGGTCTGCTCTGTTTGCCATGGCCAAACACAAGTCTGTGTACATAATTATGTCATTACAAATATGTTATAAAGATATTCTTGATGCCATTATTTCTGATATGAATATTCATGGAGTAAATGATTACCTATGTCATTGTACATGTATTGCCAAACTCTTGGTGTAATATTGTAGTACAGTAAAACCTCTCTATAATGGCCACTAAATTACATCAAGTATTTTGTGTTAAGGGCAGGTGGGTGCTTAAAGCAAGGTGAAAGTAAAACAGAACGCTCCTACAGGAGCATTCTGTTTTACTTTCACCTTGCTTTAAATAAGCACCTGCCCTAAATACCAACTAACTAACACAATTTAGTGGCCGTTATAGAGAGTTTTTACTGTAGTCATGATCATTGGCCTCATTGTGGTGCAAGATTTTAAGCTTCGGTAAAAACTTTTCAATATCTTGAGAGCAAGGGGCTTCAACAGCTTTAGAGGTAACGGCATCAAACTGTCTTAATCTTTTTTACAACTGCAAAGTAAAATTCTGATCGAATGACATGTTTCCCTATCCTTCAAAGTGACTGAGTAATGTCCTTTGAAAACTTACAAAACTTAGTCTTTATGCTGTCACAGAAGCTGTGGTACCTGCTTGCTCTGCAGATGTTTTACTTGTCCATTAAAGTTTGTTTGATTTTTCATTCAATGTAGTTTTAATTCTCTATGTGAATCTTTTTAGTCATCACCTTCAGTTTTAATTGTTTTAGTCTATTAACCTTTCACAGTTTTTTTTAAATCATTTAATCCTTTAACTGTTAATGATAGAATTTGCATGTTATTGTCATTAAGGTTTTTTAACTATATTTATTCTGCTAGGATTTCTAACAACGGTAACAATGGTAACGCTCTGGCTCCATTAGTAGAGCAGAATGAGGAGTTCAATGACAACCCCGCCACACTGCCATATGGTAACCCAGAGTATGAGCAGGCAGAGGTTCAACATCCACTGGACAGTGATATGTTCCATCCCTCAAACCTGGCAGCAGAGGAGGGCATGCAAGGTTGGTAACTTAATCCAATCCCACACATATTCCCCATGGCAACAATAATACTTTGAATGTTGAATGCAGATTTTTATGAATTGATGAATATTCATAAAGTCATAAATTCTTGTATTAATATTCATAAAGTAAAGGTTTAACCCTTTCCCTCATATAAACGTGTTTTCACGCATTTGCAAACAGAGTAGACCGAGATCAGATGGCTCCTAGAGGAGTCGTCTGATCAGGGTCTGCTCTGTTTGCTAATAGAATTTGAAAGGTCTGTCTCTTTGCTTTCTAAAATGTCTACAATGCTCCACCTTTCATATTTATTTATTATAACTGGTTTGTTAATGAATATTCAGTAGGTATTGAAATTTGGGCTAAATATAAAACAGGGAAAGGTTTAAAATTATTGCATATATACTAAAATATACAAGCAACTGTGCAGATAATGAATGATAAACTAGATTAACTGGTGCTTGCAAACAATGCAGACCAAAGTGTATTCTTCATTTAAGGGTCTACAAAATGCTGTTATTGAAGTCATATGACACCCTGTGATAAAAAATAAATTTGTCTTAACCCTTTACCTGTTCAATATTCATGTAAGAAATGTGTGAATATTAATTTTGAACAGCATGTCTGATTAACAGAGCAGACTTTGATAAGATGGCTCCTATAGGATCCATCTGATCTGGATCTCTTGACCTGATAGAAGCACATTTTAACCCCTTTGCAAACAGAGAAGAGACAAGGTTTGCTTTGTTTGATTATGATTTGTAGATAAAACTTGGGTCCGTGCATATAAAACTTTTAGTTGAGTCTGAGTTAGTTCTCAAGTTTTTGATTGGTCAGATTTGAGCCTTGGCTCAAATCTGACCAATCAAAAGCTTGAGAACTCCAATCTGACCAATCAAAAGCTTGAGTACGATCTCAGACTCAACTAAAAAGCTTTATAAGCATGGACCCTGATTCTACAGTTTCTGCCAGGATCAACATTGTTTGCCTTCATAGAAATGTATATAATTTATATTTATGATGTTATTATTTCTAGCATGATTATTCATCAGGTAAAGGGTATATGAATTTTCTTAAAATCCTTTACATGGTCGGTCATCTGATGCTATATATGGATTCAGCGTATATTTGCAAAAGCAGCCCCTTTGTTCAACACTTAATGCTGATTTTTGAATTTGGCATCACCCTTTATTTGCATAACCCCTTACTTAATGATCATTCATTTATTAGCAGAATTTTTATAACTCTTAAAGTTTTAACCATGATAGAAACTCTAAAATCATCCATATTTTTCCACAAACAGAACAGACTCTAATCAAATAGCTCCTACAGGAGCTGTCTGATCTGGGTCTTCTCTGTTTGCAAATACATAAATATGCATCACTATCAAAGGGTGCAATAGTTTAAAATGGTAACCAGTTCAGGTAATGATAAAAAAGTCTTCATACTTTATACTCCATAGGTATGGCTTATTATGCCTTGCAAACAGAGTAGACCAAGATCATATGGCTTCTGTAGGAACTGTATGTCCAGGGTCTGCTCTGTTTGACTTATGAAACTATATAGAACTGATTATGTCATAAATTTCTATCTTGACCAAAATTTCAATTGTACCATTGCAAAGATGCAGTCATTGAATATTCATGATAATTATATTCTTGCATAATTAGTCATGAGGTGAAGGGTTATGAGCTCCTCCTAAAGTCTTTGATCTGTACATACACTATTTGAAAATATCATTTATCATTTTTCCCCGTAGTCAGAGGGCCAACCATTGAACAACCCCAAAAATCTCTGTGACAATCTGTTACACTATTGTCAGAGTGTGTTTGCCAGTTAATTGATAGAAACAATAGCTACACAGCAATGTGTATTATGTCGAAGCCCTATTATCATGGTCAAAATCAGTGTTTGTTGTGATAACATTTATAGCTACAAGAATATCTGATGAATTTACAAATATGTTTTGGTATTACCTGGGTTTTTGTTTTGGAATTGTTATTGTATGTTGATAGATGTCTGTATATAATATTGTGTTGTTGTCAGTAGATATGATGTACAAGTGTTGTAAGTCCTTGATCACGTGTGGTGCATCAATGTATATCGTGGGCTAAACACAAAACTATTGCAGCTCTTTCATAAACCTTGATAATCAATAGCAAAAATGTCCTCTGCGACAATTTTCACCGTAGGTTTGTTTTTCCATTTATTGTCAGAAACACAATTAGAGAGTTTTGATCCTGATGAGGGGCTGTGTTACTAAGTTTCTCATCTGAATACAAACTGTTTGCACAAGTCATCATGAATTTGGCCACAAAATATAGTTACAATAGTTTTACAGTAGTTTTGCGCTGGATCTGTTAACCCCTTTCCTCCATAGGCTATTTTTAGATCCAACCTCTTTCAATTAATCTACAGAAAAGGAGCATTAACTAGAGAAAAGGAAAATTTGAGAATTTTTCAGTTTGAAACCATTGTGATAAATAGAGCATTTGCTCCTATAGGAGCAAATGCTCTATTTATCACAATGGTTTCAAGAAGTGACTATTACAGAACCATAGAAAGGCGTATTTATAGAGGAAAGGGTTAACTTTATACCCCTATTGGTGACCTGACTCCAATCTGCAAACAGATGAGATGTATAGTAAGCCAGTATCTCATCAGGATCCAACCTGTTTGACACTTGGTTGATAGTTTCACAAAGTTTGATTGAAACGGTAGTAGTCAATATTGCACCAGATCCAAATATACAATGAACATTATTTTTTCTCAATGGACTAAGGGTTCATTATTAACATTAACCTGGACATACCAGTGTGTTACACATGTACAGTAAAACCTCTTTATAATGGCCACTAAATGGTGTTAGTGAGTATTTAGGGTAGGTGGCTGCTTAAATTTAAAGCAAGGTGAAAGTAAAACAGAATGCTCCTATAGGAGCGTTCTGTTTTACTTGCACCTTGCTTTAAGCAGCCACCTGCCTTTAACACAAAATACTTGATGTAATTTAGTGGTCGTTATAGAGAGGTTTTACTGTATACATGAAAGTGAAAATATACAATGTACACACTCACTCTCTGACCTTTCTTTCAAAGAAGTTTTCAAAATGTTGAAAATACTATCATCATTGATTGACAATCTCATATTTAACCCTTTACTCCATAAAAATGCTTTTCTACACCTTTGCAAATAGAGTAGCTCCAGATCAGTCTGGCTCCTGTAGGAATTGTTGCTCTGTTTGCTTATGAAATAACATAGATTTGATTCAACAGTTTCTGCCATGACCAAAAATGATTGTGCCGATGTGCTACTATAATTAACATTCATGATATAATTATTTCTTGTATAGATATTCATGAAGTAAAGTGTTAGCCTGTTGAATGTAGGAAAAGAGTTAACTATCATTTGTGACCTTTAGACCCAGAGGTATCCTTTCTGTCATACAGAATGGGCGTTACCATTAAACATTGGATTAAACCTTTCTCTCATGAATATTCATGTAAGAAATAATGACATCATGAATATTCATTAACTGAACTTTTGTAATGGTATATGAATACAGGATTGCTTGATTTTGGCAGAAACTAGAATTAGATCTACATGATTGTATATAATTTCATAAAGAAACAGAGCAGACCCTGATCAGATGTTTTCTACAAGAGCCGTCTGATCTGGATCCAGTGTGTGCAAAGTCATTAAAAGGAGTATCTATGGAGTAAAGTGTTAAACAATAAAAATAAGTGTGACAAACACTGCACACCTCTTTGACATGGTATGGTGGCTGAACCTGCTCTACACTGTTTGTACCGATCTGAAGAAAATCATGTCACTGGTCATGTTTATTATATGTCGGCCTTTCTTTTCATGATTTCTAGCATCAGTTTACAACTAATGCTTTAATAATGCACAGTTAGACAGGCTGAATTGATGTGAGGATACAGGACATCTGCAAACAGTGTAGACCCAGATCAGTGGGCTCCTCTAGGAACCCTCTGACCAAGGTCTGCACTGTATATCATTCAAAATCCTCTCACAAATTATACCCTTTAACACTGAGTGGACTCTATCATTTTAATAATGTATTATGATGAACCATTCCACTTTAATTTAGACTCAACATTTAAAGGGTTAACAACATAAATTGGTTCAGATGCCTAAATCTGTCCCTTTAATTTAAATATTATCTCTTGAAAATGGGAACTTTTAATATACCTCTTTACAGTGACCATAATGAATAAAACATTAGTGACTGACAAAGCAGATGGCTGCTTAATGCAGAATGAAAGTTATGCAGAAAGCTCTTATAGGAGCTTTCTGCATTACTTTCATTCTACATTAACCCTTTACTTCATATAAATGCAATGTCATGCCTTTTCAAACAGAGTAGACCCAGATCATATGGCTCCTGTAGGAGCCTCCTGATCAGGGTTTGCTCTGTTTGCTTATGGAATTATATAGATCTGATTCTACAGTTTTTGTCATGGCCAAATGTCCTGCATTCTTATACCATTGTAAAAAGTCAGCTAATAAATATTCATGATGCCATTTGTTATATGAATATTCATAAAGGAAAGGGTTAAGCAATAAGCTGCTCTTGAATAGACCTTGTTCCTTAAGTGGTTGTTACAGAGAGATTTTAATGTATTGTATGGTTTACAAACAGACAGGTCCCAGATCAAAGACCTGCAGTATGTAAAGCTTCACTCTTTGCACTCGTTTCTAGGCAGTAAATTTCCAGACCAATTGATGTAGTTTCTGTTTGCATATTCATATTACCCATGAATAAATGCATACTTAGCCACAGTGTCAATATTTGAGTCTGCCATAGGTTATTTGAAGAGGGACTGAATGTTTTATTGGCATCAGTTTGTTACCCATGCAGGTAATATGCAAATTGTCAACCTCATGAAAATCTTGAATCATAAAGTACAATGAAACCTGTTTTAATCAATCACTGGCTAATTAACCATAAGAATCTTAAAAGCAGATGGTTGCTTAATGCAAGGAAAAAGTAATGTAGAAATTCCTGTTAAGACAGATTCTTTTTTCCCTGCATTAAGCTAAATGCTTAAGTAATGCAGAAAGTTTGCTGTAGAAGATTCCTGCATTACTTTTGTCCCACATTAAGTTATCACCTGCCTTGAAGATCCAGAATTAGACTTGTGTTTAAGATACTTTAACTCATTTCCTCATATAAATGCTTTTTCATGCAATTTGCAAACAGTGTAGACCCAGATCAGCCAGCTCTATAGGATCCGTCTGATCAGGGTCTGCTCTGTTTGCTTATAACATGGTATATATCTGATTCTACAGTTTTAGTCAAAGCAAAAACATTCTCATGAAAAATTTACATTATAAAAATTCAGCAGATAAATGTCCATGATGTCATTATAACTTAACCCATTCCCGCCTAGGTTATTTTTAGATCCACCTCTTAGATTAATTCTACCCAAAAGGAGCATTTACAAGAACAAAGGAATTTTTCAGAATTGTGTACTTTTCAAACCATTGTGATAAATAGAGCATTTGCTCCTGTGGAGCAAATGCTCTACTTATCTCAATGGTTTCAGAAAATGACTTTTACAGAGGCATCAAAAGGTGTCTGTATGCAGGAATGGGTTAAATGAATATTGAACAGGGAATGGTAAAGAAAGGTTTTATTGTATCTGAAACAATGTGATCAGAATGAGTGAAGTCCCACCAGTACTTTGCATACAGTGTTGGTCCAGACCATCAGCCTTGTTAGAGATACAGCATCTAGTCAGGATCTACATTGTTACACTTTTAACATGCTTCCTTATACAAACACTTTATCATGTCTTTGCAAACAGAGTAGACCCAGATCAGATGGCTCCTGTAGGAGTCATCATTTGATCAGGGTCTGCTCTATTTACTTATGAAATTATATAGATCAGACTTCACAGCCACACAAGACAGCCTAATTCTGGGTCTTTAAGGCACGCAATTGTTTAATGCAGGATGTACTTAAGCAAAAAGCTCCTACAGGAGCCTTCTTTATTACTTTCAATTCTGAATGAAGCAGTCCCCTGCAGACCCATGTTTGTTCACGAAGTGATCACTTTACAGAAGTACTACTGTATCTTGGATTCTTTTCTTTCTGATGACACAATTTATAATTAAAGTTACTGTGTTTTTCTGGTTACAGATCCTGACAATGACGATGTTTACACTGCGGCTGCCATACGTAACATTGAGATGGGCGGAGATCCACCCATCATGGGCCAGGCTGGGCCTGTAGACACCCTGAAAAGCCTCAACATGGAGATAGAGCCTGAGCCCAGAAATGGTATGGCCCATTATACAATAGACAGTCTTACACTAGGATTAATTTCAACATGCTGATATCATGTCTTAACCCATACATGATAGTGTCGCCTTTTTATACCTTTGCAAACAGAAAACAGTAGAACTTGTCTTAAGCGACCATTCATTTATTGAACATATTAGTCTTAAAAAGCAGATGGTTGCTTAATGCAGGACAAAAGTAATGCAGAAAGCTCCTATAGGAGCTTTCTGCATTACATTTGACCTGCATTAAGCTACCACCTGCCTTACAGACCCATAATAATACCTCTTTTTTTGGTGGCCGCTTAATACAGGTTCTACTGTAGACCCATATCAGACTGCTCCTACAGGAACTGTCTGATCAGGATCTGCACTGTTTGCTGATATGTCAGATAGATCAGAGCATGGACTAGTTTGGATCCTGAAAAGATAATATGTCACATTGCTTCACATCTGGATCTACACTAATTGCATTATTTTGTTTATAGGGGTACTAAAAGTTATCAGTCAGAATGTTCTTATCGTCACCACTGTAGAATTAGATGTAAAGGTAATATATTTTGTAGTAACAAACACAGGTCATAATAGATTTTGTAGTTACAAGCACATATAACAGATTTTGTAGTAACAAACACAGGTAATAGATTTTGTTGTAACAAACACTTAACCCTTTCCATCATATAAATGCGTTTTCACGCATTTGCAAACAGAGTAGACCCAGATCAGACAGCTCCTAGAGGAGCCGTCTGATGAGGGTCTGCTCTGTTTGCTAATAGAATTTGAAAGATCTGTCTCTACTTTCTAAAATAGCTACATTGTTCCACCTTCCATATTTCATTACAACTGGTTTGTCCTTGAATATTCAGTAAGTATTAAAATTTGGAATAAACATAGAACAGGGAAAGGGCTAATAGCTCATTAGAATTGTGAACACTATAATATTATACCAAATTTAGCTCAGAGTAGTTACAGAAGAATTACTGAAGAGTATTACATTTAACCCTATGAATGCAAGAAATGAGTTGACTGGTGTTTGCAAAGAGTGTAGATGCAGATCAGAGGGCTCCTAGAGGAACCTTTTGATCCGAGTCTGCACTGTATGTTACTCAGAGTTTGCTACCAGCTTTAATCCTGTCATACTGATTGACCTCTACCATAAAACAATGATGAACCATTCTGGGTTGACTATTCAACATTCAAAGGGTAAACTGCAAAGTCAAATACTAGAGTTAGTGCTTAACCCTTTACATCATGAATGTTCAAGTAAGAAATAAAAACATCATGAATATTAATTAGCTAACTTTTTTATTCATGATGGCATTATGAAAAAGGGAATGTTTCACCATGGCAGAAAGTGTAGACTTATATATCTATATCGATCAGATGGCTCTTATAGGATCTATCTGATCTGGGTCTACTCTGTTTGCAAAGTCCTGAAAAGGCATTCACATGAAGGAAAGGGTTAACCCCAGAAGTGTATAAAGGGTCAAGTCACTTGCAATCTGATTACCAGTATTACAATTTTTAACTCTAAGGAATAAAAGCATGAGATTTTAGCAGATTCTATGCACTATATAGCTACACACCTAGTTTTTAATGTAGAAAAAATTCTTCTTTTAACAATCAAGCAGCTCACAGCGTAAGTTGCATGACGAGAAGCATTTTTTTTCCTTGACAATTCTGTATTGTACTGTTAAAAACTGTTGCACATTGCATTCGTTGATGTTGTTTTCCAATCAATCTCCTCTTACCATTATCATGTTATGCATAATTCTGTTAAAAATTGGAGGAATGAACTGTTCTCAAGAATGCTTGATGTTGTGCCAGGCTGGTATTGTAAAGTTTTAAGTATTTGATTTTGTTATTGAGGTGGGAGTTTTATTGCATTGAACAATATGCCACTCCCTCTGATTTATATAGATCTGCTTTATATTTTAACAATAGACATCATACACTTTCCAAAAAATATAATCTTGAGTATCAAACAGATTTGATTCTGATGAAATGCCTTGTTACACAGCATCTCATCTGGATCCAAACTCTGTAAAATTTTATCACAAATTCACCTGCAGCATGCATTAACCCACCCTTTGAATGCATTTAACTTGTTTACTGTCATAAGCAGTGTAGACCCAGATCAGAGGACTCCTAGAAAAGTTCTCTGACCAAGGTCTGCACTTTTTTGTCGTCCAAAATCCTTCTAACAAATTAAAGCCTTGTATATGGAATGGGCTGTATAGTTTACACTGTTGGGCCATTCCACTTTGAATATTCAGCACTTAAAGGGTTAACTCTTTCCCACATATAAATACCTTTTCAAGTATTTGCAAATAGAGCATACCCAGATCAGACAGCTCATAGGAGCTGTCTGATCAGGGTCTGCTCTGTTTGCTAATGGAATTTGAAAGATCTTTTTCTTTAGTTTCTAAAATGTCTACAATATTCCATCTTCCATATTTCATGATAACAATTTGTCCATGAATATTCAGTAGGTATTGAAATTTGTAATAAACATACAACAGGGAAAGGGTTAATTGTTGTTTATTCTGATGTTAACAAACATTTAATTTTACTATTATTATGATTTGATGAGTTTTAAAGTGTTATTGATAATCATACTTTGCACTTGAATGAGAATTGAGATCTTTATGGCACCAAATAAACTATATATATACAGTAAAACCCCTCTTAACTGGCATTTTAGTAAAGGAGATTTAGGCAGGTGGTTGCTTAATGCAGGATAAAAGTCATGCAGAAAGCTCCTTTTGGAACTTTCTGCTTGACTTTCACCCTGCATTAAGCTACCACTTGTTTTATAGACCAGCATTTATACTAATTTGAACGCCCCATTTTGAGAAGAATGAGAACTGAGATTTTTATGGCACCAGACTAGCTATATATATACACATATGTTAGTGATAGTCCACTAAAGTTACTTTTTGATCAAAGTGTGGTGACAAAAAAGAGGATTTTTTTGTTTTAGCAATGGGTACTGTATGTTGAAGCATAACATATTATATACATATACCAATATATTTTTTGTTGTTTTTACATTTATAAATTTAGAATGCAACCAATATTTATAATCCTGTATCTAGCTGATTTTTAACTATAAATGTCTTCCAATTAATGCTACATTTTGATTGTACAATCACAGAAAAAATTGTGTTGTATCAGCTTTAAGTTGTTTTGAATTTGTAATTCAAGCCAGATAGATCCAAATCGGAATGATTGTGCAACAGCCAGTGCACTGTGAGCTTTTGAGTTAAGTTATTCTCATCAAAAAGTATTGATTTGATTCTTTATCTCATAGATATTACTTTGGAAACCTTTACAGAGTAGACCCAGATTAGACAGCTGCTATAGGGGCTGTGTAATCAGTGTTTGATTGTTTTGCTTATGAGGTGATATAGATGTGATTCTACAGTGCCTGTCATTGTCAAAACTGTCTATTCATAAGCTATTTACAAAATTCATCTAATTAATATTCATGATAACATTATAATTTAGGACATGAATAGGACATGGGATAAAGAGTTAACTATGTTCAAAGTAAAGGCTTCCTAAGTCAGTGATAAAGATGTTGTCACATATTTCATGTATTAAGTACTATGCAAGAAAAGAGACACTGAGACATTTTATCTCTTTGCATTCTTGCGGCTAGTTTATATGCAAACAAGTGTGGATCCTGTTAGACACTAAGTAATTTGGTAGTTCATCAAGATCCAAACTGCTTGAGAAGAAATAAAAGAAAACATTATGTTTAGAATTGCAACAGACAACAATTTTTGCACAAGGTAATACACTTAGTAAGCAAGGAGTACAGTGATTGCACCATATCAGCAGATAGTGAAGTTCCTGGTTAAACTGTTTGTTCAGGAGCAGTTTGATCTGTGTCTTCACTATTTGCCTAAGCCTGTTTTGTCTGAATATTTAGGGTAGGTAGAGTATACACACAGGTTCAGATCAACAATTTCATTAGAATTAATTCTGAGTTTTTCGCAACTATATAGCTTAGTGCAGATCCTGGCCAGATGCATTGAGTGTTATCACTGGTCTGGGTCTATATTGTTTTTCAAAGTTATCATCTGGAGTGACTTTTGTCTATGAAACTAGGCACATTACAATGCTATCAATGTGTGAGTATAATGTATCCTGTTATCTCTGCCCATTTATTGTAGCCACGATGTCCTATCACTTTCTACCAGAACTTCAAGATTTTCCAGACTGTAAGTGGACTGAGATTGCTACTGGCACCATGGCTCTTGTCAGCCATTTCCAGTCATTTCTGGCCATCTCTGTTGTTTTTTTAATGTTACTGTTATTTTTGGTGGAATTTTGGTGTGTGTGAAAAATATGTGTTTTGTTGTTGATGCACTAAACTCTCCTGTTAATGTTCATGAAGAACACGGCCTAGAATACTTAACATTTTACTCTATGATTATTCACATACATGTATAAAAATGACTTGATTAATATTATCAGATTTTTTGATAATGGGATATGAACAAGAGAATGTTTTGCCATGACATAAACTTTAGAACCAGATTCATATTATTTCATATGCAAACAGAGTTGACCCTTGATCACATGTCTCATACATGAGCTGTCTGATATTTGTCTACTCTGCTTGCAAAATAAAAATCTTTATCAAATACAGGGTTCAGGGACATTTTGTAAATCATAGTCAAATGGTTTTGGTTTTTTTCGTGGTAAAATAATATTAAATAAAGTTTCTTACAGTTTCATCCAGTTTCATGATATGACTGGTATTTTGCTGACTGGTATTTTCTAACATCCTTGATCAAGATCAGTAAACCAAGGCACTTGTCATCTGATCAGAATCCAAATTGTCTTGAATAGACAATTCTAAGAGTGGTTACAACATAGGGTTTGATGGGGAAGTGATGATTTTAGTACTTTGAAGAAGCCCTCTGAGCAGGGTCTGCACTGTTTGACCCCTGCATTCCTTATTGCAGTATTTACCATTTTTGACTGAATTGGCTCTATTTTTAACAATAATGGGCATTCCAGTTATTACACTTTGAATGCACAAAATGATTGATCTGTCATTTGCAAACAATGTAGGCCCAAATCAGAGAACTCATAGAACTGTCTGATCTGGGTGTACACTGTTTGCAAACCTGTCAAAGGTTACTGGTCTATATGAGGGAAAGGCTTAATCCTTTCTTTCATAAATATGCCTTTCTATGCCTCTGTAAAAGTCGCTTTTTGAAACCAGTGTGATAAATAGAGCATTTGCTCTATAGGAGCAAATGCTCTATTTATCACAATGGTTTCAGAACTACACAATTCTAAAATTTTCTGTTTCTCTAGTACATGCTCCTTTTTGGTAGATTCATTCAAAGAGGTTTTATGTAAAAATAGCCTATGAAGGAAAGGGTTAAATATTCATATTGCTAGGAGTATTTAGTAAGTTACCAGCTGTGTAGGACTGGGAATATTTTTCCTAATCCCCATCCAACCACTTAGATCCAATTTGCATGAATTTTATCTGTAATTTTTTCCTGTTTACCACCAATACCTGAATTATGTTTTACGTCATAAACATCAAACATGAATGTTCCCTTTCAATAACATGCATGCATGAAAATCAAACGGAAATGCACTCTGCATGTTGCCCTGGTTGACACTTCCTATTAAACATGAAAATGTAAGAGGCATAACGTTAGTGAAGGAGAGCAGTTATTGATCAGAGTTTATATTTTATACCTTTTGACTCCTTTGCAAACAGAGTAGACCCAGATCAGATGGCTCCTGTATGGAATTATATTAATCCGACTCTACAGATTGTGCCACAGCCAAAAACATCCTGTATTCATTTAATATTATAAAACTTCAGCTGATAAAATAAAACTATTTGTGATGTCATTAATCTTATAGGAATATTCTTTAACCCATTAATCCATATACATGCCTTTATATGCCTTTGCAAACAGTAAACCATGATAATACAGCTCCTGTATTTTCCCTTATGGAACTATATAAGTCTGCCATGAACAAAATTTTGGACAAAATGTTAACATTCCATTACAACAACTAATCTAAATAAATTTCATGATGTCATTATTTTCTTACATAAATATCTATGGAGTAAAGGGTTCACCCATTCCCTCATAGGCTATTTTCAGACTTGACCTCTTCGAATAAAACAAGCAAAAAGAAGCATTTACTTGAGAAAAGGAAACTTTTAGAATTGTGTAGTTTTGAAACCATTGTGATAAACAAATGTGTCAATATAAGGGAATGGGTTAAAGCAAGTGATAGCATTATAATGCAGAAAACTCTTGGTCTAATCCCATGATGCATATCAGAAATTTAGAACAATGTATAAAAAATATAAGATGAAGAAAATTGTGAACATTTAAACTTGCAGTAGACAATATTTTGCAGACAACATTTTACATAATGTATAAAGAGCATAGAGTAAGACCAGAGGGTTCAGATAGGGGAGCCCCTCTGATCAGGGTGTGCACTGTGTGTGCTTTTCAAAACCCTTTTCAGCAAAGTTACCTTTTCATTCTTGTAATGGCCTCCTCTAATAAATAATGACAGAAAGTTCCACTTTAAAAAATCAGCAGTCAAGGTTAACCCTTTCCTCCGTAAACACGCCTTTCTACGCCTCTGTAAAAGCAATAGAGCCCTAAGGAGCAAATGCTCTATTTATCACAATGGTTTCAGAACTACACAATTCTAAAAAAATCCTTTTCTCTAGTTAGTGCTCCTTTTCGGTAGATTTATTCAAAGAGGTTGGATCTTAAAATAGCCTATGAGGGAATGGGTTTAATCATAATGGTTTGTGATCAAAGCTGCAGTTCTTACCTTGAATGGTTAAAAAATGAAGTTTAAATTGAAAAAAAAAAGTTTGTTTCATGTGCCATTTGTCTTGGTGTAAAGGATGAGCCTGGAGGAGCCCCTGATCAGAATCTGCACTGTTTGTCATTCAAAATCCTCTAGCAAATTTAAGCTTTGCCCACTGAATGGACTCTACCAGTGAACAGTGATGGATTATTCCACTTTGAAAATTTAAAGTGTCAGCCCTTTGAATGTTGGAAACAAGTGTACATGTACTGGCATTTGCAAATAGTGTGGAGGAGCCCTCTCATCCTCTGAGCAAATTTAAGGCAACAAGTTCAAGTTTTTCTCACTGAATTGCTCTGCTATTTATACCACTATGAAAATTCAGCATTCAAAGAATATATGTATCAAACGGATTTCAGTACATGAGGTATCAAGTTATTCTTTAAATAAATCACATATTAGTGGATAGACAGCAGATGACTGGTTTTCATACATATATATATATATAACTTTATTCAAATCCATAAGGTATACACAATTTAACCCCTACTTTGTTGAATATTCATGTAAGAAATAATGACATCATGAATATTTATTATATGTCAGATCTATTATAATTTCATAGGCAAACAGAGCAGACCCTGTTCTGATGGCTCCTACAGGAGCTCTCTGATCTGGGTTTACTCTATTTGCAAAGGTGTGAAATAACGTTTATATAAGGGGAAAGGGTTAAACAATAACTGGTTTGTTTTTTTTGTAAAAATCTCATTTCAATAATTGCAATCAGAGTGACAAATGGTTTTATTCCAGACTAGATACCTACATGTAATTATTTACTTGGCATCTTTGTGGATCTTAACTGTTTGAGTTGGTTGTAGTAAATTTACTCTACTGCATGCAAAGAGTTATATACAATGTAGTATGTTGTTTGAAATGTAGCTTCCAATTGTTGTAATCAATTGCATTCAAACGTATCGTAAACTGATACATCACAAAGCAATTTCATAAACTGTCACCCGAGTCTGTTGAGCATGGCTGACCACAAACATTATTCCTTCACGTACAAAACAATCACCATCCACAAAACTTGTTGCTTGATTAATTTAATGCAGATTTATTTTTCATTTCATTCCATTTCAGAAACAGAAATCAGTATGTCAAACAGTTTGTATCCTGATAAGATGCTGAGTTATGCTGCATATTATTTGGATCTAAACTGTTAGCAAGGTCATTATGAGTTAACCTATGCTAAGAATTGACCCTAATCTTGCTAAACTTGCATTCCCAAACAGCTTGGATTAAGCCTTTCCTCCATTAATACGCCTTTCTACGCCTCTGTAAAAGTCACCTGTTGAAACCATTGTGATAAATAGAGCATTTGCTCCTATAGGAGCAAATGCTCTATTTATCACAATTGTTTCAAACTACAAAATTCTAAAACTTTCCTTTTCTCTAGTTAATGCTCCTTTTCAGTAGATTTATTCAAAGAGGTTGGATCTAAAAATAGCCTATGAGGTAATGGGTTAATATGAGATGCAGAGTAACTCAGAGTCTCATTAGGATCCAAGCTGTCTGACCCTTGGTCAGTAGTTTCTCAAAAGCTTTGTAGAATTGGATGCTGTCAAAATTGCACAGACATTAGCTTTCCATTGCGGCATAAGGGTTAGACTGCATATATATGGATTAGTGGTGTGAATTATTAATCTGAAGGGGATTGTCCACTGTAAACTAAAGTTACCTGATATTGTTCTTGTGAATTATATTGTGAAGAAAACCTCACGCATGGTCGATACTCGTTTTGTTGTAGGTTTAATTATTCATGTTTCTAAGGACTCACAATGTACATAAACCTAAACTGATGCTCATCAAGTATAGCTTATATCAATGTTTCCAATCTTCTCTGGAATCCCATGTCTCTCATATTCTCTCCCTATCCTATCCTCCCTGGTACCATCCTCCCTCCCTCCCCAAGACCAAATTAAAACATCAAAAACAAATAAACAACAAAGAAACAAAGAAAAAACAAAACAAATGAGATCCAAGTTATCAATTCTTTACTAGTTTTTTTCTAAACAATTTTTTATCTGAGAATTTTCTTTGCATCAAATATGTATTTGTCAGAAAACGTAAAAATTGTCAAATATTTACATTACTCTTTATCCCTAGCAATAAAATCAAAATGAGTGAATAATGAGCTGATGAAGCTGAATCTTTTTAACCCTTTACTCCATGAATATTCAGGTAAAAAATAATTACAAAATGAATATTTTGAACATAATGAATAGTGGTATAAGTATTAACCCATTACCTCATAGGCTGTTTTTAGATCCAATGACTTTGAATAAATAAATCTACCGAAAAGGAGCATTAACTAGAGAAAAGGAAAATGTTTAGAATTTTGTAGTTTGAAACCATTGTGATAAATAGAGCATTTGCTCCTATAGGAGCAAATGCTCTATTTATCACAATGGTTTCAATAGGTAATTTTTACAGAGACATAGAAAGGCGTATTTATGGAGGAAAGGGTTAAAATAACCAAAGTAGTACAGAATGTCAGATACATCTGAATTGAGATTACCAGTATATACATATTTCACCGTCTCAGAGAGCATGTTATTAATTTCGATCATGACCTTTCTCTACCTGATGAAATCATTGCTATGACTGGCAGTGAGTTGTCAAGCAATTGTCATGTCCAGTAGCATTTTCAGTCCAAATAAGGCTTTGTATTTTATTTATGATAAATATAATATTGTATATGTTTATTGTTGTGTCTTTTTTTCTATCAAGCTTGAACTTCTTTGTGCATATTATACATAATATTTTTTCAATTTGTGAGAATTAATATGCTCTATACATGTAATAATATTTATTCATGTCATGTTTGCTTTTACTTAAACCTCTTATCATGCTAAACATGTTGTGACTTAGTTTTACAAACTGATTTGATCCAGACAAGGTGCCAAGGTATTTGGCATCTCATCTGGATCCAAACTGTTTGACATTTGGTTTACATTTTTCAAAAGCTTTAATGAATCTGGAGTAAAACCAATTACCCAAGGTCAGAGTTTGAGCAGAAATAAAGTTTTTACAACAGATTAAACGTTAACCCTTTACCTCATGCAAGACTCCGCCAAATATGAATGTTAATTCAGTAAAAATTCAAAACATGGAAATATAGTGCCATGGCAAACATACAGTAGGGAATCAGTGTTATAACATAAGCAAACAGAGCAGACCCTTATTACACAGCTCCTACAGGAATTCTCTGATCTGGGTCTACTCTGCAATGGATCATTGAGTAAAGGGTAACTGACATTCAGTTAACCCATTCCCTCATAGGCTATTTTTAGATACAACCTCTTTGAATAAATCTACCGAAAAGGAGCATTAACTAGAGAAAAGGAAAATTTTAGAATCTTGTAGTTTGAAACCATTGTGATAAATAGGAGCAAATGCTCCATTTATCACAATGGTTTCAATAGGTGATTTTACAGAGGCGTAGAAAGGCGTATTTATGGAGGAAAGGGTTAAGTTATTTTCATTATCATCACCAATATCACTCTGATCACCATCGTCATCATCATCATCATCATCATCATCATTACCACCATCATTGACTTTGTAACAGTTATACATAAGTTAAAAGAATCAATGTCTCCTGCATTCTTGTATTGTGTACCAGCTTTCATAGATGAAACAACTTCACCTATGTATCATAGTTTAACTCTTTTCACACCATTAACCCTTAAAGTGTGGGAGCTGAATATTTCAGACCTATGCAAGCAGTGTACACCCAGATGTAAAAGGGCTCTTGAGGGAGCTGTTTAATCAGGGTCTGCATTGTTTGTCATAAAATTCACTTTCTTTGGTTATAAATTTTGATACAGTATTTTGTTTAATTAATGTTCAGACAGGGAGAAGCCTGTTTTAATTATTCAACATGTTAAGGGTTAAGGAATTAGTGATAAGTTTTGAATCTACGTAGAAAAGATGCAGATTATCTGTGTCTTTTATTGGACACTTGATCATTGTTTTTCAAAAGAAATAAAGACAAGATCTTCTGCAAGCAAAGAGATGACTTTTAGCTGAGCAAAATTTCTCTATGAAAAATGTGGTCTAGTTCAGTTTTTAACCCTTTCCATTATAGAAACACCTTTTCACACCTTTGCAAACAGAGTAGACCCTAATCAGATGGCTCCTATAGGAGACATCTGATCTGGGTCTGCTCTGTTTGTACATCTGACTCTACAATTTCTATCCATACCAAAACTCCGGTGCACATAATTATGCCATTATAAAAATTTCATCTAATAAATATTCATGATGTCTTATAATTATGAATATTCAACAGGGAAATGGTTAAATTTATCTTGCATTTCTTTTCAAGAACATGTTTAATAGTGTCACACAGTGGATCCTGATAATGAATAATTATGTTTCGTAATCTAGATCCAAACTTTTTGCAAATGTAATCATAGATTCACTACTAATGTCATTAGCCTTTTGAATGTAAGAAATGAGTTGCAAACAAATTAGAGAGCTTTTCAAATCAAGGTCTGCATTGTGTATCGTTCAAAGTCCTTGTGCAATTTATACTGTTTCATACTAAATTGACTGTATTGTTAACCCATTCCCTCATGGACTATTTTTAGATCCTAAATGCATAAATCTACCGAAAAGGAGTATTTACTAGAGAAAATAATTTTTTTTAGAATTGTGTAGTTTTGAAACCATTGTGATAAATAGAGCATTTGCTCCTATGGAGCAAATGCTCTATTTATCACAATGGTTTCAGAAAGTGACCTTTACAGAGTTGTCAAAAGACATCAATATGAGGGAATCGGTTGATAAATTATGAACGATTCCACTTTGCAAATTCAGCACTCAAAGGGTTAAGGATAATCAAGATGTTGCTTGTTGCACTCTGAGGTAGCTGTTAAGTTTTCACTGCTGCAGCATCTTCCAATAGAAATCTAGTGTTAGAGTCCTGTCAACTGTCTGTGGAACAGACTATAGACTGGTTCTCATTTCCTGTTTCCCGCTCACTGCTTCCTCTGGTTGTCATGGAGTCACATGCAAGACCGGTTGCTAACAGTGTTTTGTCATTTATCTGATAGTGATGCTTTGAAAGATGATCTAGATGGTTGATAGATAGCGGAGAAATTTCAAAGGAAGTTATGTAATGATTCGTGGGGGAATATTGGTATTAAAACGTTAAAGGAATTTAGTGAAATAATACTTTACTTGTAAATAAAGATAGTTTAATTTTGAGATTTAATATTCACTTTTGGAAAATAAATTGTTCATTTTTGACAGATTTTTTTTCTCCAAAAAAACATTTTTTCCCATAGCATTAAATTACTAAAATGCAAAGTATTTGGCAAATATCTTGATATTTCCATGCAGGCCGCTATTCTTTAAAAAATAGTGTTTATTTAAACTATGTAATATATCTAATGAAAGAAAAATGATGAACTCTTTTTTCATATTGTTTCATTTATGAAATGATCTGTTTGATTAAAGTTTATGTTTTCATTGAATTCCAAAACTAGATGAAGAAGCTAGGAAATAATAATTTTACATAAATTTATAGATAATGATTGGAAAACAGATTCATCAAGCTTAAAAAGTGCTAGAACAGCATTGTCAGAGAGAGTGATCTTGTTAAAATTGTGTTAGATCATGCCTAAATCTCGGGCGAGCATGGACCTTGGTGGTCTGTATCTTCCAATGATAAACAAGGACAGACCTATCACAGGTTTTAGGTTAAGCGGTCTAAATTCTGGAATAAGCCAATCATGGGGTGAGTGTCAGAGTATTACAACCAAATTTGGTGTTTTTCTTTTAACCAAACCATTCTTTATGTTATGACAATGACATTATATGAAAAAAATATATATAATACTAATATAATTGCCTTAATTGTTTGGTTAGACAAATTAAGGGAAATAGTGTCACCTATTCACTACTCCATTAATTTCATTTAAAATGGACAATGCTTAATTTACTTATTAAGCGTTTCAAATCACTATGGAGGTGGGAGGTTGGGTATCTTGGGTGTCATAATATTTAGGGTAAATACAATGTCATGTAGTTTTATGCAATAGTGTATGTGACAAGGAACATTTTACTTAAAAGATTTTTAGAGTATGATTATCAGAGTTGATTCATGTATTATATTAATATGGTCTGATTTTGTGTCTGTGATGGTTGAAGCTGTGGTTTGGGTTCTGATTTTATCGATAGATAATTATGTATTGATGGTTTTGCCATAATATGCTTTCTGTGAACATTGTATCTGAGTAGTACTGTTTTGCTTAATATAACATCAATTGTTCCACCCTGTACTTTATGAATATTCATGTAAAAAATAATGCATGTGTGAATATTAATTAGCTTAACATTAATTATGGCATCTGAACAAGAAACGTTTTGACCCTAGTTAAAACTGTAGAACCAGATCTATATAATTCCATAAGCAAACAGGGCAGACCCTGATCCGACGGCTCATAAAGTAATTGTTTGATTCTGGTCTACTGTTTGCAAAGGTATCAGAAGGTGTATCTATGGTCAAGTTTTGCAATTTATTTGGAATTATTTGATGTATAATAGCTACACTAACAGCACTGGTATTCTGCTTGCCTTGCAAACAGTATAGATCCAGACTAGCCACATCTTTCTGATACATCATCTGATCAAGTTCTTCACTTTTTATCACTTTTATAATGATATTCTGATGGGTGTCCAACCGTGTAGACAGAGCTGAAGATAAAAGGAGCTGCGATTTTCGCAATGTAGATACAACATTTTTTGTATTTCTTCGCCAAACCCTGTCTTGTTGGTCCTCATTAGAATCATCCCTCCGAGGTAATTGTAATAAGTTCCAATAAGATGGGGTCTGGCGATGAAATAAATGATTCGGATGAAATTTTATTATGGTGAAACTTGTCTATGGTGATCACCAAAAATAGGTCTAATTCAGTGTTTTTAAGACAGGTGGTAGCTTAATGCAGGATGAGGGTTATGCAGAAAGCTCCTTAGGAGTTATCTACAATACTTTTATCCTGCTTTGAGCAACCACCTGATCTTATTAGACCTCCATGTTTATTCATGTGGTTACAATAGCCAGGTTCTATTGTACATGCCAACCTCTAATACCTGGAGTATGATATGAAAATCTGTAATATCAGAGTTATAGCCTTAATTGTAAGTAGGAACATTCATGTCTATGGACAAATGTCTAGTTATTTTATTTTGAAACTAATCATTTTTATTTTATTTTGAAACTAATTATTTGTTTATACATTACAGTAATCAACAGCATGTATATAACTAGATAATATACCGGTACATTTCAGGAATTATAGATTTTTTTTGGTCGTGATATGTCACGAGGTGCAAATTATTAATTATGTTTAAAACAGCTTCATTTGCCTGGTATATATTGAAATTTTTTAACTGTGTTTCAGATCCAACCAAGCGTGCATCTATTCCACCCAGTCGTGCAGGGTCCCGAATGGCTGTTCCCATGGCTACAGCCACTGGGGTCAGCCTGCTGGATGACCTGGTACCCTCAGCCCAGACCCCTAAATCTGCCCCTAGTCTCAACTCCCGCAGAGGAAGTCCCCCACCTGGAGAGTAAGTACATTTTGTGTCTCATTCTTTACTTCTAGAATATATCATGAGCAGAATGGAATATTAGCAATATTGCTAGAAAAAGGACAGTATTGTAATCAGTCACTGAAGACCCAGATCAGTCATTGCATTAGGATTCCTATTTTAACTGACAAGTTGGGTCACAACTTAAGTCTTCAATAACAGGTATGCAGATTAAAGTAATGCAGAAAGCTCATTTTTGAAGAGAAATTAAAGAACAAACTATTTTCAGAATTGCAGAAGACAACAAATTCTGCAGACAATTACTTAGTATGTGATTTGAAAGTGGATTCATCTTAATTTGTGTATTTGTGCTGAAGATCTAACTACATAGCTTCATAAACTTGTATAAAAATATAAGTAAATAGGTATGTTTTCTCCACAGAATTTTAAAACTTCGCAGACACAGTACCTCACCAATAAACAGTATCCATGGAAACAGGTGAAATTCACCTTTGTGACTTTTATATCTCCTATTATCTCTGTTAGTAGGTGGCCTTCAACTATGACCTTTGAATTTATGCAGAGATGCTGGAAAAGGTTCTGTTTTATCTTTCCACAAATGATTGGCTTTCACACTAGATAAGACATCCAAATTTTTACAGACACAAATCTAGTTTCAACGGTTTTTGGTAATATTTGGATTGGTAATGGATTCAAATGACATGTTTTATCTATCAAGGTTTTTGGTAATGACTTCTACTGCACAATAATCTTTGCTGTGCTGGTAATGGTTTTAGTTTAAAATTCGTAAAATAATTTGCACGTCATGTTGGAAGTCTCGATATTTTCGTTAATTGAACATTTCAGTGTCTTAAACATTTCCCTCATATAAATGCCTTTTCATGCCTTTGCAAAAAGAGTAGACCCTGATCAGATGGTTCCTTTGGGAGCCATCTGATCAGGATATACTCTGTATAGTTATAAAATAATATAGATGCGATTCTACTGTTTCTACTTTGGCAAAAAAATTCCAGTGTCCATGTGCCATTGTAAAAATTGATCTAATTAATATTGATGATGTCATTATTTTTTGCATGAATATTCAATAGAGAAAGGATTAATATGTCTATCCAGTGTTACAAATCCTAAAAGCTGATATGAATGCAAAATGCAGAAGCATGCATGCTGATTATTGGTTTATGAACATGCATCATTTATTTCATTTCTTTACATGAAATATATTTCCTCAAGTATAAAAGAACGATGTTGCTCAAATTTAATAAACATTCAGCCTGGGAAACTGTGAGTGAATTTTCTGAAATAGGTACAGTAGATATATTTGCTGTTTAAATGGTAGCACATGGGTTGTGGGTAGATTTTTATTCTCTTTTTTATTCATTTTGTCAATATATTTGGTTTTGTCAGATACTCAGTTTGGACTTTTTTTTATTTAAAAAAAAATATTTTCTTTTCCAGTTCTAATATTATGATGAAGTATATAACCCTTTCCCTGTTGAATATTCATGTAATAAATAATGACATCATGAATATTTTTATAATGGCAGATGTATACAGGAATTGTTGGTATTTGTAATCATACCTATTATAATTTCATAAACAAACAGAGCAGACCCTGATGAGATGGCTCCTACAGGAGCCATCTGAACTGGATCAACTATTTACAAAGGCTCAAAAAGCATTAATAAGAGGGAAACTTGTCAAATATTTCATCTTCTCATGAAGCAACTGTAATGTAAAATAAAACAACATGTTAGATCTAGATAAAATATTCTTCTAGCAAGACTTGCTATTTGGTATAATTATATTGTCACAGAATCTGACCTGACAAATTTCCTTTCCCTATTTGAAATAATGTGGTCATATCATATCTGTAAGAATTGAAATAGTATAGTATAAGTAGTTACTATAATTATGTGAATTTTTAACTCACCTGTGCCAAAGTGCCAAGGTGAGCTATTGGGTTGTGATATTATAATTGTCTTATATCATTGTCTGTTGTCAACAATTACTTAAAGAAAATTTCATCTTCATCTATTGGACCAATATCAATAAAATCTCAAAAGAATGATCTACCAGATTCTTTCAAATCTACGTTATTCACGCAGAATTCTGGCTCAGCTGCAATCGTTGTTTGTTTCCCAGAAACCACTTGTATAAATTCAAAATAACTTTACAGATACGTTTCTTGGATGATAATCTACCAATTCCATAAAGTTATTATCATACAACAACAAATGTGACTGCCATTGACAGGCCTAGTTTTCCACATATTACTATGTACCGGTAGTATAACTTTCGAAAATCTCAGAAAATACTGGTCTGATATCAAACTAATTTTACAGAAATGTTCCTTGATTGATAATCGGCCAAATTCTTTACAAAATATTCTTATTTTAAAAAACTTAGGGGCTATATCACAAATTTTTTAGAAGTCTTCTTCTAGGAAACCACTGGTTCGAGTTTGTAACGTGTTTACAGAAATGTTCCTTGGTTAATATTCAAATTTGTATTCTGAGTACAAAAAATGGCCACCAAGAGTGGGATTATTTTCCATATATGGCAATACATGTATAATAGTGAAACTTTCAGAACTCTTCTCATAATTAAACTATTGGTCTGATTTCTAAATATTTTTACAGAAGTGATTCTTGAATTATCTGTCAATGACGAAATCCATGGCTGACATGGTTTTCCATGTACATGTATAGCCAGGTGAGCTATTTAAGGCCACCATGACTCTTGTTAAAGCATGAAGTTTCCTTCTCTTTTTTTCTTCAGATTTTCAATTTTTTAATGAGAATTTTACTATTTCTTCTAATGAGCCATGGCAAGACATAGGGTATCTTAGATATTTAAAACAGTGGAGACCCAGGTCAGTCACTAAGCTAAGCAGCATTCCAGCATGTCCTATCCGGGGTTGCACTATAAGCCTGTGAGACAAATTTATTTTTGGCACAGCTCAAAAATTAGTTAATCTTAGCATCAAGCAAATATACAAGACTTAGTACAAGGGTTTGAATGTGGGGCAGACATACACTGTTATTTGCAAACAGTGAAGACCTTGATCATAGGGCTCCATGCACTATGGTCTCCGCTGTTATTATAAATGTCATTCAAATCCTCTAGAAAGTTTAAGCCTTTTTAAACTGAGTGGACTCTATAGTTGAACACTAACAGGTTGTTTCACTTTGAAAATTCAGCATAAGAAGGGTTAATATGATATTTGATCGACCTAAAAAAAAAAGAAGAAGAAAAAGGTTCAGATTTCGGATTTTATTATCTTATTTGAATCTTCCTGAACAGCTAATTCCTTGGTGAATTGAATGAACTGAATACAGTGTCTGATGTCTTCAATGAGATTAAATAAAAGCTTTCCTTCCTCATTGTGCTGTAGATAATTAAGTCTTTCAGCCCATTATATCACCTGAATATGATGATCCATTTAATCTTCTTTGAATTATTCATGATGAAAAGGAAACCAATTGAGTGCATGTAACTCAGCAGTTCATGTTGAGATATAGGATTGTCCACATTTAGTTATCGATCAGTTCTTTAATCGTTTCACTATCAAATAAATTTCATCTACTGAGAATTTTGTCTGCTTCATGTTTCAAAGTGCATATTCCTTCAATTTCTTTTCAAACACAACACAAACATTTTGGATCCCAATGAGACGCTGAGAATGTTAACCCTTTTAGTTCTAAGTTTTCAAAATCAAGTTATTTAACTCTTTCCCTCATATAAATGTGTTTTCACGCATTTGCAAACAGAGTAGACCCAGATCAGATGGCTCTTAGAGGAGCCGTCTGATCAGGGTCTGCTCTGTTTGCTAATAGAATTTGATAGATATGTTTCTTTACTTTCTAAAATGTCTACAATGTTCCACCTTCAATATTTTGTTATACCTATTTTGTTAATGAATATTCAGTATGTATTGTAATTTGGCCTAAATACAGAACAGGGAAAGGGTTAACAGAATAGTCCAAGTCAAATGGAAAGATTATACTTGCTAGAGGTTTTAAATGACAAACATTGCAGACCCTGATCAGTGGACCCCATATCAGAGCTAACTGATCTAGGTGGACACTCTTTGCCAATGCCAAATAACTTATTTTCTGCATTAAAAGGGTCACATTCTTTTGACAGCGGTATCTGTGGCCGCAATTAGACAAGCATGCTAATGACTAATGCATGGGATTTGTGATGTAAATCTTGCAGCAAAAACAGCAGACTATTAGGAGAGAAAGGTTTAACCCGTTCCCTGTTTTATGTCTATTACAAATTTCAATACCAAATGAATATTCATGGACAAAATATAATGAAATATGGAAGGTGGAACATTTTAGCATTTTTACGATGTAAAGAAACAGATCTAATTATATCAGCACACAGAGCAAACTCTGATCAGACGGCTTCTTGTTTGCAAATGCGTGAAACACGTTTATATGAGGGAAAGGGTTAATAGGAAATTAAACCTTTCTCAGTATGGTAGATCACAGTTGAAGCTGAGACATTGGAAGAGATGATTCTCACTAATTCACCATTTGCTTCATGAATATTTCTTTAAGCAATAATGTATGTATGAATAGTAGTTACCTTAATATTTATAATGGCATATGATCAATATTCTGTAATATGAAAAGGTTAAACTGTAGATTTAGATATTCCATAAGCAAACAGAGCAGATCCTGATCAGATGGCTCCTACAGGAGCCATCTGATCTGGATCTTCTCTGTTTGCAAATACTTTAGAATGTATATCTATGGAGTAAAGGTTGAACTCTTTCACTGCTAGTGGTAAACCTGTGGTCGTCTTTACAAACAGTTTGAACCCAGATGATCATGACATGCCAAGGATCCATATTGTTACTGGGATTATAATTTATGGAAACAAAATGGAAAAAAAAAAATGACAATTGATGAGGCAGACATAAAAAAAACATGGTAGTGAAAGAGCTAAAGAATCCTTTCACAGTTATGTAATATATTCATTCAGATAGAGTTATATTGCAATGGGAGAATTATATTGCAAACTATAAAGTTACAATTAGAATATTGCAACATGAAAACAATTTGTGTTTTTGTTTCTTCAATCTTTTACCTGATGAATATTCATGTCAGAAATGATGACTTCATGAATATCAAATATGAACACAGGAATTTATGGCCATGGCTGAAGCTGTAAAGTCAGATCTATAATTTATTATTCCATAAAAAAAATCAGACCAGGCCTGATCCGACTTGGGTGTTTGAATACATAGTGTAATAAGGATATGTTTTATAACGGAAATAACCATATACGCCATCATCAGTTAGGGCTATAAAGATGGAATTTGTTTCATATCTAAATTAACATTAAAGTTATTTTCATTCTTGCAATTACATTGGCAGGTATTAGCTGTCACTGATTAACTCTGTCAGACACTGGCTAATATAGCTGCTAATTTATGATGAAATACTATGAATAGTTGTATCCAAATGTGAAACTCTTTGCCTCATTACATTCAAAACTGTTTGACACACTTACAGGTAATTGTGTTTTAGAAAAGAAATTTAAAAAAAACCCTGACTTTTAGGAATGTATCAGATTTATAAATGACAATTATTTGGCTTGCAAGGGGTTCTGTCTGCCTCTGTGGGAGGTACTAGGACAGGGCACAATGGGACACTTTGACCTGGGTCTGCCTGTCTGTGCTTTATGGTTGTTACTTTATCGTATTACTTTTACCTTATCGTATTACTTCTCTAAACATAATGAATACATTAGTTGTTGTAATGCACTCTCAGCTGCCTTAAGATCCCTACATGCTTAACCCTTTACCTCATAGGCTATTTTTAGATCCTACCTCTTTGAATATACCGAAAAGGAGCATCAATTAAAGTAAATAACGTTTTTAGAACTGTGTAGTGTTGAAACCATTGTGATAAATAGAGCATTAATTTTGCTCCTGTGGAGCAAAATTAATGCTCTATTTATGACAATGGTTTCAGAAAGTGACTTTTACAGAGGCGTCAAAAGGCGTCAGTATGAGGGAATTGGTTAATCTTTTAAACTGGACTATTCCAACATTTAAACAGGTCAACTTTACCATGAATATTCAGGGATTATTTTAACCCTTTACCTGTTTAATATTCATATAAAAAATAACACCACCAGTATTTATGAGGTTTTTATAATGATACGTGAACATTGAACATTGAACATAGAACATTGTAACCATGGCAGAAACTAAAATCACATGCTCGATGAGAACTTTGATAATGCTTTTTTGCTGCTCTAAGCTCTGAAGGGTACCTTACCCTTCAATACATGCATATTCATGTCAGAAATAATAATTATGAATATCAATTAACTGGATTTTTAAAATGGCATCTTGAATGGAGGTTTTTACAATGGCAGAAACTGTAGAAAAAAAGATCTGCATTATTCCATAAGCAAACAGCATAGACCCTGATCAGATGTCTCTATAGAGTAAAGAGTTGAATTTGAAGAGCGCCTATGTGAAACTTTATTGGAATGAAGCTGTTTAATAACCCTTTCCCTGTTCTATGTTTATTCCAAATTTCAATACCTACTTAATATTCCTGGACAAAATAGTTGTAATAAAATGTGGCAGGTGGACTTACATTAAAGCCATTTTAGAAAGTAAAGAAACAGATCTATCAAATTCCATTAGCATACAGAACAGACCCTGATCAGACGGCTCCTATAGGAGCCATCTGATCTGGGTCTACTCTGTTTGCAAATGCTTGAAAACATGTTTATATGAAGGAATGGGTTAAATGTTTACTCCATAGATACACCTTCTAACACCTTTGCAAACAGAGTAGACCCATATAAGGTGATTCCTGAGAGGAGCCATCTGATTAATCTATTCCTTCATAGGCTATTTTAGATCCAACCTCTTTAAATAAATCTACTGAAAAGGAGCATTATCTAGAGAAAAAGAAAATGTTAAGAATTTCTTAAACCATTGCGATAAATATAGCATTTGCTCCTAAGAACAAATGCTCTATTTATCACAATGGTTTCAAAGAGTGACTTTTACAGAGGCGTAGAAAGGTGTATTTATGGATGAAAGAGTTAAGGTCTGCTCTGTATGCTTATGAATCAGTATAGGTCAGTTCTACAGTTTCGGCTATAACCAAAAATTTCTGCTTTCATAAATTATGCTATTATAAAATCCAGCTAATTAATATCCATGATGTCATCACTGATGTCAGTAGATTGGTTTCCTTCATTCAAAGGGTTAGTCTTTCCTTCAGGAGTCATTTGGTTCTACACTATTACAATTGTTTTGCATTTCTGTTATCAAAGTGTTAAAATTCTGTTTCTCACCACTCACAGTTCAGCCAGTAAAAAGATTGAACACTGAGCAATGCACTAAGATTTTTGTTTTACCAAATGAGTGAACAGTTCATTGAAAAACTAATACAAAGCTCTTAATAGTAATCTAACTTGTTAAAATGAAGAGGGAAATTTGTTTGTGTATAATGTTGTACAATTATTACTCTCTGTAGTCTGCCATTTACAGATTTACATCAAGTGTTATGATCATACAATAGCAAACAACATGTATGTAGTTAAATCATAACTTGCTAAATATTTAAAACTGGCTCCTCTCTGTATGAATATTAATTAAACCAAAACTTATATCAACATGTTACATTTATCACTGAAGAAAATGATTTTTATGGCAAACAGTGCAGACCCTGATCAAGTGATCAAAGTGCTCCTGATTGAGCCCTTTAATCTTGGTCTACACAGTTTGCAAAGGTCTTATATACATGGTTCCCATACTGTAAGGGTGAAAAGTCTTGATATCCATTAGGCAAATTTGTGATGAGATTTACAGACAACTTGTGTCTAAATGAGATGAGTTTTAACTTGGCCTGTCATAAACATCCATTGTTTGACACTAATAATATTTATCAAAATCAAACTAATTTATAGAAAAGTTAACTTACATGTACAGTGAGAAATGAAATCGGACAATTTTTAGACTGAAAAACATAGCAGACAAAGTGTTTCTTCATTCCCTTCAGTGCTCAATGAGAACCTTTTTCTGGTAACACTTTTTCATGTCTCAGCCAGTCAGCTTGAAGAAATGCAAGCATACAACTCCTTGACTAGTGAACATGCATTTTCAAATTTCAACAAGTTGTGTAACTCCATTGCAGCCTTCTTCAGAAGCCACACCCTCCAGCTCAGCTAGCTCCCTTGCACAGATCACAGAGCTTTGACCAGATGAGGCCAGGAGATTGTGTGAATACTCCCCCAGGGTCAGCCTGTGGTCACTCTAATGCTGGCCAGGAACTGTGCTACCTCTGTCACCAGCGTGCACGGAGGAACATCCCGGTGTCATTTGTGGAGGAGCGTAAGCGAAGGGAGGAGGAAGAGGATCGACTGTTACAGCAGTATCAGTACATGAAAGATGCTGAAAATGTGCTGGGAGAACAGGTAATAGGAATATTTTGTGATTTGCATTTAATCCATTTAAACTTATACTTTCTAGTGTACCAATCCAAATCTATATTTTCAACGAGTACAATTTCATTTTGAGTGGTGTTTCTGCAATTCTTTTGATGTGACCTTTGGACAATTATTATGAAGCAAACAGTGTAGACTCAGATCAGAGGGCTCCTACATGAACCCTTTAGTCTGGATCTACAGTGTTTGCCTATATCCCTATTAACCATTCCCTCATAGGCTATTTTTAGATCCAACCACTTTGAATAAATCTACAGAAAAGGAGCATTTACTAGAAAAAAGAAAATTTTTAGAATTTTGTAATTTGAAACCTTTGTGATAAATAGAGCATTTGCTCTTATAGAAGCAAATGCTCTATTTATCACAATGGTTTCATAAAGTGACGTTTACAGATTTATGGAGGAAAGGGTTAAGCAGTCACTTTCGAAGAGTTTTACTGTATTTGAAATTCCATTTGTTACTGTAGGAGGTTCATATGGCCAAGCGTCACAATCTTCAGAAGATGGCTGCCTTCAACCTCGGTGTGTCTGAGGCTATGCACCAGAAGAAACGGAGCAGAGATACAGAATTTCATGTGAGTGCAAATTTTAGCTTTAATTCTTCAGCATTTTCTCAGGCTTTTTTATGTTCTTTAACCCTTTTTCTCACAGAGATGACTTTTGGCCCCATTGCAAACAGAGTTGACCCAGATCAGATGGCTCATGTAGGGTCTGCTCTGTTTGCTTATAGATGGAATAATATATATCTGATTCTACAGATTCTGTCATGGCCAAAATTTCTTGTGTTCATCTACCATTATAAAAATTAATATCATTAATATTCATGATATCATTATTTCTTACATGAATATTCTTGAAGTAAAGTCTGCTAACCCTTTCCTTCATATAAACAGCTTTTCACTCCTTTGCAGAGTAAACCAAGATCAGACGGCTCATATAGGGGTCTTCTGATCAGGGTCTACTCTAGTTGGTCATGAAATTATAATAGATCTGACTGTACAGTTTTTACCAGTACCAGAAAACCATGTGTACATTTGTCATTATAGAAATTCAGCAAAAAATATTCATGTTGTCATTATATCTTACACGAATATTCAAGAAGAAAAGGGTTACAGTTTATCAGTGATAGGTGATAATACAGCTTTCTGACAAAGCTTAAATAGGCTTCTATTAGAATGTTCTCAATCTACTATAATATTTATGGCCATGATATTTTTTATGGTTAATGATTTGTAGTAATATCTATATTAACCCTTCTCATGCTTTTAGCATACATACCGGCTTTTGCAAATAGTGTAGACCCACATGAGACAGCTTCTAGAGGAGCTTATCTCATATTGGTCTGCACTATTTGCCATTGTTATTCAGTGACTATAAATGGTCCAGCTTTAGACTTATTCAGATAATTAGTATCTATAGTGGAGATATTCAGATTTGAATATTAAGCCAGAAAAGGTTAATAACAAATTGAGGATGGAAAAAGATTGAAATAGAGCAGTATATTTTCTATTCTAGTGTTATTCAGAGATTTCTTTGATCTGTGTATTGTTTTATGTCATAACAACGGACCTTGTCTGATTTCAGAGGTCTTACATTTTCCAAAGGCGGCCACTTACCCCACCCAGAATAATCAAGCAGACCGAGTACTCAACAGACCTTGCAAAACAGGTATATATATATCTGGCCAGACAAATGTAGGCAAATAGTGTAGATCTAATGTCACTTGTAGAAACTGACTGATTAGGATTTTCCATATTTGCTCCCACTTTAGTGTTATTAACCCTTTCCCTCATAGGCTATTTTTAGATCCAACCTCTTTGAATAAAACTACCGAAAAGGAGCATTTACTAGAGAAAAAGAAAATTTTAGAATTGTGTAGTTTTGAAACCATTGTGATAAATAGAGCATTTGCTCCTATAGGAGCAAATGCTCTATTTATCACAATGGTTTCAACAGGTGACTTTTACAGAGACGTAGAAAGGCGTATTTATGGAGGAAAGGGTTAAACCCTATGCTGCCAAAATTGTCGCCTGCAAACTTTGTTGTCTGCTACAATTTTTTTTAAAACCAGTCACAGTAACAAACACTTTGGATCCTGATGAGGTACTGAGTTTCTCTGCGTTTCATCTGGATCCAAACTGTTTACATAGGTAATGCACAGATGCAATGCACTCAAATGGTGCTGAATGGACTAAGCTTTACAAATCAGCAGTGAGGGGAGATAACATATCCTAAGATTTATGGTAAGAATCTGTCCATGTCTATATGGGCCTAATTTTCAGCTTTTGATTCTGCAAAAATAAAGATCACCTACCCCACCCATCTGCCTCTCCCCTCATTTACAATTGAGGCAACAACATTTTTAGTTTCCTGCCATTTATTAAATATAAAATACAATTTAAAAATTATTATTATTATTTATTTTAAAATACAATGTTAGAAAAACTCTATATGACTGAACGTTTTTATCTGTACTTGATATGTATGTTTATGAATTTGTATAAAAACCAAAATGAATTATGTTTAACCCATTCCCTCATAGGCTATTTTTAGATCCATCCTCTTTGAATAAATCTACCCAAAAGGAACATTAACTAAAGAAAAGGATTTTTTTTAATTTTGTAGTTTGAAACCATTGTGATAAATAGAGCATTTGCTCCTATAGGAGCAAATGCTCTAAGTATTACAATGGTCTCAAGAGGTGACTTTTGCAGAGGTGGCAAAAGGCGTCAATATGAGGGAATGGAAACTAAAATACAGTAACAATTGGACACAATTTGTGCACTATTCCACACTATAGAATTGAATAGACGATATTGATAGACTTTTGCTACAATGAAATATACTGTATAACTTGTCTTCAGTGACCGCTCAGAGAAAGCCTAATTGCAGGTCTTTAAGACATGTGGTAGCTTAATGCAGGACAAAAGTGATGTAGAAAGCTCCTTACAGGAGCTTTCTGCATTGCTGTTGTCTTGCATTAAGCATCAACTTGCTTTTTAAGACACTTATGATTTTCAGTAAGTGGTCACTTAATCATTTCCCTCATATAAATGTTTTCATGCATTTGCAAACAGAATAGACCCAGAACAGATATAGGAGCCGTCTGATCAGGGTCTGCTCTGTTTGCCAATGGAATATGATAGTTCTATTTCTTTACTTTCTAAAATGGCTACAATGTTCCACTTTCCATATTTCATAACTATTCTGTCCATGAATATTCAGTAGATACTGGAAATTGAAATAAACATATAACAGGGAAAGGGTTAAAACAGGTTTTAAAGTACAGACTGAAAATGAAAACAATTGTTTTCTACTTTATGTTGACCTGTTGATTATGTTTTAACAGGTTGACCAGAAGGATACTGTTCATAAGAAGCGAAAGTCTGATGAAGATTTCCTAGAGCGCTTGGAACAGGTGCAGCTGGCCGAGGAGTAAGTAATAACAGTATACAATCATGAATGTCTAGCCCTGTTGTTATAAAACTTTACTTGAATCTGAGTTCATTATCAAAATCTGACAAATCAGAAACTTAACCATTTACCTGATAGAGACATCTTTGTATGCCTTTGCAAACAGGGTAGACTCAGATCAGACAGATCCTATAGGAGTTGACTGATCAGGATCTGCTCTGTTTGCTTATGAAATGATATAGATAGGATTGTACAATTTCTGCTATGGTCAAATATTCCATAGTTCATGATGACGTTATAAAAAATCAGCTAATTGATAGTCACAGTGTCCTTTGTGCTTACCAAGTAACAATTAAGCTTAAGTATGATGGGTAACTTTTTTCAACAAAAAATATTAAGTGCCCATTCTTCAATGTGAGTGTTAAAAGTTACGGAACTCCACAAGTTTATTGTCTATGGTTGTACTTTTCAGTCTGGCAATACAGCGTGAGCAGTACCTTCAAGAGAAGGCAGATGAGACAGAGAAATACAAAAAAGCTCTAGAAACCCAGGTACTTACACATCCTAGTCAAATTGAGACAGTTCTTTATTGCATGAGTGTATAGTGGTTGTGTTTTGCTTATAAAAATATGACAAAACCAGTATTTGTGCATTTAATACAAACAGTTTAGACCCAGATAAGCTGCTAAATATCTGACTTTGGACCAGATCATGGCTCTACACGTTGACACTTGTCTGTGTATTGCTACTGTATCGGGTACCTCTTGAAATCCAGACAGGTTGAGGATCATAAGTCGTCCTTCAATTACTAATACATGTATTGTCATTTCTCCACCAAACCCTTTGTTGTGATATAGAGATTCTTCAAAAAGGTTTAACCCTTTACATCATTGAGACGCCTTTAAACACATTTGCAAACAGAGAAGACCCAGATCAGATGGCTCCTGAAGGATACATCCAATCAGGGTCTGCTCTGTTTGCTTATAGGATAATAATGATCTGATGCCAGGTTTCTGAAATGGCAAAACGATTCCCCCTGTTCATTGGCCATTATGATTACATGTACTATGTTAACCCATTCCCTCATATTGACGACTTTTGATGATTCTGTAATAGTCACTTTGTGAAACCATTGTGATAAATAGAGCATTTGCTACTATAGGAGCAAATGCTCTATTTATCACAAAGGTTTCAAATTACAAAATTCTAAAAAATTCCTTTTTTCTAGTTAATGCTCCTTTTCGGTAGATTTATCCAAAGTGGTTGGATATAAAAATAGCCTATGAGGGAATGGGTTAATGAATATCCATAAAGTCCTGAATGCTTGTATAAATATTCATGAGGTAAAAGGGTTAATGTACACATTTGATCTGTGTCTCTGTATTGTGTTGTGTGGTAGACCTAGCAGCTGATTTCTGTTTACACTGTCTGTGATGTACTAATGCAAGATTTCTTATGTAACAGCTCTTATATATTGTGTACAAATGCGCAGATTGACCTTCCTCAACCAAGGGATATTTCCAAAGAATGGAAATATAATGCTTTAAACAAGTGTATTGTGGTTTGGTTTGGGGATTGTAGTACACTCAATGAAGGTCTTAGAGGAGCTTTCTGCATAATTTTCATCCTGCATTAAGCTACTGCCTGTCATAGTCATTTACTCCATGTTTATGTAAGTAATAATGTATGCATATTAATTAGCTGAATTTTTATAATGGTATATGAACAAGATCTTTTAGGTCATGGCAAAAACAGTGGAATCAAATCTGTTTAATTCCATAAGCAAAAATAGCAGATCCCGTTCAGACAACTCCTACAGAAGCCATCTGATCTGGGTCTACTCTGTTTACAAAGGAGTAAAGGGCTAAATCCCTGGATTATACTTATTTTGGGTGGTCACATTAGACAGGTTTAACCGTAGAATATGAAGTCATTAAAATTATACTTAGTGACAGTCTTTCTTTACATTTGTACATAGACGTGAGCCTCACTCTGCTAATATTATCACTAACTGTACATAGACACTCTGCTAGAATTATCACTAACCCAGTCTGTTGTGTTTGCTGTATGTTCATTTGTACATAGACATTTGGGAACATAATGATAATAAAATCAATGAATTTATAAAACACATGACATAGATAATAAACATACCAATACACCTGTTTCCTGCATTCAAAGGGTAAGTATTAACTCAAGATAATGTTGAAAGTGCCCTCCAAAAAATAATTTACATATCTTCATTCTTCAGAATAAATTTCTGAATTTATGAAATGTTTTTACGGAAAATGTTTGCTTTCATTTAATATATACATCTCCACATTTCAGCTCAGTAATACTAGATACATGTATAGCAGTACAATGGCTGACATCTACTTTTGTCTACTTCTATCTGTATTTTATACCTTGTCTTCTTTCTTTAACCCTTTACCTGTTGAAAATTCATGTAAGAAATAATGACATCATGAATATTTATTTGCTGATTTTTTGTAATGGTATATGAACACATCATTTTTTTACCATGGCAGAATTTGGAAAATCAGATCTATATAATTTCATAAGCAAACAGAGCAGACTCTGGTCAGATGCTTACAGAGCATCTGATCTGGGTCTACTCTGTTTGCAAAAGTGTCAAAAACTGTCTCTATCAGGTAAAGGGTTAATGTTTGTCTTTCTTTATCTGTCTTATTTCTGTTTTCTTTCTTTCTTTCTGTCTCTTTCACTGCATGTTTGTCTGTGTGTTTGTGTGTGTGTTTAGATTCGTATCAATGCCCAGCTGGCTCTAGCTCTGGACTCGTCTCAACCGACCTACTCCAAATCACCAGTGTCTTGCAGTCCTCGCCTTCCTCTCATCCCCCAGTCTAAAACTATCAGACCTTTCTCTGAACCCAGCCCTGCTCGGCTGAATGAAAACTGGAAACCTTTCTTTGGACGGGTAAATTCGTTTGATACAAAGACTTTTGGAATACATGGTTGTCATAGTGAAGACTCAGATCTGTATGATTTAATAAGCAGACAAGGCAGACCCTGATCAGAAGGTTCCTGCAGGAGAGGTCTAATCTGGATCTACTCTTTGCAAAGGTGTAGAAAGGCCTAATGTAGATTCTGCATGGCAAATAGTGCAGTTCCAGATCAGAGGACTCCTTCAGGAGCCCTCTGATCTGGGTCTACACTGTTTGCAAATGATAGTGCACTTGATTCCTGCATTCAAAGGATTACTTATTTGACAAACAAGTATAACATACTATGACAAGCACTTGTGTGTGAATAGTAATCACATTCAGTGAGAATTCTATTTTTCCTTTACTGTCACTTTCTTTTTCTTTCAATTCTTAGTAATTTTTGCTTCTTATAAATGTAAGCATTTTCCTTTGGTAAAAGTCGCTTTATTCTATCATCCATAAGCGAACAATATTGATTTTTAAGGTCGGTATATCCAGCCTACACTTAACTCTTTGAATTCATGATAACTTTTGTGAGAAGAAAGTATTGTCTGCTTATATTCAAAGCATACCTTTTTGTTCAATTATGTTTAAGAAAATGTTTTCTCAGATAACTTCACTTATCTCCGGATTTGAACAACAGGTTAAGATTCCCTTATCAGTAACACGTGTAAGAACACTTTAGAACATGTATGACGTCATACGCCAGATATGACATCAAACCTTGGAAACCAATGTTTACATGTCATTAAAACGACGAAAATACACTGTTTTGGTTATGTGAGAAAAAGAATCTGATGCTCGTTGTCTTTTAAGATCACATGTTCCTAAACTCACCAAGAAAATGGTATTAAGCTCACCAAAGGCTCGCTTAATAACATTTTCTAAGGCTGGTTTAGGAACATATGTGATCTTAAAAGACAACTCACGACAGATCCTCTATGTAGTATTTTCAAACAGTTTAGATTCCGATCTAGATGCCATGTTTCATCTCGATCCTAACTGTTTGCAGAAATTTTAAGTTCAACCACAGTATGAATTAATACTCAAGCATGTTTGATTGGTAATAGAACAGTAAAGTTAACATCCTTTAAAAGCATTGGTTCCTTTGATATAAAACTTCTCTAAAGCGACCACTCAGAAGAAGTCTGATTTTGGATTTTAATACAGGTGAAAGCTTAATGCAGGACAAAAGTTATGCAGAAAGCTCTTTCTGCATTACTTTTGCTCTGCATTAAGCAACCACCTGCTTTTAAAGACTCCTATGTTAATGCATTATGTGGTTGCTTTAGAGAGGTTCAGATGTAACAACTTTATGAAAATTAATATTTTGTGACTCTTTAATGCTTCTCTCTTTGTGATTTATTTCTCCATTAGTGCATTTTATGAAGCTGTTGTCATAGTGATGTAGCTCAGAATTACTGAAACTCTTCAAGTTCTTGATTCAAACCATTTAGCCCATCAAGTAAATTGCACTAACCATCAAATGAATTCACACAACAGAGATGAAAATCATCATTTTACCAGTAATAGTCTTTAACCCTTTCCTCCATAAATGCACCTTTATATGCCTCTTTAATAACCACTTCTTGAAACCATTGTGATAGATAGAGCATTTTCTCCTATAGGAGCAAATGCTCTATTCATCACAATGGTTTCAAACCACAAAATTCTAAAGTTTTCCTTTTCACTATTAAATTCTCCTTTTCGGTAGATTCATTCAAAGAGGTTGGGTCTAGAAATAGCCTATGAGGGAATGGCTTAAAGAGGGTACTATGCTAAACAATGTAGATCCATATTAGAAGTCTCCTCCATAGTCTGCATTGTTTGCCATTCAAAATCCACAAGCAAATAAAATCCTTAGCACAATGAATGGACTGTACCATGATATAACCAGACCATTACACTTTGATAAAAAATCATCAGCATTAAAAAAGATAAGGTTTTCTTTTTTACATAAGCTGTATTTAAAAGGTTTTGTATAGATGTAAAGGATTGAACTCTTTGAATGCTAGCGGCATATTCTCCTGTCATGTATGACATAATACATGCAAACAGTTTGGATACAAATCAGCCCCAAAATCTAGTGCCTGATCTGAGATCCAAACTGCTTGCCACTCAGACAACTTCTGCAAAACAAAATCGGAAAGAAAGTTAATAGTTCAGGAAATGTTGCAGACAACATTTGAACAGATGACAAAATTACTTTGCATGGAAAGAATTAAACCACACTGTTTTCATTACATTACAGTCTTGTATAGGATCAGGCATTTATTGTTTGGACTGAAATTTAAAGTGTGGTTCTGGTGATAAAGAAATATACCGTATTAGAATGTTTGATTTATTTGAAGTGAAAATCAATAATGAAGGGCAGTTTAAAGGGGATTTTGTCATTTGTGTTGGAGATATAGACAGTTGTAGAGGTAGATATACAGTACTTGATTGGTATTTAAAACTTCAGGACAGATTTTGATAAGAGATATGGCTGATAAATGATTCAAATTCTTCCAATTTACTGTGATATTTGAAAATTAATACTGTGTTGTGTATGAATTTTATTCATAATTTTTCAGCATGAACGTTTGTAAAATTGAATGTGCTCCAAATTACCTATGTTTTGCATTAAGCTTTTACTTCATAAAAAGTTAAAAACACTTTTTGTGCCTTTCCAAACAGAGTAGGTCCAGATCAGATGACAGCTGTGGGTCTGCTCTGTTTGCCCATGAAATGATATACATGTACATGTAGATATGATTCTACAAGTTCTGCCATAGTAAACTATTTCCTTGGTCATAATATCATTATAAAAAATTCCAGCAAATTAATATTCATGATGTCAATATTTCTACTAAATGCTCACAAGGGAAAGGTTTAACCCTTTTCCTGTTGAGTATTCATATAAGAAATAATGGCATCATGAATATTTATTAGCATAAGATTTTTTTTAATGTAAAATTTTCAAGGGAATTTTTGCTTTGACAAAAATTGCAGAATCAGATCCATAACATGTCAAAAGCAAACAGAGCAGACTCTGATCAGACAGCTCCTATTGGAGCTGTCTGATCTGGGTCTACTCTGTTTGCAAATGAATGAAAAGGTGTTTATATTAGGGAAAGGGTTAAAAACCGACGAATTTCAAGTCATTTCAAATAAGTTGTACTTAGGCTGATGTGCCAATATTTTTTCCAAAGGTTTAGGATTCTTTTTTGGGGATTACATTTTCATGCTAGCTGTATGCTCATAATTTGGAAAAGTTTTGTAATGTACAAAAACTCTTTCAGTCATTTATGTCCATTGACATTTATTTTCTTATACCTACAGCTTAAGTTCAAGCCCCTGCAGCTGCCTCCACGAGAGCCTGACCACGAAGTGTTTGGTAAGAATGATATGACCAATGAGAAGATGGCAGAACGCAGACGTAGAGCATATGAGCTGTTCAAGGACCAGCAAGACTTAGTGGCCCAGCGGAAGCGTGAGGCCATCCTCAAACGTCTGGCTGAACAGAAGGAAGAAGAGCAGGTGCTTGACATGACCAAACATGAGTATGTACACTTTTAAAATACCATGCAAAGTTTGTAAATAACAATAAAAGTTTGTAAAACAAGTTTTTATTCTAAACATTTTCTGACATTCTCTCATACCTTATTGTTGTCCCTGTTCTTGAATTTATGATTCAATATCAAAGTTACATAGACCATAAGTGGTACCCTAATTAACCTTAACCCTTTCCCTCATATAAACGTGTTTTCACACATTTGCAAACAGAGTAGACCCAGATCAGACGGCTCCTAGAGAAGCCGTCTGATCAGGGTCTGCTCTGTTTGCTAAAAGAATTTGATAGATATGTTCCTTTACTTTCTAAAATGCCTACAATATTCCACCTACCATATTTCTAACTATTTTGTTAATGAATATTCATTGTATTGGTATTGAAATTTGGCCTAAATACAGAACAGGGAAAGGATTAAGCATCTGGACACCCAATCTGAATAAAACAAGTCAACTTGGCACCATTCTCATAACTTTAACCCATTACCTCATATGTTATTTTTAGACCCAACCTCTTTGAATAAATCTACCGAAAAGGAGCATTAACTAGAGAAAAGGAAAAGTTTAGAATTTTGTAGTTTGAAACAATTGTGATAAATAGAGCATTTGCTCATATAGGAGCAAATGCTCTATTTATCACAATGGTTTCATCTGGCGACTTTGGCAGAGGCGTCAAAAGGCATCAATATGAGGGAATGGGTTAAATTACACTGACAGAGTACTCAGTTGCCAATAATGTAGACCCTGATCAAACTGCTCCTTGAGAAGCATTGTGGCCAGGGTCTGCACTAGTTGCTTAACCCTTTCCCTGTTCTATGTTTATTTCAAATGTCCATTCCTATTGAATATTCATGAACAAAGTAGTTATAATGAAATATGGAAGATGGAACATTGTAGCCATTTTGGAAAGCATAGAAACATCTCTATCAAGTTCAAGTAGCAAACAGAGCAGACCTTGATCAGATGGCTCCTACAGGATCTGGGTCTACTCTGTTTGCAAATGCTTGAAAACATGTTTATATGAGGAATAGGGTTATGTTTGTCTGTCCAAATTCTTAGGTAACTAGGGTTATGGTATCTGATGACTTTTACTGAACAGAATAGAACAATTCTTATTTTTCACCACAGTTTACATAGGTATTGGTAATTACATGTGAGTTATACTTTTAGCCCGTTCCTATATACATGTAAACAATTTTTCACGCCTTTGCAAACAGTAGACCCAGATCTGTTGGCTCCTATAGTGCCATTTGATCAATGTCTGTTCTGTTTTTCTATCACTACCTAAAATCCTGTTTACATATGCCATTGCATCAAGGAAATAATGATTGCACAATTAAATGGTTTGTATTCAGTTGAATAACATGAGTTTGGATAAATCTGCAATGTAGATGTACTATTTTATTGAGAAATGCTTGCTTAACATTGTTCTTATTTCACAGGATGTTGGAGGATAGAGCGAATAGATTCCACAGACGAATGCAAGGACGACAGAGGTTGGAACAAGATTGGTCGCGGGCATTAACTGTCAAAACCGATAGGCTGAATGAGGACCGCATTCGAGCACTGAGTCCTGGCGTCCTGCTTCATGAACAGTGTGATAAGTACAGCCGCTGTGCTCAGTGTAAACGTAACCTGAGAAACTGCGGAGAGTCCAACCTTTGGAGCGAGTCAAGATACATCCCCGGGTCACGGCTCATTGTGTAGTGACAGTTTTTAGATTATATTGACATTTAAAAATCCATTGAATCACTTTGATAGACTTTTGGCCTTTTACAAATTCTATTTTTATTGTTATCTACATTTCTGCATAATTTCTACCTTTGTGCCTTCACAAATTTATAAAGGCTCTTTGAAATTATATATTTCTATTCTTTTGAAAAAAAGATTATAAAATGTTAAACTCTTTTTGTAATTTATTCCAAATAACCCATAAACGACCAATAAGTGTGATTTGAAAATAGTTTTCACATATATAAAGTATGATACATATTATATGTATGATCATGTAGATCATATAATAATGAATGATGTAGTGTCTGACTTTTGTTCAAACTGTCATTAAAATACATGTAGATCAAATAATCCATTGGCTGACGCTAGAAGCTAGCACAATCATGTTAAAATGGTTTGCCTTAGTACATGTATTTTACTCATGTCAAAAGTTGAAATAATTGACTTGTGTATGTTAACCCTTTCCTCCATAAATACACCTTTCTACGCCTCAGTAAAAGTCACCTGTTGAATCCATTGTGATAAATAGAGCATTTGCTCCTGTAGGAGCAAATGCTCTATTTGTCACACTGGTTTCAAACTATAAAATTCTAAAAACAAATCCTTTTCGCTAGTTAATGCTCCTTTTCGGTAGATTTATTCAAAGAGATTGGATCTAAAAATAGCATATGGAGGAAAGGGTTAAAAATGCTACACTCTAATTGTTTATTTCCAAGAATAATGATTTACACTTTGCATGCTATTGGTGATGCAAATTACCTATGCCAATAGTTTAGATCTAGATGATATGTTGAGTAATGCAGCATTTCATCAGGATCCAAACTATTTGACACTATATCATGGTCATTAAATTTGAAAGATTATGGAGAAAATCGACTGTAAGAAATTGAAGCAGACAACACTTTTTTTTGCTGACTACAATTCAAAACGCAGAGAGTCAACAGTTTTTTACTGTAAGCATGCTGAGAAAAATTCATCAGTATAAAATATTGACAACATCACTATTTAAAATATCATGAGAATGTTCAACCAGTTTGGATCCTGATCAGATGTCAATTTACTGGTATCACATTTGGATCCAGACTGCTTGCAAAGATAATAATGGAATCATCCATAACAAAGCTTGTATGGCTTAGTTTTTATTTTGAAAGCCCTGTTCTCATTTTAAGAAATTCAGACTATCGTGTATGTTTTAAGTGAGGGAAATTTATAATCTACACATCTTAACCCTTTACTCCATAAATATGGCTTTCCTATGCCTTTGCAAACCGAGTAGACCCAGATCAGACGGCTCCTGTAGGAGCCTTCTGATGAGTCTTAATTCATTCTAAAGCATCTGAATGGTCTGATTTGACTCAAAATCTGACCAATTATATGCCTGAGAATGAACTCAGACTCAGGCAAAGTTTTATAACCTCAGTCTCATATCTGTGGTTGTTTTGAACAGACATTTCCCATTGTGTACCTAGTATATATAACCCTAAACATAGTGGTGCACTTTTACTGACACATAATTTAGGTGCCTTTGACTAAAACACATAGTTACAATAATGCCCATAATGCCTTATACTGAAAGAAGACAGATGGTGTGGGGGAAAACAACCTGTCAACCTGAATTTATTTCTGTCTTCTGTGATCACTTAGAATTAACATTCATGTCTTTAACCATTTACTCCATGAATACTCATGTAAGAAATAATGACAATATGAGTTTTTAATTACAGTAAAACCTCTCTATAACGGCCACTAAATTACATAAAATATTTAGTGTTAAAGGCAGGTGGCTGTTTAAAGCAAGGTGAAAGTAAAACAGAACGCTCCTATAGGAGCGTTCTGTTTTACTTTCACCTTGCTTTAAGCAACCACCTGCCCTAAATACCAACTAATTAACACACTTTAGTGGCCGTTATAGAGAGGGTTTACTGTAGATTTAATTGTTATATCACATGGACACATGAATTGTTGGCCATGGCAGAAAAAATAGAATCATATCTATATTATATCATAAGGAAACAGAGTAGACCCTGATCAGATGGCTCTTATAGGGTCTGCTCTGTTTGCTTATGAAATGATACAGATCTGATTCTATAGTTTTTGTGAAAGCAAACAATTACTGTGTTCAAATGACATTATAAAAAATAATGCCATTAATATTCATGATGTCATTATTTGTTTCATGAATATTCATGGAGTAAAGAGTTAAAGACCAAGACTTAGACTATATTTTGGTGGCTGTCATGGAATGGAAAGGTGTCATTGTAGCTCTTAGACTGATAGAAGAAGGAACCAAGCAAATTTGATTGAGAATATGTTTTGATTTTTAGTAAGAGAATGTGAGTGAAGATGCAAAATTGTAGTATTTGACACCCTTATCAAGTTTTTGAAAAGAATTGATGAAACAATATACATTGTATTGTGAGAATTGAGACAGGAGACATTTCTATATGACCATCTTGAGATTGGACATATGTTTTCACCCACAATAGATGGACATGTGTGTTTCAAGTGGGCAGATGGACTGTAACTAATTTGATAAGCTTTTTGTTTAATCTTCACCAATCTTCGAATTTATATCTATGGTATCTCATTGAACTAGTTGTATAGCTTCAGTCATTTTGGAGTTATGGCCCTTTGTTTGTGAAGATGCTTACTATGGATTTGTGTCTCAGATGGGCATATTGTGTGTAAGTTTATCACTCTTGTTTTGGTATATGAAAGTTATTCAATGTTGAAATTGTTAACGCTGAATGATGAAATAAACATTTACCTGTCAGTTTTATTTACCCGTGGTCTCGAATGTATGCATTTGGTCAGAACTGCCAAATATAGTGGCCAAATTATATTGCCCTCATAGAAACCAACTTTTTCACGCTTTGTAGAAACAAGCTCATTGCAATACATACATCTGGTTAACCCTATACCTCATATAAATGCTTTTTCTCACCTTTGCAGAGTAGACCCAGATAAAGGCCATCTGATAAGGGTTTGCTCTGTGTGGTTATAAAATTATAACAGACCTGAATCTACAGTTTCTACCAATACCAAAAAAATCCTATGTACAATTGCCAATTTAAAAATTGAGCTAATAAATATTCATGGTGTCATTATTTCTTACATGAATATTGAACTTGGTAAGGGGTTATCAGTCTTAACCTTCAATAAATTATATTTGCATGTACTGGTATTTGTTTATGTCCGCGAACTGTAGTTTCGTTTTCGTGTTCGAGGCAATTTAGTAGATGTAGACAATTGTTACTTTGTGCATGTGCTAAGCTATAGATATATCCATACAGTATTTTGTGTTTTTGTCTGTGATATTAATAAACCTTTTGTTGATTTATTTCAGAATTGTTTACTGTAAGCAACTCATGCTAGACTATGGTTACGAATGGTTATATGTTTTTTAACAAACCCTACATTTTTCAGTGAGTGTTACCTCAAATGTTCATTTTGTTCAGGTCTGAAATATTGGTAGTTTCCTTGAATGGAAATGTAACATCTTGTTATTATATTTGTGTTGAACCCGAACACCGTACCATTAGAAGCTTTAGCTTGTAGTTGTACTGTAAATGACGTCATAAGGTATGTGTCTGTGCGCATGCTTCTTCCTTTACTAAATACAGTACAACCTGTCTATAATGACCATGTAATGAATCAATAATAGCAGGTGGCTGCTTAATGTACGATGAAAGTCATGCAGAAAGCTCCTAGAAGAGCTTTCTCCATAACTTTCATCCTGTATTAATCTACCCCCTGTCAAAATTCCAGAATTCAACCTAACTTTAATGGTAACTGTAGGCAGGGTTTACTGTATTGTAGCACAAATTCCACTTCTGTGATATATGAATGATGAATGCATGTTTTTGAAGTATTCTTTTACTTGTTAATGAAGTTTGAACCTTTTCCGTGGATCAATTCAAAGTAAATAAAACTATCTAAAAACATGTACTGTTTTGTATTTCATTCAGTTCCGCTTTTATACACCAAATATAAAACCCCAGAAACAAGATCACAAATCATTTACTATCAACAAAATTTATGAATTTTATTTGAACTTGATGACGTACGTTAAGTTTTGTGAGTCTGCTGCTGACATTGTCACCACAAATGTGATTGGGCCGTATATGTGTGCACCCGTCCATACCAACTGTGAGATCTAGTAGACCTGATAAATGCCTGGCAAGCATCACATATAGATGAACAACCCATGAATCAAAAGTGAATATTATGAACAGTGCCAGCTAGGTACATTGTGAAAAGACAGGATTATTTTATATGTTAACCTTTTACTTAATAGATATGTCTTTTCGAGTCTTTGCAAACAGAGTAAACCCAGATCAGAACTGAAGGCTCATACATAGTTTTGCTATGGACAAAACGTCCTGTGTTCATATACACAATTCAGCGAATAAATCTTCATTCTGTCATTCTTTGTTACACTGATATTCATCAGGTAAAGGATTAATCCGATGGCAACTTTCTCTATTGCATATCCTAGTAGGAAACTTCTTTCACGAGAGATCAGTTATTCCATGATAAAAAAGAACGTCTTGCAATCGGGAAGTTCAAAAGTTCCAGCAATATCTACGTAGGTTGTGTTGGGTTTGTGCTGGTGACACACCCTGCTCCATTGTTGTATCTGAACAAAAGCAAGGTCTCCAACTGTCGTATCATGAGATTGACTCTGTTGTTGCAGTCATATTTTCACAAATTGTAACAGTCGAGGGCTCCGACAATGTTGGATCAGATTGTTTTAGCAGATTGGTTGAGTGATTAACGATTCAGACTTCATTTAGTTTGTTCATTTTATACAGACATTTTATATTTCTTTTTCTTATATTTTAAAGTAGCCATGTCAGTAATAAATAAAAGATACTGCTATCATTATACCGGTATGTGATTCCCTGTCATTCCATGACCAACCCTTTACCTCATATAAACACCTTTTCATGTCTATGCAAACATCCTGATCAGGATCTGCTGTTTGCTCATGGAATTATAAGATCCGATTTTACCACTACAGCCATGGACAAACGCCCTGTGTTCATATACCATTATAAAAATTCAGCTAATAAATATTCATTTCGCAGTCCTTCGGACGAGATTATAAACCGAAGTCCGATGTATCGGTGCATTACACTGGGCATCTAAAAGAACCAGAGAAACTCTGTCGATAATAAGAGTAGGGCATCGCGCCCGGGTTTCTGTATCCTCTCTGTCACAACGTTGAGTTGGGCTTTGAGCTCTTTTGCTTTGATGGACTCTCAGCGCTTTGGTTCTTTTTAAATGTGTGTATTGGGTGGATTGATAAAGCCATTCACCTGTATCACAGGTAATCCGTGCATGTACAGGTGTACTCTGGGCAGTCAATACACTGGTGGGAGCGTTCAGACGTGCTTTGGAAAAGTGGACATTAGAGAAAATATTATAAGTTCCTCTCCCCCTGTCCAGTAGTTTAGGGCTTTGCAGTGTTGTTTTTATCATTCGCGTGGATTGTGAATTTAGTTTAAAGGGACAGTTTGGTTGGTTTCCCCATTTCCTTTGTTTTAGGTGGCCTTTGGTAGACTGTCATTATATAACGGGGAATGCGCCTGGTCCATGTTTTGAGTTATGCCATGCATTTTATAGGCTATTCAACGCAGAATTCTGTTGTGAACACATGACTGACCATGCTTAACCCTTTCCCTGTTCTATATTTATTCCAAATATCAATACCTACTGAATATTCATGGACAAAATAGTTACATGTATGATGAAATATGGAGGTGCAACATTGTAGCCATTTTAGAAACAAAAGAAACAGATCTATCAAATTCCATTAGCAAACAGAGCAGACTCTGAACAGACGGCTCCTCTAGGAGCCGTCTGATCTGCGTCTACTCTGTTTGCCGATGCATGAAAACACATTTATATGAGGGAAAGGGTTAAGGCATTGCTAATTCTGAACACCGTTGGATAGAGAACGTGTCATAAATGGGACACTGTGAATGCTGAGGCCCTTTTTAGATAGTCCTATGCCTGTATAGTCGATATTTTAGTTGAGGATATTTTATATTGACATTGTCTTTTATGACAGTATAACGTATGTATGAATTTGCGTGCAACCCGTGATATGGTGCATACTGTACGGTGGTTATAGTTATCCTACCTAGAAGTTGTAAGAATAGTAAACCTAAGTGATAATGTGTATACGTGTGTGGTCGAGACAGTGACACCTGTTGAAACCATTGTGATAAAAAGAGCATTTGCTCCTACAGGAGCAAATGCTCTATTTATCACAATGTTTTCAAACAACAACATTCTAAAATATTTTTTCTCTAATTAATGCTCCCTTTTGGCAGATTTATTCAAAGTCGTTGGATTTAAAAAAACAACTATGAGGGAATGAGTTAACGTCATTTTTTTCTCACATCGCCCCCAGAGAGAGGACAGAGGATACAGAGAATGCCTTACTCTTATTATCAACACATTTTCTCTGGTTCTTTTAGATGCCCAGTGTGAAGCACTAATATATCGGACTTCAGTTTAAAATCTCGCCCTAAGGTTTTGGTCTGGCGGGGGTGGGGGGGTGGGGGGGTGTCAAACCCGGCATTAACCACTTGACCGCTTCTGCCAATTTTCTTAATTTTTATAACAGGTGATAGTGTAATGCATGACACATGTTAAGCATAAAGCTCCTATGTTAATAAATTATATGGAGGCATAACTGAGATTTTACTATATAAATGTATCCACGTTAAGAGTGATTTTGAACAAGAGGGCCATGATGGCCCTGAAATCGCTCACCAGAGGGAAAGATTTTTAAAGTTTTAACTACATGTATGTTTTTAAACAAAACTGGACACCTGTTTTGTGGGGTGTTGTTTGACCCTTTGTGGATGCCATACCTGTTGGTCTTAATTCTGTTGAAAAGGGCCAGGAAGCAGTCGATCTTTAATAAACTTTTGGACCTTTAAAACCCTTTCCTTCATATAAATGTGATTTGATGCATATGCAAACAGAACAGACCCGTATCAGATGGTTTCTATAGGAGCTGTCTGACCAGGTTGTGCTCTGCCGGCTAATAGAATACTCTTTCCTCCATAAAAACGCCTTTCTATGCCTCTGTAATAGTCACTTTATTAAACCATTGTGATAAATAGAGCATTTGCTCCATAGGAGTAAATGCTCTATTTATCACAATGGTTTCAAATATACACAATTCTGAAATTTTCCTTTTCTCTAATTAACCCTTTCCCTCATATAAACGTGTTTTCACGCATTTGCAAACAAAGTAGACCCAAATTTACCTCTTTGAATAAGAGACAAAATTTCTAACAGATGACAACCCTATCACTGCTTAGCATGACTTGACTGAAATTAGCACACAGTTTGGATTCTGGTCTGACGCATACCGGTATGTAACTTTATATGTGGTTTGTATATGAGTTAATTTACTCCTATAGAGCAAATGCTCTATTTATCACAATGGTTTGAAATCTACACAATTCTGAAATTTTCCTTTTCTCTAATTAATGCTCCTTATCAGAAGATTTATTCAAAGAGGTAGGATCTGAAAAAAGCCTTTATGACAAATAGAGCATTTGCTAACCATTGTGATAAATAGAGCAAAAGCTCCATAGGAGTAAATGTTCTATTTATCACAATGGTTTCAAATCTACACAATTCTGCAATTTTCCTTTTCTATAATTAATGCTCCTTATCAGTAGATTTATTCAAAGAGGTAGGATCTGAAAAAAGCCTTTGTGATAAATAGAGCATTTGCTCCATCGGAGTAAATGTTCTATTTATCACAATGGTTTGAAATCTACACAATTCTGAAATTTTCCTTTTCTCTAATAAATGATCCTTATCAGTAGATTTATTCAAAGAGGTATATTAGTCACTTTATGAAACCATTGTGATAAATAGAGCATTTGCCTTTGTGATAAATAGAGCATTTGCTCCATAAGAGTAAATGCACTATTTATCACAATGGTTTCAAATCTACACAATTCTGAAATCTTCCTTTTCTCTAATTAACCCTTTCCCTCATATAAACATGTTTTCACGCATTTGCAAACAGAGTAGACCCATATTTACCTCTTTGAATAAGCAGACAACATTTCTAACAGATGACAACCCTATCACCGCTTAGCACGACTTGACCGAAATTAGCACACAGTTTGGATTCTGATCTGACGCATACCGGTATGTAACTTTATATGTGGTTTGTATATGAGTTAATTTACTCCTATGGAGCAAATGCTCTATTTATCACAATGGTTTGAAATCTACACAATTCTGAAATTTTCCTTTTCTCTAATTAATGCTCCTTATCAGAAGATTTATTCAAAGAGGTAGGATCTGAAAAAAGCCTTTGTGATAAATAGAGCATTTGCTAACCATTGTGATAAATAGAGCAAAAGCTCCATAGGAGTAAATGTTCTATTTATCACAATGGTTTGAAATCTACACAATTCTGAAATTTTCCTTTTCTCTAATTAATGCTGCTTATCAGTAGATTTATTCAAAGAGGTAGGATCTGAAAAAAGCCTTTATGATAAATAGAGCATTTGCTCCATAGGAGTAAATGCTCTATTTATCACAATGGTTTCAAATCTACACAATTCTGAAATTTTCCTTTTCTCTTATTAATGCTCCTTATGAGTAGATTTATTCAAAGAGGTATAATAGTCACTTTATGAAACCATTGTGATAAATAGAGCATTTGCTCCATAGGAGTAAATGCTCTATTTATCACAATGGTTTCAAATCTACACAATTCTGAAATTTTCCAAGAAACAGGATATGAAAATAGCCTATGAAGGAATGGGTTAAAAACAGTGTGAACAAACAGACACTAATTCTGAAGCAAGTGATTGCGTAACCCAGATGGGGTGCTAGCTCAGAGGAACCTTTATAGTGTAAAAGTCAATTTTAAAGTATAACCAACAGGGCAGGGCCAATTTTAACCTCAGAACTATGATATTAACCACTGTCAATAAGGTATAGTAAGTAAATATATACACCAAACATCTAAGCTCTGTGACATGTAGTTTTTGACAAGAAGATTTTTGAAGTTTTCCCCATGCCTAACCTAAGTGAGCCCAGCATTCTGCTACTTGTACAGAAAACAACAGTCAGCTAGAGAAAACTGGCCACCGTGGCGGGGCCAATTTTGACTCCAGGGACATAATTTATATAACTTTTGTAGAGGACCTATAGGTGATGCTATGTGCCAAAGATGAAAGCTGAGAACCCTGTAGATTCAGAGGAGAAGACTTAAAGGTTCAAATTGTTGACGACGCGCGACGCACGACTCACGACGCACGACAAACGCCGACAGACGACAGACATCAGGCGATCACAAAAGCTCACCCTGAGCACTTTGTGCTCTGGTGAGCTAAAAACAAAAGCTAAATGGCAAAAGCTTGGCTCCTGGTCTGATACAGAGCCTGCCGATTGATGTCAGTAAACAAACTGATTGCAAATGCTAGGCATGCAGAATTAACAGCAGAATAAATGTTAAAAACTTTCCATTCAATTAAGAAATTTTCATTGAGATTTGTTCATGTATTAAGGACATCTACCCACTCCCTGTGTTGCTTAGGCTCTCTTCCACTTACCATTTCATTCTGTTTGTTTTTCTCTAAAATAACAGCAATGTCAACTCTCCAAAGTTTGCGAATTTTCAGCAATGTACATTTTATTTTCTGTCCTTTTAGCCCACCTGAGCAAAGATCAGTGTGAGCTTTTGTGAGCCTTGAATGTCTGGCGTCCGTCGTCCGTATGTGCGTAGTGAACAATTTGCTTGTGAACACTCTAGTGGTCACAGTTTTAGTCCAATCATCATGAAACTTGGTCAGAATGATTGTCTTAACCCATTCCCTCATATTGACGACTTTTGACGACTCTATAAAAGTCACTTTGTGAAACCATTGTGATAAATGGAGCATTTGCTCCCATAGGAGCAAATGCTCTATTTATCACAATGGTTTCAAACTACAAAATTCTAAAAATTTCCTTTTCTCTAGTTAATGCTCCTTTTCGGTAGATTTATTCAAAGTGGTTGGATCTAAAATTAGCCTATGAGGGAATGGGTTAATAAAATCTTGGACGAGTTCGAAAGTGGGTCATGTGGAGTCAAAAACTATGTCAAATAGTAGAAAATATACTCTGAAACAGGGTGATCCTTCGAAAACAAAAGTAGCAATGCCAAAAGAGAAAATTGCAGACACGGTTTTATTGAGTCTGTTTAAAGTTAAAGTCTGTTTAAAAGTGCAACACTAATCACCCCCCCCCCCTCCTAGCACCGGCTTAAGCAGTATTTAATTTTCAAAACTTATACCATCAAAACTAATGATCCCGAAGGACCAGAAAATACATTGTGAAAACAAAATTGTGAACACTGAGTTCGAAAGTGGGTCACAGGGCGTCAAAAACTAGATCACTAGATCAAATAGTAGAAAAACCTTGTGAGCACTCTAGACGTAACATTTTTAGCCCAATCTTCATGAAACTTAGAATGATTGTCTTAAACAAAACTCGGACGGGTTCGAAAGTGGGTCAAGTGAGGTAAAAAACTATGGCAAATAGTAGAAAAACCTTGCGAACACTCTAGAAGTCACATTTTAGCCGAATCTTCATGAAACTTTATCAGAATGATTGTTTTGATAAAATCTCGGACACGTTTTAAAGTTGACCGCGTGGGGTAAAAAATAGGTCACTAGATAAAACAGTAGAAAAAACTTGTGAACACTAATGGTCACATTTTTGTCCAATCTTCATGAAACTTGGTCAATAGGAAAACTATGACAATTTTCTCCTAGAACTATATTGCTGCGGACCTCTAGTATGCACTCATGGTCCACTATCAAGATTGTATAAATTATGCATCTTGGGATAATATTGGCCCTGCTCTGAGGCTGACCATTTTACATAGAAATGTATAAGAAGATCTTTGAAAATCTTCTCTTCCAGACCAATAAGGACTAGAGCTTTCATATTTCGTATGTAGCATAATTATGCTAATGGTCCACCGTCAAGGTTTTTCAAATAATGCCCCATTGGGTTCATATTGGCCCCGCCCAGGGCCTGACCTTTTTACATAAAAAATATTCTAAATCTTTGAAAATCTTGTTCTGCAGAACCACTGACTTTCCACTGCTCGTGATCCACTATCAACATTGTGTTCAAATGTCTCTTAGGTCAATATTGGTCCCATCCTGGAGATACCCAGCTATAATCTTAAATCTGTGGTCATCGGGTGGGCGATTAAGGGCCATCTAGGCCCTCTTGTCTGTAATAAGCTATATTTTTTGTTACATATTACTGACAAGTAAAAAGAGTAAAAAAAACCTAACAATATCCAATCATTAGTCCTTAGTTGGCAAAAACGGACATTAATCAACCTTCCAATGGTATTGCGTATGGATGAAAATATAGCCGTTTCAATTTTGTTGAAACTAGAACTATCACTAAAGGTGATAAATACATAAATACCCTCGCACGGCAGATTTGATTACAAATCCAAGTTTGTGACACCAACTACCCATGTAACAGGACCAAAGCACAAAAAGACTCAAAGTTCAAGGGGAGATAAGTCTGCAATGTCTAGCGCTAAACACATGTTAATAATTGTGTTTTGCGCATCTGCCATTTGTCGTTATTATGTATGGAAAGTATCAATAACATTAAAATGGAAGGAATTCCCCCACACCAATCCCCATGTTTCATGCCAAAATCACAAAAACATATTTAACGTTCAAGAGGAGATACTTATGTAATGCCTAGCCCTAAACACATGAAAATTAAGTGTTGTTTATCTACTATTCATGGTTCTTGTGTATAACACTTATACATTGAATAACTTTAAAACGAAAGGAGGATTTCGAGACACCAACTCCCCATGTTCTATGCCAAAATGACAAAAAACCCTCTTAAGTTCAAGGGCAGATGAATCTGCAATGCCCAGCGCTAAACACATGGATTTTTTTATCTTGCACATCTGTTTGTGGTTATTATGTATGGCAAGTATCAACTGAATAACTTTAAAATTGAAGGAGTTCGTGACACTAATCCCCATGTTTCATGCCAAAATAAACAAGCAAAGCATGTGGAAGCCGCATTAAAGCCGGATTTTTCAAATGGAAGACCTTCATCCAAGCTATCTGCATACCAAACAAATACAAGTTGTCTAGCATATGCAGTTCAGAAGTTATAAAAAAATTAATGACAGCTAAGTTTTCAAAATAGTGACCTTGACCTGATTTCAGGTATCTTTGTCATATGTAAGGTACTTACCAAAACTATATGAATACCAAAGGTGAACTGCCTAGCGTTCGTGGATCAGAAGTTATAGCAAAATGTTAAAGTTTGTTAAAAACAGCCAAGTTTTCAAAATCGTGACCTTGACCCAATTTCATGTATCCTTGTATAAACTGAAAGGCCTTCGCCAAAGCTATCTCCATACCATATATGCATTGCCTAGCATACGTGCTTCAGAAGTTAAGACAAATTGATGAAGTTTTTCAATGATGGCCAACTTGTCAAAATAGTAACATTGACCCTGACCTAATTTCAAATATCTTAAGGCCTTTACTAAAGCCATATGTATACCAAAGATGAGTAGTTGCCTAGCATTTGTAGTTCAGAAGTTATAGTTAAAGTTTGTTAAATAACGCAAAGTTTTCGAAATAGTGACCTTGACCTTCACCTGATTTCATGTATCCTTGTATCAAGTGAAAGGCCTTCACCCAAGCTATCTGCATACCAAAATATGAATTGTCTACTTCAGTAATTCAGAAGTTATAAGCAATGTTTTTTTTTGTTAACGACGGCACGCCACCCGCCCGGTTTTCGCCAAACTATAAGCCGAGATTTTTCTTGAAAAATGCGTCTCTAATACTCAAAGTTCAAGGGGAGATAATTTTGCAATTACCAACACTAAACACATGAAAATTGAGTGTTGCTCATATACTATTCATGGCTATTATGTATACCACTTATACACTGAATAACTTTCAAACTGAATGAGGTGTTTGTGACACCAACTCCCAATGTTTTATGCCAAAACAAGAGATGTCACAGTCACGTGACAAATGCCCCCCAAAATTGTACCCTGTGACCTTAACCTTTGACCCATGGACCAGGGAGTTGACACAGTGTCTTTGTGTGGTGAACATTTGTGCCAGGTTCCTTTGAAATCCTTCACAGATAAACAAGTAATTGTACCCTGTGACCTTGACCTTTGACATATGGACAAGGGAGCTGAACGCGACACATCGTCTTTGTCTGGTGGAAATCTTTGCCAAGTTATATTGAAATCCATTGATAGATAAAGATGTTACAGACCGGACACGAAATTTGTGACAAAGTAATTGTATTCTGTGACCTTGACCTTTGACCCATGGACCAGGGAGTTGAAAGCGACACATCATCTTTGCCTGGTGAACATTTGTGCCAAATCATATTGAAATCCATTGATATATAAAGAAGTTACAGACCGGACACGAAATTTGTGACAAAGTAATTGTACCCTGTGACCTTGACCTTTGACCTATGGACCTGGGAGTTAAAGGCGACACATCGTATTTATGTGGTGAACATCTGTGCCAAGTTATATTGAAACCCATTGATAGATAAAGAAGTTACAGACCGGACACGAAATTTGTTACAAAGTTATTTAACCCTGTGACCTTGACCTTTGACCCATGGACCTGGGAGTTGAACGCGACACGTCGTCTTTGTGTGGTGAACATTTGTGGCAAGTTATATTGAAATCCATTGATAGATAAAGAAGTTACAGGCCGGACACGAAATTTGTTACAAAGTAATTGTACCCTGTGACCTTGACCTTTGACCCATGGACCTGGGAGTTGAACGCGACATATCGTCTTTGTGTGGTGAACATTTGTGGCAAGTTATATTGAAATCCATTGATAGATGAAGTGACCTTGACCTTTGACACATGGACCAGGGAGTTGAACGCGACACATCGTCTCTGTCTGGTGAACATTTGTGGCAAGTTATATTGAAATCCATTGATAGATTACTATAGTAAATGCGATTACTATATGCCCGCCTTTGGGGGCATAATTACAAAGGGAGATAATTCTGTAAAGCCCAAAGGTAAGTACATGAAAATTGCGTCTTATTATGTATACCAAATATAAATTCAATAACTTTAAAACCGAAGGAGGAGGGAAGTTTGCAGGGGTATAATAAAGTTACAGCCAAAGTTACACGTGCAGTGATATTTGGGTTCTTCGTTACGTAAATATATTATCTCAAACAGTATTTTGGTATATATACATTATGGGGAATTATTTTATATGAAAGGCTTGCCTTTAAGATCCCCAGTACAATCTGCAGATTCTGATCAGACAGCTCCAATACACCGTTTGCAAAAACGCACGTCTATGTAGGCTAGTTTTCTCTATGTACAGAAGCAGACAGATATTCAAATAGTTCACCTTGTGACTAATCGACTCCAAACTTTGAGCAGGGGAGGTTATTATGTCTCCCACCACCTAGTGGTGTGGGAGACATATTGATTTAAATTACTCCTTTCCGTCTGTCACAAAATCTTGTCCGCTCTCTAATTTTAAAAGTTCTCATCTAATCACCACCAAACCTTATGAAAATGTTTATAATATCTAGGCCAAGTTGAATAACTAGCAATTTTGGAACATGTACTTCAGAGTTACGGCCCTTGAATTGTTGAAAACTGCCTTTTTAGCTTATATCTCTAAATAAAAAAGTCCTCATACAGTCTCCAACAAACTCCATAGTGTTTAACCTACTTTTTGGGCCAATCACAATGCTAGAAAATTTGAATTTCTCCAAGATTAATTTCATATAGTCAGGCACTAATAGCTGACTTAGCGACTAAGTCGGCTGTCCCCAGCGCATGCGCGAGTACATCCTGTGACGTACAGTGCTTAGCTCGTCCCACCATGTAACAGCGCGAGCGTCAAATACACACGTGTATACATGTTCTGTGTAGAATACCAAGCTGAGACTAAGAAATGAGGTAAATTGATGCAACTCAAACATTTTATTGGTAGATCTACATGTACTGAGATTCGAAATAAAGAAGAAAAAACCAAAAGCATTAAAAACACCAACAAAGAAGACCCTATTTAGTTATTAGACAAGTGAATGCTAAATGCTGGACAAATGTAATGTAGAATGCTCCCTCGAGGCATTCTGAACTACCTTTGTCTGTATTAAGCAGCCACCTGTCTATAGAGATTTCATTGTTTTGCCGTTGAATGGCTATTGTACAACGGTTTACTGTTGAACATTATATATGGTAATCCCTGTCTTTTACATGTATGTAACTGGTCTCTTGTCCAGGCCCTGAAATGATAAAATATGATAAAATTACCAGCTGTCGGTTAGATCTAACCCTTTCCTCCATAGTTTGTTTCAGTATTAAAGCAGACGTTAGGAGTATTCTGCTTTAATTTCAGCCTGCTTTAAGCTACCGTCAGCTAGGATATGGGAAATATTTCTTCCGATGCCTACCCATGACGGTATGAAGTGAAACTAATTTCTAGAGTGGAAGAATAATTAAAGGCGTTAAAATAAGTACCTATTGCGTAAAGGGTTAAATAGCATACATGTGTAGTCTACGTCTGCATTTAAAACTGAATTTTATTTTTAAAGCATTCTGTTGCATTGGCTTTCTTTTTTTTTAGAGCACAGCGCTTGAAACATCGACTCAATGAAATATCTTACCTAATTCGGGTTTTAACAACTTTCGTGTCTGCACATTTAACAATTGTGTTAGACAGCTATCTTGAAATGCATCGTCCGTAAAATTTAACGTCATGGTCCCCAAGAAGGTCGAACGTCGGCTTCATTTCTGCCATCTTTCTGAACGACTGACACATTTGTTCAACACACGGTCTCGGCCGTTGCCCCTAGCAACACATGCGACCAATTCCAGCTTCACTCCGCCCACTTTTAATCCTGTCCAAAAACTAGGCTAAACACTATATCAGTTAGTGTCTATTAAAGGGGATGTCCCTACATTTGACGCGTTTCATAAACACTTAAAATATACAAAAACTCATTTGTTTATATGCTGAAAAGTAGTATATCACAAAAAGCCCCATCCAATTACCGTTTATAATGACAAAACATCCATATGTTTGATATCGCTGATCCCGGTTTTACTCCCCGATGTTTCAGTTTTATTCGGGTTGAGTTTTAGTTTCGTAACTGTTCGCCCTATTCGCGATTCTCCGACCACTTCCGAGAAAGCTATTACGTAAACAATGGAGAGACCGGGTGATCATCGGCAAAACGCGGAAGAATTTACGGAAAAGGTCGATAATATTGTGTTGTAGAACAAAAATTATCAGTTATTGATGAAATCGGTTTATTTGTATCACATGGACATTTTTCGATATAAGTTCAAATTGGGAACCTTCATAATAATGATAGAGCATAACAAATACCAAGTTTTATGATATTATTGAAAATATGCGATCATTGTAGGGACCTCCTCTTTAAGTGCGAATTTAATGACTTTAAATGCCTTGCTCGCTCGCGCTCGCTGCGCTTCGGCATTTAAAATCATTAAATCCACACTTAATAGACACTAACTAATACATAAAAATGCATCAAAACATTTTTGAGACAGGAGCAGGTGGGAGACATTTTTTCTTAAAAACAAGCTCTAGTTCATGTAGGTTTCACCCTATACAGTAAATCCCCTCTATTGCGTCATAGAGGCATGTGGTATCTCAATGCAGGACGAGTCTAATCGAGCACCACTGTCCTGCATTAAACAACCACCTGCTTACAAAGAGGGTTGCTACAGTACGTAGCAAAGTATCCATTATTGGCAACCCTCAATTAGAACAAAAACAACATTTTCTATTTCATATTTTATTCACACAAGATAATGACAATATTAGACAATGTACATGTATCTATGTGTGTAATATTTTACAGTTAAACCTGTCTACAATGACCATCAAAATATTAATACTAATTCTAGGTTTTTAAGACAGGTGGTAACAAGCTTGGATAACTTTCATCCAAACAACCATCTGCTACTAAATATGGTCGTTCTAGCCAGGTTTTACTGTGTTTTATTTATAAACGTAACATGTCCTCTACCCTGTACTGCCGCAGCAGTTACAGAGTTTGTACTTTGTACTGCTGAGTGTGTGTATGTGTGTGTGAAACTGCTCACATGGCAACTCTAACTTCTCTACATTTATCAAAAGTTACCCAAATATTCCACCCAACTTAGCAAACAGTGCAAACCTAGATCAAACTACTCCCGAATGAGCTATTGTTACAGGGCACTAGTATAAAGTCACAATGCAAAACAATGTAGACCTAGATCAGCCATCATCTTTAACCCTTTCTTTCATAAAAATACTAAAACAGTAGACCCCGATGAGGCGACTCCTGTAGCAGTTGTCTAATCATGGTCTGCTCCGTTTGCTTATGAAATTTCCCTTAATCACTGGCTATTAAAAATATATATGTTACAGCATATTTATAATCATGAAACATAAATATTCATTAGTGGAAAGGGTTAAAATGCAGTGTCCGATCAGGATCTTTAGTTTGCAGCGGCAGTAGACTAAAATACTGTATGACTTTTCCCCCCATAAATATTAAACAAATTTTTGCATATACATGTACAGGCGATACTCTTGAACAGAGGTATGAGCCTAGGAGGAGAAAAAGATTTTAGTTTGACGAGATGTCTGGAATATGACTTTTCTTCTCTTTATTTCTCTGAACAAACATATTAATACAGTTTTAACCCATTATCTTTATCAGGTTAACCTGACGAATATGCATGTATGAAATGATCATTAATATTTATTTGCAGAATTTGTGCAATAGTATATGAACATATATTTTTGGCCACATAATTCTCATAAGTGAACAGAGCATGGCCCCTACAGGAACCATCTGATCTGGGTCTACTCTACCTGAAAGAGGCACCACAAGCACCTTCTGGTGCCTCTTTCATGTAAACAACTAAACTCCTCTCCTTCATATAAACCTCTTTTCACACCTTTGCAAACAGAGTAGACCCAGATTAGACAACTCCTGTAGCAGCCATCTGATCAGGAGCTAGTGATTGCTTACGGAATTAGATCTAATATAGGGAAAGTATTAAAAAACATTTTATTTTTTTTGGATAGTTTGGCATTTTCTTGAGAACTGTTGGAAGTTGCAACAACTTAATATTTCAGAATGGTACAATTGAAGGGGCAGAAGGGCACTGAATGTTTTAAATAGAATACAGAATAAATCTACCTGAGGAAGACATGGAAGACATTTAACCACAGTCAAGTGGGTTGAAGATTTGAGCTAAGCTATGATAAAGGATACCCTAAGGCAGAGGCCAAGACAAGATGCATAAATTCAAACATTTTCAGGAATATCTCCTTAATCTCCCCCAAACTCAAACGTGACCACTCACAATTCTAAAGAGTGGTCACAACAAAGGGGTCTTTTAACCCTTTCCCTTATATAAACGTGTTTTCACGCATTTGCAAAACAGCCACAATTGAGTCTCGTGGACAGGTTGTAGCCTAGTGCAGGGCGAAAGTTGCTTATAAAGACAATCGTGTTGATTTATTGACCAGCAATTTAGAGAGGTTTAACAGTACCTTTTCTTTCTCAAAATACTACCTAAAAAAATATGCTGTAAACCCTGAACATAGTCCATACCCGTCTTGCAAACTAGAGCAGAATTAGGTGATCTGTGATGCTTAACTCATTCTCTCCTAGGCTATTTTTAGACCCAGCCTTTTTTAATTAATCTACCCAAAAGGAGCATTAACTAGAGAAAAGGATTTTTTTTTTTTTTTAGAATTTTGTAGTTTGAAACCATTGTGATAGAGCATTTGCTCCTATAGGAGCAAATGCTCTCTTTATCACAATGGTTTCACAATGTGAATTTTATAGAGGCACAAATATGCGTCACTAGGGAGCAATGTGTTAATGTAACTGATATTTTGCTGCAATGCATTGTTCTAACCCTTTGAATGCGGGATATTCAAAATAGAATAGTCCATCCTTGTGTACATAACAATTGAGATCATACAGTATGAAATGCCTTATGGTATAATTGGCAAGGATACCGACATATGCAAACAGTGTTAACTAGGAGCCCTCTGATCTAGGTCTGCACTGTTTGCATATCAAGTACATGTATACTCATTCCCCCCGCCCATTCAAAGGATTAAGCTGTTCTGTGCTGTGAATGTGTGTCAACATTCGACTGAATTGTTGCGATGGAACATGAACAAAATCTATTTTAAACTCTCCACATCTCTGTACATGGGCACTGAATTCTCTATATATACACAAATTAACCAGTAATGTTGGCTCTACAAACTTTTACGCTCTTATTTCTGTTGATCATCTTTAAAAAAAATCCAACATGAAACCAAATCGGTCATGACATTATTGAAATACAGTAAAACCGATCTATAACGGCCACTAAATTACATCCAGTATTTTGTGCTAAAGGCAGGTGGCTGCCCTAAATACCAACTAATTAACACATTTTAGTGACCGCTATAGAGAGGTTTTGCTGTATGCTAACATACAAGGTCAAGAAAAATACTAATCTACCAAAACAAAATCTTGTCCTGTTGTTATCCAATGTACATAATGTTTTAGTATTTATATTCTTAAATATGTGGCACTAGGCTTAGCATTGAGATGAACTGTAGTCAAATTGCCGTAGGAACAATAATCTTAACAAAACTCCAGTGAACTAACAGCAAACAATTATATAGAAAGTTGAAAAACACTCAGCAACGGCCACTCTATTATTTCATAAGCAAACATAAAATCATGACCAGATGGTTCCTAATGGAGCCGTTTGATTTGGATCTACTGTTTAGCAAAGATGTGAAAAAAACTTTATATGAGGCAAAGGGTTAACCCATTACTATCTATGATCTATGATCCTATAGCTTCTGCAATGGTAAAAATAAAAAAATCTCGTTTATAATTTCAACAATATTTTATTCATGAAGAAAAGGATTGGACAACAGGCATAGCCTATGTAAGTCCTCTCCATTCTCGTTTATAATCCCATTACTAAAACTCAGCTGATATTCAGTCATCATTTCTTACATGAATATTCAACAGGTAAAGCCAAGTGGAAGCTTAAAGGACAAAAGTTATGCATGTAGCTTTCTGCATTACTTTCATTCTACATTAAGCAGGGACCTGCTTTTAAAGACACCGATGTTTATTTATCAAGTGCCTGCTATCGAGGGGTTCATCTGTATAGCATATGGAGAGCCATATTTACAAAACTTTAAAAGACTATTACTAAAGTAACAGATGTTGATACAGATGAGGTCTTAACATGCTAGCCCCAAAGTTGCAATTAGCTATTGAGATGAGATGCCTCCTAATCAACTGTTTGACATGCTGATCAAAACTAGAAATGTTTGCACAGGACATAGGTGGCCTTTTCACAACTGTCACAAACTTGTCCTTAATTTTGACCACAATTACATGTTACAGATCCGATATAAAAACATTTGTATATAAAGTTAGATAACTCTAGCTTTGAGGAGCAGTGAATGCTGTAAGATTTTCTGCATGTACGTAACACAGGCAAATCCATATGGAACACCACCCCAACACACAGATTGAGGCATAAGAAACAGAATAATTTACACCAGATTACAATTTTGCAAAGACATTCAAAAGTTAACGTAGGCCCCCTCATGAAAAGTGTATTGTACATGCAGCAACTTATCTGGATCAAACTCAGGACAGCTGGAGTATTAGAAATGTGACAGATGATCTAGGTCTGTTTGCAAATTATCTAATGTCTCTTGTTGATGTAAGGAATAAGGATGTCAGGAATATTAATGAGAAAAATGGCATATTAACATTGTAAATATTTGCAACATTTGGCAGAAACTGCAGACTCCAGTCTATATTATTCCATAAGGAAACACAGCAGACCCTGATCAGACAGCTCCTATAGGAGCTGTCTGATCTGGGTCTACTGTTTTCAAAGACATATTCATGGAATAGTGCATGCTGTCATCTGCAAAAATTATCGACAATTCTGAATTCTATTTTCCTTCACTTCTTCTCAAAAGTGCAATCAGGTTAAACTTTGGACCCTGAAAAGACTAAACCTGTTTCCATAGATATTCACAATTTGCCCTTAGTATGCAAAGAATATCTTATCTTGAAAAGCAATTATGCTGTCTTTTTTGATAAAAAATAAAGCTCAATTTCTGCTGATGTACAAGCATAATCTTCACCAATTGTTGTACAATTCTAAATTCATATAAACATAATTATGCAATAAAACACTTCGGATTACCTTGGAGAAAAATGGTAGTTAAGAACAAACATGATAAATTATAATCAAAACTGGTATCTTCAATGTTAAGACTGTTAGTTATAGGTATTGTTGATAAACTGGCTTGCTTACAAAACCAGAGTTTAATCCTTTTAATGTAGGAAAATGAGCTAGGAAGTCTTAATTGAATAGCATGACCAAGCACTTGCAATTAGATCAACCAAATGCCAAAGTGTGATAATGGTCTGCATCATTTGTAGTAGTTACTGTAGTAGGGAAAACCTGTCAACTCCCAGGTCTACACATGGTAGCTCAGTAGTTTGCCATGTACAACTTAACTCTTCATATGACACATGGGCAAATGAAATGTCAGTCAATTAAGCAACTTCATGACCCTTTTCATACTATGTGTGTTTTGAATGGCATTTGCAAACAGTTTGGATCCAGATGAGATGCCAAGTAACTCTGCGTCTTATCTGGATCCACATTGTTTGACACTCGGTCAATAGTTTCTCAAAGGAGAGAACAAATCGGAATACACAAATTGGAATTCAGTAAAAAATTCAGAAAATCAAGACTGAGCAGTCATTATTTCATCATGAGAAAAGTTTAAACATATTCATCTACTGATTCCCGGTAAAAAGAATAGCAGATATATATGTGTGACTGATTAAACAAGAGCCGTGTGTGGCGCCAACGCTCGTCTGATTTGGTGCTTGTCCAGCTAAATTAAAACTTTTTGAAAAAAATAAAGGGCTATCACTCTAAAATTTTGAAATTTATGGGTCTTGTGTAGGGGCCTTCTCCTCAATGAGAACTACCCATCTATAAAGTTTCATGTTGATACTGCATACTTTTCAAGTAATGAGCACATTAAAGTTTTTGCACGCCGCCGCAGACTACAACCCAGTGATCACAATAGCTCGACTTTTCTTCAAGACAGACGAGCTAAAAAACACATTACAGTAAAACCCCTCTTAAGCAGCTATCAAACAATTATGGGTCTGTTTGGCAAGTGGTTGCTTAATGCAGGTCAAAAGAAATACAGCTTTCCAATTACTTTTGCCCCGCATTAAGCAACCACCTGCCTTTTTAAACCCCTATGTTCAATAAATGAATGGTTGCTTAACCCTTTTCTTCATTTAAACAAGTTTTCACGCATTTGCAAACAGAGCAGACCCAGATCGGACGGTTCTTATAGGAGCCGTCTGATCAGGGTCTGCTCTATTTGCTAATGGTATTTGATAGATGTTTCTTTACTTTCTAAAATAGCTAGTGTTCCACCTTCCATCATCACTATTTTGTCCATGAATATTCAGTAGGTATTGAAATTTGGAATAAATAGAACAGGGAAAGAGTTAGGACCGATTCTACCATATATGAAGAGATCTATTTGCAATTGGTACCTTTATGATACTGGAATACTAAACACATGTAGCAAATACCGATTTACAGTAGGGTTATGATCAACATACTGTCACAGATCTTTAACTCTTTACCTAATGTATATTCATGCAAGTAACGACGATATCATCAACATTTATTGCCTGAATTTTTATAATAGCATATGAACACAAAATTTTTTGGCCATGGCAGAAGCTGTAGGAATCAGATCTATACAACGCTATGCATGCAAACACTGCAGGAGCCATCTGATCCAGGTCTACTTTGTTTGCACTGGCATCTCTATCAGGTAGAGGGTTAATACTGTATTCTATTATCCTGTCTACATGTGTGCCACCAGACAGTAACTACAAGTCTACAGAGCTCCAGATAAGATGCGTAAATCAAAATATTTTCAAGTATAACTTCTTTATTTCTCCACCAAACACCATGTTGTTTCCAGACGATTCTAAAGAGTGGTCACAAAATAGGGTTTGGTGGAGAAATGACAATTTTAGTATATGAGTACGTACCGTTATCTGTAGCTCCGAGTCTAAATGGGAACATGTTCGACAGTATATATTTCATACTCATATTATCTTGTTAACCCTTTCCTCAATGAATATTTATGCAAGAAAAGACATCATAATATTAGTTTAATCATTGTTATAATGGCGTTTATACATATGCCATTTTGGACTCAGACAGAACAGTAGAATAAAATCTGTATCATACCATTAGCAAACAGAGCAGACCAATAAGACAGCTCCTATAGGAGCTGTCTGATCTGGGTCTACTCTGTCTGCAAATGCGTATTTATGGAAAAAGGGGTTAACCCTTTCCCTCTTGAATATTCATGCAAGATGTACACAGAATTTCTTTGAAACTGTAGTCAGATCTATCATAATTTCATAAGCTAACAGAGCAGACAACACCCGAAGGAGCAGATATCTCCTCTGTTAGGAAAGGTGTCCCTATCAGTTAACCCTTTCAATGTTGCATATTCATATATGAAATAATGACATCATGAATATTAATTAGATTATTTTTCCTAATTACATATTAACAGGACATTTTGCCTCAGGCAGACACTGTAGAATCAGATCTATATTATACCATAAGCACACAGAGCAGACCTTGATCAGACGGCCAACTTCATAGGAGCCACCTGATGTAGGTCTACTGTGTTTGCAGATGCATGAAAAGGCATTTATATGACAAAGGGTTAAAGGGTTAATGAACAATGCTGTAATAACTCCATTCTGAATAGTCTATGACACTAGTGGTTTAAAGAGAAAAGTTGTTTTCAGTTTGCAAACAGTGTGACATAATTACCCCAAACCTATGTAAAAAGTGCAAATCCAAATCAGGATCCACAGTTTGGTACTCCAGTTTTATTTAACCCTTTCCTCCATAAATACGCCTTTCTATGCCTCTGTAAAAGTCACTTTAAGAAACCATTGTGATAAATAGAGCATTTGCTCCTATAGGAGCAAATGCTCTATTTATCACTGGTTTCAAACTACAACATTCTTAAATTTTACTTTTCTCTAGTAAATGCTCCTTTTCGGTAGATGCATTCAAAGAGGTTGGGTCTAAAAACAGCCTATGGAGGAAAGGATAAAAACTAACAGAACGCAATACCAAATTGGCTTATTTAACCCTTTACCTCTTCAACATTCATAAAAGAAATAATGGCATCATGAAGATTTATTAGCCAATTTTGTATAATGTAAACTTTTCAAAAGACTTTTTTTTTCATCGACAAATATTGGTGAATTGGTTTATATCATGTCAAAAGCAAATGAGTAGACCCTGATCAGACAGCTCCTACAGGAGACGTCTGATCTGGGTCTACTATGTTTGCAAAGGAGTGAAACGGTGTTAATATGAAGGATAAGGTTAAACTAATAAGTAGGTGGAGCTGGGAGATCAGATATCCTGATATTTAGGGTAAAATTCCGACTAGAACCAACCCTAGTAAGAAGAGACAATTTCTAGTCAGGATCTCATGTACAATTTATAATGAAATGCGTCCTATGTTGATTAATGTCAAACAGTGTAGATCCCAATTAGATGTCATCTTTTGAATATCTTGACTAGTCTTGGTCTATTCTGTTTGCAAAGCCTCAACACCGTTTCTTACAGTGAAACTCATTTCTAGCAAACAATAGGCCAGCTTTATCAGGCAGAAGTTATTAAAATAACAAATACATGACTATCACAATTAATAATATCTTCACAGAGTAGAGCTGGGTGGGGCTGGGCTGGGCTGGGGCAGGTTGGGTGTGGGGTAAAATTAACTCTGCACACTAGTAGCAAAATTTGTGATAACCTAGATGCAAACAACCTGGATCCAAATGAGATGCCAAGTAACTTGGTGTCTTGTCAAGACCTAAGCTGTTTTGACACTAACTGTAATTTTTAGGAGAAATGGAAAGAAAATATAGTTAACTGTCGCAGACGACACTGACTTTTCATGCAGAGTTAAGGGGGAGGGGAAACGTCAATATAGTAGTCTTTGTCAATCACAGTCAATGGAACGTCATTTTGTATAAAAATACCATCAGTGATTTAAAATTAAAATAAAACAACACATTTCTCTTGCCTCTAAGCATGGAATAAACTTGAGTCTAGGTGTATAGTTTTCCCACAGAATACACTTTTTATCACTTCACTATGAGGCTTATTATCTTGTATCATATCAAACATTTTGATTTCATCCAATTCCACAATTCACTTGGATTTTCTGTAAAATTGCTTTGTAGTTGACAAGTCAATTGGTGAACACATATCTAATACATCACAGCTCTCTAATTCTCCCTAACCCCTCTCTCCCATTGTCCAATAAAAATGAACACAATTCCAATGTACCACTCACTCTCTTATATTCTCTCTCTCTATTTTACTCCCTCCCTTCTTTCTCTCTCTCTCTTTCTCTAATTGTTCTCTTCAAACCCTATCACTGTATCTTATGGCAGCTGAGATCATTTTAAACCACAGTTCATTCACCTAATTAGCTGTCTGATAGAATCACCTGTCACTAGTGATAACTGATGCACCTGCACCAGAGTAAAAGAGTTTTGTCAAGTATGTCACTGCACAAGTACATTCTTCATCACTGTGTACCACCATCCTTTCTCCACTTTATGCATCCTTGTTTCTTTCTAGTCATAACTCCTTATCTATACAGAATTATTCACGTAATTCCATTCTTACACAGATCACTTTACAATCTCCTCTTCTTCTGTCAATTGGCTATATCCAATACCATCCTAAGTCCTGTGCTTGTGCTTTCTGCCGTCAGTCGGAGTCGTATATCCCGTCTCTCCTCTCTCTCTGTTTTAACTTTCTCGCACTGATGTTCTTTTGCTCCCTGTCGTCCTCCGTCTATGATATTTCTCGTCGTCGTGTCCCGTAGTCCTGCAGTGGTCTGGATGAGGCTGTCCGGTAGCTGGTCTCCATGTCACCGTCTCGTCGATGGGGGGTAAGGACCTTGAATTAACATCGGACCATCAATTTACCATACATTGTTCATGTACGCTCAACTGATGAATGGGGGGACCAAATGCTGTACATTCCATTTTCTCCCGTCTAAAACTGGAAGCCACCCACTGGAGCATTTCCCTGGCCTTTAAACTGGAACTGATCTGAGTTTTGGTCTACCTCAGGGGCAATGGCTCTATCTTCTTCCTCAGTTCCAAAATAGCGCTCAATCATGTCAAAAGCTTTCTGGTAGATCTCCCTGTTTTCATGGCTCTGCAGGAACTCTATCTTGTCTAAACCTGTCAGCAGAAAAACAAACATATTGGACATGAGGAAAAGCATATTACTAAGTTTGTACATCATATAAATCACTTTACCAAATACTATTTATCCTTTACTGGGTTCTAAATAAGGTGTACAGTAAAGTATCATTAATAGGACCACTCAAAAGATTTTTTAAACAGGTGGTAGCTTAATACAGGATAAAAGTTATGCAGAAAGCTCATATAGGAGCTTTCTGCATTACTTTAAACCTGCATTAAGCAACCATTTACACACTCACATGTTAATTAAGGAACTTCAGTGAGCAAGCTCACAAACCCCATGCTGCCACATTGTCAGAGAAAAAAGGGGTTCCCAATGACAGATTCCTATGAAAATCAAACTCATCCAAGCTTTTATTCATGACAATTCTTAAATCAAACTTAAGAAAAACTCGTCAAGAAGTGAAAGTGCTAGATGAGCAACAATGTATTAGGATACAGACGGACTGATGGACGGACGGGTCTACACGGTTGCATTTAGAGTGAGATTTTACTATATTTAGGAAATTCTCATAGAATGGTCTCTCCGAGGTGATTCTTATAAGTATCAATATGATAGGGATTGGCTGAGAAACCAATATTACACCTCAGCTCAGTCTTCATCGTCACAAAGAAAAAATTGATGTCTGCTAAAAGGGTCATATAAATTATTATTCTGCAAGAAGCAAAAATTCCACTTGTCCTGTATGTGATATGCCCTTGTTTCTTTATATTGCAGCGCAAGTGAGTTTCTTGTCCATCTTTGACCATATTGAAGGACAAGTGACCACTTAAAAAAGTTTTTTTTCCACTTGTTCTGATTTTTTTCTTTCCATCATAAGCATGATCAAAGTATGACAATGTGTGATGCAGATAAGACTGGGTTCCTTGCTTTGCAAATTAGTAGCTGTTTACAAACGTTATCAAGTGTATATTGTTTTGATTTTATCTTGCATGCTGTGCAACAAAGTAACAGTAGTTGTTTTTCTGTGTGTATTTGATTGCCCAATTCAATGTTTCTATAAGCTTAATCCTTTCCCTCTGAATATTCATGTTACAAATAATGACATCATGAATATTTATTAGCTCACCTTATATTTTGTACACCAGATTTTTTGGTATTGGTAAAAGCTATAGTCAGCTCTATCATAATTTCATAAGCAAACAGCAGACTCTAATCAGAAGATTCCTATTTGAGCTATCTGACCAAAATCATGAAAAAGCCTTTCAAAGATTTGTGTTGATTTAAATGAAAAGGTTAACTCATTTTCTACTAGGCTATTTTTAATTAATCAACTGAAAAGGAGCATTAACTAGAGAAAAGGAAATCTTTTAGAATTTTGTAATTTGAAACCATTGTGAAAAATAAAGCATTTGCTCCTATAGGAGCAAATGCTATATTTATCACAATGGTAATTTTATAGAGGCGCAAAAATGCGTCACTAGGGGGCAATGTGTTAATACTTCTTTTTCACTTCTTGTCATGTATAATTTTTGTAAGTTAAAAGCTCAGAAAAGCTTGTGTTATCCATGACTGCATCATCCGACATGGAATAAATATTTATTCATTTCACATAATCCTTTGAAAACTGGAAACAAGCTAAATGCCATTTGCAAAAACAATGAAAACCCCAATAAGAGGGCTCCTAGGACCCCTCCAATTAGGGTCTGCACGGTCTGTCATTCAGAAGTTTAATCTGTTCATGCTAAACACAATTCTTATCAAACAATGATGGTGAGTTCCACTTTGAAATTCATCATTCATGGGTTAACCCATTCCCTCATATTGACGACTGTAAAAGTAACTTTGTGAAACCATTGTGATAAATTGAGCAAATGCTCTATTTATCACAATGGTTTCAAACTACAAAACTCTAAAATTTTCCTTTTCTCTAGTTAATGCTCCTTTTCGGTAGATTTATTCAAAGAGGTATCTAAAAATTGCCTATGAGGGAATGGGTTAATAAAGTTCTACCTACCATAACACTCCTCTATCATAACTGCATAGGGGTTGGTGCCGCTGTGAACTTTGGCATCCTGCTCGCCCAGTCTAAGAATGTTCTCTAGGCCATTCAGGGCAACCTGTACAATCTTGCTGTCCATAACAGTCAGCAGGTCACACAGAGGTGGGATACAGCCTTGTTCAACTAAAAACCTGTAAGAACAACAAAGTAAATTAACGAACCATGCAACAAATAATCAACCCTTTTCCTTTTGAATATTAATGCAAAATATAATGACATTATAAATATTTATTAGCTGAAATTTTACAAAGGCATATGTACATAGGAATTGTTGGTATTGGTAGAAGCTGTAGTCTGATCCATTATACTTTCATAACCCTTTCCCTCATATAAACGTGTTTTCATGCATTTGCAAACAGAGTAGACCTAGATCAGACGGCCCCTAGAGGAGCCGTCTGATCAGGGTCTGCTCTGTTTGCTAGTGGAATTTGACAGATCTGTTTCTTTACTTTCTAAAATGGCTACAATGTACCGCCTTCCATATTTCATTATAACTTTTTTGTCCATGAATATTCAGTAGGTATTGAAATTTGAAATAAACATAGAACAGGGAATGGGATAAGCAAACAGCAGACCCTGATCAGACGGCTCCAGTAAGAGCCATCTTACATGTGTCTACTGCAGACCTTTATTAGACGGCTCCTGTAAGAGCCATCTTACCTGGGTCTACTGCAGACCCTTATTAGAGGGCTCCAGTAAGAGCCATCTTTCCTGGGTCTACTGCAGACCCTTATTAGATGGCTCAAGTAAGAGCCATCTTACCTGGGTCTACTCTGTTTGCAAAGGATGAAAAAGACATTTATATCAAGGAAAGAGTTGTGTCCATTATGTATCTAGCAGTAAGTTCTTTCTATGCTTTGTATATTTTTTCCCTAAAGAACATGTCTTATCACCATATCAAAACGCAACATGTCAAGTATTAAATTTTCTTTAACCCTTTCCCTCTTGAATATTCATGTCAGCAATACTGGCATCACGAGTATTTATTAGCTAAATTTTTATAATGTCAAATGTATACATGGGTGTATGGTATTGGTAGAAATTGTAGACAGATCTATTATAAATTCATAATCAAACAGAACCGACCCTGATCAGACATCTCCTACAGGGGATTTGGTTTTGGTGTTTATTTTTTTTGTCGTTTTAACAGTATTTCAGTCACATCACGACCTCCTGCTAATTACAGGTGGAGGAAGACCCCAGAGTTTCTTCTGTGCACGGAACAAATTGCATCGTTTCGTGCACAGAACATCCAAGTACAACCACCGACCTACCACAAGCCAGCTGGAAGGCTTCCTCACATGAACAATCCAAATGCACAGTCTGACAGACCGAGATTCGAACCCACAGTGATGAGGGGCTAAGCGATTGTCATTCGAAGACCATAACCGCTCAGCGACGGAGGACCCCTACAGGAGATGTCCAATCTGGGTCTACTCTGTTTGCAATTGTGTGAAAAAGCGTTCATATAAGGGAAAGGGTTCATAATCATTTTCCTAAGTAATTTATCAAAATAAGGAATTGTAGCAATAGAGGAATGCTCATTCTTTAACAAGCCTCAGTTTCCTCCACTGCAGATTTGTGTATTTTCTTTGCAGAAAGATCATAGTCATACAGGGGCTACAACCGTCCAAGGAGACGAATAACTAACTCTATTCACAAATTTTACTCAAAATCACCAACAAGATCACTGCAATCATCTGTTAAAAAAACCCCTCCAATTTTCATTTTTTAAGCCTACACCTTTCAGTGCAAAATTATATGAATAGTTCATTTTTTTCACTTCAAAATTCAGTCTATGTCTTGCTAATTTAATACTTTGATGGAAATTTTGTTTATTACTACTAAATTCAAATCAATAACTAGAGGTTTTTGTCACAAAAACGGATGTCTCCCCTCTAATAAAAACAATATGTAAAGGGAAATCACTAAAAATGTTATGGACTTGATGAATGATACTTCCCCTCATTATGCTCTTTCCACACCACATATTTCAAGAAGAAAATGATAACAGCTAATATTTACATTCGCCCTGCAACGTCCTTATATAACCTTATTCTAAAAAGAAAGTTGCATAACCTCATGAACACCGGAAACACGTCATTCATTTCTTAAATATAAGAAATACAATGGAATATAAATATAAGAAATAAATGAAGTGCTCCCGGTGTTCATGTGTTATGCAACGCATAGCTTTACGAGCAAAGATTCACGTGAAGCCCTTTGGGCTTCACTAACTTTGCTCGTAAAGCTATGCGTTGCATAACCTCATGAACACCGGAAGCACGTCATTCATTTCTTAAATAACTTCAAAAATACTGATACCAGATTTATGGCCCTTGTGCATGACACTTACTTTCATCATGCTCTTTCCATAAATGAAATGTCATTCCAGTAGCATCAGTCGAACAGGAGTTATTGATCGGACAAAAAATGTAACAAAGGGCAATAACTCCAAAAGTATTGAAGCCAGAGTTATGGCCTTTGTTCATGACACTTTCTCTCATCATGCTCTTTCCATGTATAAAGTTTCAATACAATGGCAAGAGCCATGTAGGAGTTATCGTCCGGACAAGAAAGCATTCAACAAATGTAACAAATGTACAAGGGGCAATAACTCTCAATTTATTGAAGCCAGAGTTAAGGACCTTATGCATGACAAATTATCTTATCATGATCAATCCATGTATGAAGTTTCACTCCAATGGCATGTGCCATATAGGAGTTGTCATCCTGACAAAAAATTGTGTTTTTTTTACAAAGGGCAATAACTCCAATATTAGTGAAGCCAGAGTTATGGACCTAATGAACATGACACTTTCTCTTATCATGATCTTTGCATGTATGAAGTTTCAATCCAATGGCATGAGCCATATAGGAGTTATCGCCCGGACAAAAAATTTGTTGAAAAAATTACAAGGGCAAAAACTCCATTATTAATGAAGCCTGAGTTATGGACCTTGTGTATGACACTTCCTCTCGTTTTGATCTTTCCATATATGAAGTTTCAATCCAATGGCATGAGCCATATAGGAGCTATCGTCCGGACAAAAGTGTGAATTTTTTTACAAGGGGCAATAACTCCTATATTAGTGAAGCCAGAGTTATGGACCTTGTGCATGACACTTCCTCTCATTATGCTCTTTCCATATATGAAGTTTCAATCAACTGGCATCAGGTATATTGAAGTTATAGTCCGGACAAAAAGTGTGACGGACAGATGGACAGACAGACAACTCTCACGAAAACAATATGTCTCCCCCATATAAATATGGGGGGAGACATAATAATGCAACATTGATTTGAGCCTGCTCAGTGACTTCTGAGTATTTGATCAGGCACATTTCTCGATTTAAAACTCTCTTTTCTGCAAAACAAATGTCAATTATAGTAAATTAAACATAAGAAATTGGTAAATATGGGTCCCAAACAAAATGCATGTTTATCAAGGATTGTTGAAATGTTACAAGATTGTAACTGCAAAAGAACTTTACTATAAAGCTTAAATTTAAGATTGTAAGTGAAACTGGGGTTTGGTTAACATATTTAACCTAAATTTCAGGACACCAAATCTTGAACTTCCCTCTCCATCTACTGCAAAGCAGAAGTCAATTTGGCAGAGTTGACAACTATTTAATTTGCATATAATGGATACATTTAATTGAAAACAAAGATAAATCTATGATGTTATGAAAATAAATATTGACCATGTTCCTTTTACTTTGGTTAAATTTGTTATAATGTAAAGATTAATTTAGCAATGTGTAGCAATGAAGGAAAACTCGTTCTTTAACAAGCCTCAGTTTCCTCCACTGCAGTTTTCTGTATCGCCTTTGCAGAAAGGTCGTAGTCATACAGGGGTACAACCGTCCAAGGAGACGAAGAAAAGTTAAAAATGAATTTTACTTGAAAACGGTTTTGACAAAAATCGTGAATATTTCCATCAGAGCAAACTTTCTTTGAATGTTTCTGGCTATACAAACTGGAAACAATATCAGGGCTTTTGAGATTCAAATGAGTAGTCAACTTTGTGTTTGGTGGAGTAATAGACATAACTCTTTACTCCATGAATACTTGTGTAAGAAAAATGTTAATATTGATCAGAAACTAAAGAATCAGATCTATACAATTCCAAAAGCAAACTGGGCAGATCATGATCAGAAAGCTCCTACAGGAGCCTTCTGATCTGTGGTCTAGTTTTCAAAAGCTTAAAAGACATTTATACGGAGTAAAGGGTTAAGCACAGCTTTAGATAAGGATCACTCCAATGAGTAACTAGAAAACCTACTCAGAGAGGGCCCTGTAATCAATGGCAGATAACTCTAGACATAGTGATCTGACTGAACCCAAAAACTATCTATAGGCGTCTTCCTCTGGTAATACAAAGAATATGCCCTTAATATGAAACCAATATGTGAAGTACTGTTTGAGTTATAGTGTGAAGTACTGTTTGAGTTATCGCGTCACATCAAGTGTTGACAGACGGACGGACAGACAGAAAATGTGATTCCTATAGGGCTCCAGCATTTTCAATGCAGGGCCCTAATAACAAGACAGGGTTATAACAATAACAAAGAATAAGAGATTATGATAGATCATTACTCATGTTATCTGCAGCTGCAGACATGAGCATCTGAAATTCTCTTATTATCCAGTGATCTGTTAAACCGAATACATTGCATTAACATAGTTTATATGGTGTTAACAGTACCTGATCTGCTCTGGTGACCCGCCAGAGGTAGCATTTGTGATGGCCCAAGCTGCCTCCTTTCTCGTCTTAAAGTCAGCACGGCCTAGAATGTCTATCAACACTGGGAATATGTTGGCGTCTATTACAGCCTGCAACAGATACACAAACAAACCATTACTACATGAATATTTATGTCAGAAATAATGCCATACATATTAATTAGGTCAACTTTAATAATAGCACATCAATTTTTAGCCATGGCAGACACTGTATAATCATATCTATACTACTTTTTAAGCAAACTGAGCAGACCCTCATATTAACGAACATATTAGTTCTTAAATACGAGATAACACAAGTGTGTTCGGAGGAACACATGTGTCACCTGCTCGTAGCTGACACAAAAACTTATTGTTAATATGAACAAGAGATGTTTGTAAAACATGTATACCCCCCCCCCCCAAGACCCCAAGACCTTTGATCTAGTGACCTCAACTATAGAGGTCATCCAGTGGTCATGACTAATCACCAAAGCAACTTTGAAGATCCTAAGCCAAACCACTGATCATTTATTGATCTGAAAACATTTCACAAGTTAAGGTCATGGTGACCTTGACCTTTGACCTAGTGACCTCAACAACTATAGGGGTCATCTAGTGGTCAGGACCAACTACCACAGCAAGTTTGAAGATCCGGAACCAAACCATAGAGCAGTTATTGATTGGAAACCATTTCTCCAGTTAAGGTCATGGTGACCTTGACCTTTGACCTAGTGACCTAAAAAAAACAACAGGAATCATCTAGTTGTCATGACCAACCACCTAAGCAAATTTGAAGATCCTAAGCCAAACCCATTAGCAGTTATTGATCAGAAACCATTTTACAAGTTTAGGTCATGGTGACCTTTACCTTTGACCTAGTGACCTCAAAAATGATAGGGGTCATTCAGTGGTCATGACCAACTACCGCAGCAAGTTTGAAGATTCTAAGCCAAACCCTTGAGCAGTTATTGATCGGAAACCAGTTAAGAGCATGCTGACCTTGACCTTTGACCTAAAAATCAATAGGGGTCATCTAGTTGTCATTACCAACCACCACAGCAAATTTGAAGATCCTAAGCCAAACCATAGAGCAGTTATTGATCGCTAACCATTTCACCAGTTAAGGTCATGGTGACCTTGACCTTTGACCTAGTGACCTAAAAAACAATTAGACTCATCTTGTTGTCATGACCAACCATCTCAGCAAATTTGAAGATCCTAAGCCAAACCCTTGAGCAGTTATTGATCAGAAACCATTTTACCAGTTAAGGTCATGGTGACCTTGACCTTTGACCTAGTGACATCAAAAACAATAGGAGTCATCCAGTGGTCATGACCAACTACCACAGTAAGTTTGAAGATTCTAAGCTAAACCCTTGAACAGTTATTGATCAGAAACCATTTAACCAGTTAATGTCATGGTGACCTTGACCTTTGACCTAGTGACCTAAAAATCGATAGGGGTCATCTAGTGGTCATGACCAACTACCACAGCAAGTTTGAAGATTCTAAGCTAAACCCTTGAGCAGTTATTGATCGGAAACCATTTAACCAGTTAAGGTCATGGTGACCTTGACCTTTGACCTAGTGACCTCAAAATCAATAGGGGTCATCCAGTGGTCATGATCAACTACCACAGCAAGTTTGAAGGTTCTAAGCTAAACCCTGAAGCAGTTATTGATCGGAAACCATTTAACCAGTTAAGGTCATGGTGACCTTGACCTTTGACCTAGTGACCTCAAAATCAATAGGGGTCATCTAGTGGTCATGTCCAACCACCACAGCAAGTTTGAAGATCCCAAGCCAAACCCTTGAGCAGTTATTGATCGGAAACTATTTAACCATTTAAGGTCATGGTGACCTTGACCTTTGACCTAGTGACCTCAAAAACAATAGGGGTCATCTACTTGTCATGACTAACCACCACAGCAAGTTTGAAGATTCTAGGCCAAGGCGTTTCTTAGTTATCATTCGGAAACCATCGATCTACCGACCGACCGACCGACATGTGCAAAGCAATATACCCCCATTTTTTCAAAAGGGGGGTATAAAAAGGGGAATAACTAAAAAATTATTGATGATAGAGTTGTGGCCCTTGTGCATGACACTTCCTCTCATCGTGCTTGATCCATGTGTGAAATTTGAAATCTCTATAATGATTAGTTTAGAAACGACAGCCAAAAAACGAAAGTGTGACGGACAGACAGACAGAAAAGTGATCCCCAAGTGACACACTGCCTCTCGGCAGGTGACACAAAAACTATTTTCTTGCATTTAACCCTTTCCATAAATATTCATCTAAGAAAAAATGACATCATGAATATTCATTAGCTGAATACTTACATTGGCATATATACACAGGATTTTTAGGTTTAGTAGAAACTGTAGCCAGATATAAATCCGAAAGCTAATAGAGAAGACCCTGGCCAAACGGCTCCTAGAAGATTTGTTTGATCTGGGTCAATTGTGTTTGTAAAGGCATGAAAAAGCATTTATATGAGGGGAAGGGTTAAATGCCTCTCTGCAAGTTGACCAATAATGTACAAACTTTTTTTTTTTCACTGATCATAACATATAACTGAACAAATATCAAAATTATGGATTGAAGTGTAGCAATAGAGGAAAGCTCATTCTTTAACAAGCCTCAGTTTCCTGCACTGCAGATTTCTGTATCGTCTTTGCAGAAAGATCATAGTCATACAAGGGCTACAACCGTCCAAGGAGACGAACATAATTTGTTTGTTAGTCTGTTAGTCTAAGATTTAAAGGTTATATAGGTCACAGTCCGGTGTATTGCTTTGCATATACAGTATAATGCCATATTTCAAGGACTGACGGGGATAAAAAACAACTTCGGATTATTACAATACTCGAAAGATCCAATAGCATTTTGTGATTGAGCATTGTTAGACAATGACAGGAACCTTTTTTTTTTTTTTTAAAAAAAGCATTAATTATAAATTTCAACCTGCATAATTATAAAATGCAGAAATTCTTTCCCGATATAAGTGGTTCTAGAAAACACAGTTCACAATGGCCTGCGGTCTTTCACTAGTGGTCGGGTCTGTTCAACAACACTTCACAATAAACCCGACATTTGTTTCAAACTATCAGACATATCCCTAAAATCATCTTATACTGTTATATTAATGGGTTTTATTTTCCATATTTTTCCATTTGTCGCCATTCATTTAGTGGGTGATGTTGCCTTTTGCACCACAGCCTATTTCTAATTACCTGTATCTGCATTCTATTTCCAGCTGTAATATTAGAGATGGTCCAGCACGCCTCTTTTCTTATTGACTCTTTGGAGCTTCCAAGCAGGTGTAACAAGCATGGCAATGCTGAACAACTCAGGATAACCTGAAAGTTAAGTCACAATGAATTGTATAGGTTAATCAAGAAACCAACCGTTGAAATAAAACATGTACTGTGAAATTCACACACAGTAGAACCGGTCTGAAGCGATCATTCTTTCCAGGCCTTTTTTCGACAATTTTGGGGAAAATCCAATCAATAATTTGGAATATTTTCTCACTAAAACTCATTGATTTGGAAAGCATTTTTGAGCACTTTAATCCTTAGCCTGCTATAGAAATGTGGTCTGCTTAACCTGTGACAGTTTTCACTTCTGATTTGTTCAAGCTTTTGAGAACATATTGACAGAGTGTCATCTTTGATCTTGAATCGCCTAGCTACTCGACATCTCATCTGGATCCAAGCTGTTTGCAAATGTCAGGTTGGTCATGCAACTCTTTCCATCATATAAATGCTTTTTCACACCTTTGCAAATATAGCAGACCCAGATCAGTCGGGTCCTGTATGAGTCACCCGATCAGGGTTTGCTATATTTGTAAATGGAATTATAGAGACACGATTCCTCAAATTCTGCAAAGGTAAACAAATCCTTGGTGTTCATGCACCAGTATAAAAATTCAGCTAATAAATATTCATAAGTGTCATGAATACTGAACAGGTAAAGGGTCAATATTCAGAAAGGTAGGAGCCGGTTTTTATTATTAACCCATTCCCGCACAGGCCATTTTTAGATCCAAGTTCTTTGATTAAATCTACCAACAAGAGTACCGCATACGGTACATAATACGCCCACTTGCAAACTTTCTCCGATTCAACATGCCTTATAAGTGTTGACATTTTCTAATCTGTGCTTCAGATCTTGATTTCCATACTAAGGTGATACCATTTTATTAAATAAAAAAGTTACAGCTAATCCTCATATTTGCAGATTTTTGAAAAGTGCAACGGCCATAACTCTGTAAAGACAAACTAAATGAACCTCAAAATAAACTCAGCTTCAGATTGTGTTGCTTAAAACATTTCTGTTCAGTTTCATTTATATCATTTTAATAGTTTTCCCAGAAAACAAGAGACAAACTAAAAGCTGACCGACAAACAAAGCCACGAACACACATTTTTTTTTAGTTCAAGGACCATAACTTTAGAATAAAATGACTTACCAAACATCCCGCAATATATGTGAAAATTCATATTAAGGTTTAACCATATAAAAAAAATTGAAGTAAATATCATTTCAAATGAAAAAGTTATGGCCATCCTCATATATATTTGCATAGATTTGCATTATTTCTTTTAATTTGTTTTAATTTCTTTTAAGTGCAAGGGCCATGACAAATCAAATGAACCTCAGAATTGACTTAGCTTCAGGTCTTGATGCATTAAACATGTGTGTGATGTTTCATTAATATCTGTCAAACAGTTTTCCCAGAAAACAGCGGACAAACTATATGCATATATTTGCATTATTTTTTAAGTAAAAGGGCCATAACTCTGAAACGAAAAATCAAATGAACCTCAGAATCAACTCAGCTTCAGATCTTGATGCATTAAACATTTGTGTGAAGTTTCATTAATATCTCTCAAATAGTTTCCCAGAAAACAGCGGACAAACTATTTGCATTATTTTTAAGGACAAGGGCCATAACTCTGAAACTAAAAATCAAATGATCCTCAGAATCAACTCAGCTTCAGATCTTGATGTATTAAACATTTGTGTGAAGTTTCATTAATATCTCTCAAATAGTTTTCCCAGAAAACAGCAGACAAACTATTTGCATGTATTTACATTATTTTTTAAGTAAAAGGGCCATAACTCCGAAACGACAAAGCAAATGAACCTCAGAATCGACTCAGCTTCAGATCTTGATGCATTAAACATTTGTGTGAAGTTTCATTAATATCTCTCATATAGTTTTCCCAGAAAACAGCGGACAAACTATATGCATATATTTGCATTATTTTTTAAGTAAAAGGGTCATACCTCTGAAACGAAAAATCAAATGAATCTCAAAATTGACTCAGCTTCAGATCTTGATGCATTAAACATTTGTGTGAAGTTTCATTAATTTCAGATTTTTTTTATTTTTTTTATTAATATCTCTCAAATAGTTTTCCCAGAAAACAGCGGAAAAACTATTTGCATGTATTTGCATTATTTTTTAAGGACAAGGGCCATAACTCTGAAAAGAAAAATCAAATGATCCTCAGAATCAACTTAGCTTCCGATCTTGATGCATTAAACATTTGTGTGAAGTTTCATTAATATCTCTCAAATAGTTTTCCCAGAAAACAGCGGACAAACTATTTGCATGTATTTACATTATTTTTTAAGTAAAAGGGCCATAACTCCGAAACGACAAATCAAAATGAACCTCAATATCGACTCAGCTTCAGACCTTGATGCATTAAACATTTGTGTGAAGTTTCATTAATATCTCTCATATAGTTTTCCCAGAAAACAGCAGACAAACTATTTGCATTTTTTAAGTAAAAGGGCCATAACTCCGAAACGAAAAATCAAATGAACCTCAGAATCAACTCAGCTTCAGATCTTGATACATTAAACATTTGTGTGAAACAGTTTTCCGAGAAAACTGCGGACAAACAAAATGTTGACGGACGAACGAACGAACGAACGAACGAACGGACGGACGGACAGGGCCACGCCAATATACGACCACCTTTATTAGGTGGGCGTATAAAAAGGAGAAACCATTTGGATAAATACAGCATTTGCTCCACATGAGCAAAGGCTCTATCAAAATGGTTTCACAAAAATACTTTTACAGAAGCGTCAAAAGGCGTCAATATGCGGGAATGGGTTAAGCAGGTTAATGGTTAAAGTAGTACTAGAGATAAACACACAAGGTTCTTGGAATAATAATTGAACAAATGAAGACTTCTTTGAATTCAACATTACAACTACTTGGTACAAGCTTGCTATGAGAGAGCTTACCTGTGTCTGGTAGTCGTCTCCTGTTACAATATTCCCAACCACTCTCAAGGCAGCCGAAACAACACTTTGGTGATTGTGCCTGCAAGATATAAAAAAATATTAAGTTAATCATGACCCAAGGTTATAGAAGTTTTTGTTTGAGCCCGAGTTCATTCTCAAGCATCTGATTGGTCCGATTTTGATGTTGATCAAAATCTGTCCAATCCGATGCTTGAGAATGTTACGTACTAAGACTCAAGAAGTTTAATAAGCTTGGACCCTTGATTGAAGTTGATTCCTTTTCTATCGAAGTTTCCAAATCTAAGAGATCAACAAGAGCACCTCAAGTGGATGCCAATGATGGCTTGTGCATGTAAATAAATGGCTTAAAGGGCAATAATTCTTTAAATATGCATGCTAGAGTAATGGCCTTGTATCAGATTGCAGCCCTTCTGATAGTGAACAATGATAAAGAGAAGCCATGGCAAAATTTCAATAAAGTATGGTGAATATTAAGTTTTACTGCAAGGAGTAGAATGGAATATGTTAAGTTCAAACTCCTGCAGTTGTCTTACAAGACTGATTTTGACTAATCAGACCTTCCGAGTCACAGAATGACAGTGTAATTTATCAAAGTTTCAATTCAATATGTACTTGAGTAGCTATTACAGAGATATAAACTTAGCCATTGTAAATGTCCATGTCTAATTTCTAATCACCCCAATCCTGGTAAGTAACTCAATATCTTATGGAGAACAAAGTTGTTTGACATTTGGTTGGCCGTTTCTCAAAAAGCTTAAATAAAGTGAAGGCAAAACTTGCAACAGATCGGAATATAAAGTAGATATGGTTTGTACAACATAATAAAGGTTAAACCCATTTATATATAATCTGTTGAATAATCGAAATCGGTTCCTCCTTTTCTGGATATTAAAATCTTGTATCAAAATTTATCACTGACGAAACTGATTATTATGACAAACAGTGCAGACCCTGATCACAAGGTTCCCTCAGGAGCCCTTTATCTTGATCTACTGTTTGCAAAGGTCTTATATACTTGGGTTTCCACACATAAGGGTTTTATCTGTTCTTTCTCTATTCCACCACCATCATTGTTCATTAGTATCTACAGAAAACTTTGTGTTTCGTACTCACATGAGGAGTTCTACCAGTCGTCTACAGACACCCGAGTCTATCACAGCCTGTATCTTTTCGTTGGGGCCATCAGACAGATAAGACAGAGCCCAGCAGGAATCTGCAAGCACATCTTTATCCATGTGGAACAGTAGCCGAGCCAGAACTGGTAGCGAGGGTGACACCTAGTAAAGAGGAAATAGTAAATTAGCTGGCAAAGGGACACATGCTAAAATTGTGATATAAACCTCGATTTTTTGACTGATGCCTCATCTCAATTTCTTGATCTATACAAGTGCATGTTTCAGGGGTTGAAAAATCCACTTGTATGCTTTTTTTGAAGAATAGCAACAACTCTCATAGAAAGACATAATTAACCCTTTCCTCCATTAATACGCCTTTCCACGCCTCTGTAAAAGTCACTTTTTGAAACCAATGTGATAAATAGAGTGAGTGAGTTGGGTTTAACATCCAACCAACAGTATTTCAGTTATATGCAAATGCTCTATTTATCACAATGGTTTTAGAACTACAAAATTCTGAAATTTTCCTTTTCTCTTGTTCATGCCCCTTTTCGGTAGATTTATTCAAAGAGATTGGATCTAAAAATAGCCTATGAGGGAATGGGTTAAGGAGTAAAGGATTAATGAATCAGTCATGCTGAGGTATAACACAATTCTTATATAATGCAGCTTGAAAACCTAAAACTAAACAAGAGATGTTTGCAAAACATGTATACCCCCAAGACCCCCTGACCTTTGATCTAGTGACCTCAACTATAGAGGTCATCTAGTGGTCATGACTAATCAACACAGTAACATTGAAGATCCTAAGCCAAACCACTGATCATTTATTGATCTGAAAACATTTCACAAGTTCAGGGCATGGTGACCTTGACCTTTGACCTAAACAATTATAGGGGTCATCTAGTGGTCACGACCAACCACAACAGCAAGTTTGAAGATCCCGAACCAAACCATTGAGCAGTTATAAATCCGAAACCATTTCATCAGTTAAGGTCATGGTGGCCTTGACCTTTGACCTAGTGAACTCAAAAACAATAGGGGTCATCTAGTTGTCATGACCAACCACCACAACAAGTTTAAAGATCATAAGCCAAACCCTTGAGCAGTTATTGATTGGAAACCATTTCACCAGTTAAGGTTAGGGTGACCTTGACCTTTGATCTAGTGACCTCAATAAACAAATGGGGTCATCTAGTTCATATGATCAACCTACATAGCAAGTTTGAAGATCCTAAGCCAAACCCTTGAGCAGTTATTGATTGGAAACCATTTCACCAGTTAAGGTCATGGTGACCTTGACCTTTGACCTCAAAAACTATAGGGTCCATCTAGTTGTCATAACCAACCACCACAGCAAGTTTGAAGATCCTAAGCATAACCCTTGAGCAGTTATTGATCGGAAACCATTTCACCAGTTTACTTCATGGTGACCTTGACCTTTGACCTAGTGACCTCAAACACAACAGGGGTCATCTAGTTGTCATGACCAACCACCTAAGCAAGTTTGAAGATCCTAACCCAAACCCTTAAGCAGGTATTGATAAAAAAACAACATTTTACCAGTTAAAAGTCATGGTGACCTTTGACCTAGTGACCTAAAAAACAATAGGGGTCATCCAGTGGTCATGACCAACTACCACAGCAAGTTTGAAGATTCTAAGCCAAACCATTGAGCAGTTATTGATCGGAAACCATTTCACCAGTTAAGGTCATGGTGACCTTGACCTTTGACCTAAAAAATGATAGGGGTCATCTAGTGGTCATGACCAACCACCACAGCAAGTTTGAAGATCCCAAGCCAAACCTTGGGGGAGTTATTGGTCGGAAACTATTTCACCAGTTAAGGTCATGGTGACCTTGACCTTTGACCTAGTGACCTAAAAAACAATAGGGGTCATCTAGTTGTCATGACCAACCACCACAGCAAGTTTGAAGATTCTATGCCATGTCGTTTATTAGTTATCATTCGGAAACCATCAATCTACCGACCGACAGACCGACACGTGCAAAGCAATATACCCCCATTTTTTCAAAAGAGGGGTATAAAAAACATTTCGTGTCACCTGCTTTAGCAGCAACACTGGGATTATTTCTCATCTGTACATCTGACAGGTTATTTTGGTCATGCCTTGTCGTCACATTTTTCATCACCCTTTCAGCAGGTGACATGTGTTCCTTCTAACACTCTTGTCATGTCATAATTATATTAGGCTTAACTCTTTTTCATATAAAAGCCTTTTCACACCTTTGCAAACAGAGTAGACCCAGATGGCTCTCGCATGAGCCGTCTGATCAAGATCTTCTGTTTGCTTATAATATAATAAAGACATGATGCAACAGTTTCTGTCAATGTCAAAAATCCTGATTCCATGTGCTATTATGACAAAATATCCAATTAATATTCATGATATAATTATTTCTTACATGAATATACATGGAGGAAAGGGTTAAACACTGCCTTTAGTACTTACTTTGGGGAAGTCTGGCGGAGGATTTTTGCCTCTACACAAGTTGGACAAGCACCATACAGCATTCCTTGTCATAGATAAACTTGTGCTCTTGCTCAACAACCTATATAACAAACATAAGAAAAATTCATCTCCTGAAGTTCCAACAAACATTCTAGATACAAGTACTGTCTTTTGCGGAGAATGCGCACTTGTGTATAGTACAAACCTGCTTTTGGGAGGCAAAATATATCTGAAACAAGAGTGCGTTTGTGAAACACTTATGACCTTTACTTTTGACCAGGGAGTTGAACGCGACACATCGTCTTTGAGTGGTGAACACTTGTGCCAGGTTATTTTGAAATCCATTCACAGATAAAAAAGTTACAGAAGGGACACGAAATTTTGGGATGGACAGACAATGCAATTACTATATGCCCGCTGGGGGGCATAAAAAAATAATGTTCTTGCGGATAATACACACCTGGTTTTATGGTGAAATCTGCCTTAAATTTTAAAATGACGCAATCACATCGTAAGGCCTACCTTCAAATTTATGGTTGTTCCTGTTAACATTTCAGTAATAGTAGGTAATTTTAATATTTTTCCCTTAGTTGTGTTTAAATCCCTCAATATGTTCAAAATGGTCCCTATAACTCATAAAATCAATTCTACTCCAGGAATTCAACTGATTTAAATCATGTTATATGGCAGTATAGGGGAGATCACTCACACAAAAGATATGCATGGTCAATATCTATCGACTTGTAATAACCATAGCTGTTTGTTGATAGATAAAATATGCAAGTATAGGATATCAAATGCTGTGCTTTTAAATGTATAATGTATTTGCACTAGTAGCAGGCAAAGGATATTATTTAGGGCTTTTACAGCCTCTACTCAAGATGTGTCACAAAGGCCGTTATCTGATTAGTCAGTGCATCACCAGCATAACTGACAATAAAGTCTGTAGACAAGCCAAATAATGACAAATACTAAATGATAAATACTTTATTATGTAATGCTCTACTCATTGGATTAAGCAGTTATTGATTGGAAAACATTTCACAAGTTAAGGTCATGGTGTCAAGCCGTTAATTAGTTATTGATCTGAAACTGTTCATTGCAAAAAGCTATACTGTTGTACTTACTGTAACAAAGGCACCAGAATTCCTTCACTTAGAACATAGTCCCTACACTCAGGACTGTCCCCTGCAATGTTTCCCAAGGCCCACACAGCCTAAAATAAACATGTCTGTATAAACTTAATTACTGGAAATAAACCTACATGTTGCAGCATAGGTAATGTTTTTCTTTTTCAAAAAGCTCCTGTGTTTCTCAATGAACACCATGTTGTGACGACTCTTTAGAATTGTCTCCAAGTGATGATTTTCTACTAAAGAGTGGTCACAATACAGGGTTTGGTGTAGAACTGACAATTTTAGTATTTTAAAAAAACATCTGATTTATAGCTGTTCTACAAATACAAGGGTATTATTTCAACATTATATTAATGGATGGATCCCCCTCCCTACCGAAAAGTAAATGCCATAAATTGACAACACAAAGTTTCAGGATGATATAGAGATTTAATATGTAGTTATTACAACCCAGGACACTCAGAAAAGCTGTTTTCTTTATTCAAAGTATTCATAGTGTTCACAGAATTTGTGCAGTATGAATTCCCCTCAAATTGAGAATTACTCACAGAAAACTAAATTTAAGTACATTTCATCTTTAAATACCATAACAATCTGTAAACCTCTTAGGAAATTTGTTTGCTGTCCTTGCTGAATCTCTATTTCGTTTCTTATATAACTTAACCGGAAATAGAACTAATGTAATAATTTAATACCCTAATAAAAATTTCCTGCTTGAGTAGCCGATACAGTAAAGTCTTGCTAATATGGCCAATTAAAAGAAATATAATTCTGGATTTTTAAAGACTGTGGTAGCTTAATGCAGGGCAAAAGTCATAGAAAGCTTCTATAGGAGCTTTCTGTATAACTTTTGCCTAGCATAAAACCTTTCCTCCATAAATACTCTTTTCTACGCCTTTGTGATGGTCACCTTCTTGAAACAATTGTGATAAATAGAGCATTTGCTCCACAGGAGGCGATGCTCTATTCATCACAATGGTTTCAAAACCATATTTCTAAAATCTTCCTTTTCTCAAGTGAATGCTCCTTTTCGGTAGATTTATTCAAAGAGGTTGGGTCTAAAAATAGCCTATGAGGGAATGGGTTAAGCAAATGCCTGGTTTTACAGACTCCCATGTTGTGTTACTAAATTACATGGTAGCATAAGTGAGACTTTACTGTATTTTGTATAATCTAGACTAGGGCAACAACTCTGAGAAAAATCATTTGTGCACATTTCCTCTTGATTATGAAAATTCCCATAAAGTTTTGTTGAAATCCTATCCAGATAATATCTTTTGCAAACAGTTTGGATACAAATGAGACACCATGTAAATCAACATTTCCTCAGGACCCATTTTTTTTTTTTTTAAAAGAACGGAACATGAATACACTTTTAGAATTGAAACAGATGACAAGTTTTTAGACGAAAGTTATTAGTATTGAGTAATTGATATATAGATCTCAAAGCTTTGCATTTAAAGTTGTTTTTCCCCCCAAAACACTTGCCTGTTCTTGAACATCTTCTATGTCTGAACTGAGCAAACGGACAAATATGGGCACAGCATTGGCTGCTATGACAACACGAGTCTGTAAGGAGGAGCCTGACGCTATGTTGGTCAACACCCAAGCTGCCTCAAACTGAAATATAAATATCCACTGAATAGATGAGTAAAGACACTTAAGATGAATAGCAAATCAAGCTCTCCTCATATACGTATATTCTCCATAACCCCTTGAATGCTGAATATTCAAAGTGGAAAAGCCAATCAGTGTGTGACTATAATGCTTTTTTTTGCTAGTTGTTTTGAACCCTTCATGAACCCTCTGATCTAGGTCGACACTGTTAGTAGAGTCAGAGTCACAAATGCATCTTTAACCCTACACTACATAAAGCCTTTTAACACCTTTGCAAGCAGAGTAGACCCAGATATGATACTAGTTTCTGCCATATCAAAAATCAAAAACATTCTGTGTTTAATGCCCTTTTAAAAATTAATCTAAATAATTTTCTTGATATCATTATTTCTTCTACGAATGTTTATGGTGTAACAGGTTAAAGATCATATCACATCATTTTATCCTCAAGACAGATTTCAAAGAATGTCACAGAACTAAACAGAATTTGTTTGCCACTTAAAATGCTGCATTTTCATAAGACCAGTATGCATGCCAAGTTGCAAGTCTCTATCTCTAATAGTTCAAAAGATACCACTATAGTTAAAGTTCAAACAAATATGAAAAAAATATAAAAATATGCCCATATCTGCCATCAAGATCTTTATAGGGACATAAAGCGCTTATGCAAAATATCTGCATCAAGTATCTGCCTAATGAACTCATTGTGTAGCAATAAAGGAAAGCTCATTCTTTAACAAGCCTCAGTTTCCTCCACTGCAGTTTTCTGTATCGTCTTTGCAGAAAGATCATAGTCATACAGGGGCTACAACCGTCCAAGGAGACGAATAACTAACTCTCTCTCAAAAGCGTTTATACAAAATCATTTTGACAACATTCATATAAACTCTACTCAAAAGTAAAAACAAGAACACTGCAATCGAATACCACACCGAATGTCAGAGAAAATTCTAATATTTCTTTTTTTTTTGTTAATGCAATTACAGTTATGGCAATCAATGTGTTTGTAATGATAAACTCATATGTGAAGTTTCGAGGGTTAGTTCTTGCCATATGTTTTGAAAGATAAATTTGTAGTTGTTATTTCCATTTACAATATTTGCTGGGGCAGTGTTCAATCTAGTTCGAACTCAGAGGGGGGCCTGGAATTTCTCAACCTTTAACTCCATGAATAATGATGTAAGAAATAATGACATCATGAATATTAATTACATTGTTACAATAGCACAGACGCAGAAACTCTAGAATCATATCTATATTATATCATAAGCAAACAGAGCAGATCCTATAAGAGACGTCTGATCTAGGTCTACTCTGTTTGCAATAATTTGAAAATGTTGGTGGTTAAATAATTCATTTTATGATACTTGTATGTACAGCATGCCCATTAGGACTGGAAATATCTCATTACTAAGGCATGCTTTTCCTCTAAAAAGGACCCATTTAGCACATTGAACCAAAACTGTAAACCGGCATCATAAATTACATATAAGCTAGTATTCTTTACCTGTAAAGTGTAGTTGCTACTTTTCTCAAGAAATTCCACAAATCTCGGTATAATACCAGTCTGGATCACCTCATCAATAGGGGGATTCGGTTCTAAATTTTGTATAGAAACAATAACATAGTTGTACTATAAAGAATTTTCAGTGTGCAAATAGCTTATTTTCTACAAATTTATAACATCTTCAGACAATGTACAATTATAGACCTGGGGGTCAACGGAGGATACAAATTCATCAAATATTCACCAGCTTGCATAGCTTTCAATGTAATTCAAATTGAATGATAAAGATAACAAAAGATGTACAGTAAAACCTCTCTATAACGACCACTAAATTGTGTTAATTAGTTGGTATTTTGGGCAGGTGGTTGCTTAATGCAAGGTGAAAGTAAAACAGGACGCTCCAATAGGAGCGTTCTGTTTTACTTTCACCTTGCTTTAAGCATCCACCGGTCATTAACACAAAATACTTGATGTAATTTAGTGGTCGCTATAGAGAGGTTTTACTGTATATGTCATAATGGCAGTCTACTGCCCTCAAAACAATAAGGGCCTTCTACTCATTATTACTATACCTGTGTACCAAAGCATGAGGAGTCTAGGTAAAAAGGTCAATGACAGAGTTATTCAATGGAATCTATTTGGTCTACCAGCTTATATGCACAAAGCAATATATCCTCCATTTTTATTTAACAAAGGGGAGGAGATTGTAAAAGAATTTACAAGGGACGAAAACACCTTGCCAGAAACAGGAGACAACACTCAGTGGTTTGAAATAAAAAATACTTAACCCTTTATCTGTTGAATATTCATATAAGAAATAATGGCATCATTTTTATCAATAAGATTAATATATGACACGATATTTCTTAAGCAGATACTATCAATTAAATCAATATTATACCAAACAGAGCAGACCCTAGTCAGACAGCTCCTATATGAACTGTGTGATCTGGATCTACTCTGTTTGCAAAGGAGTGAAAAGGCATTTATATGAAGAGCCAGGTTCTCACAAGTATGCCTGGAAGGTAACTGTGAGAGTGAACTTAACTCATACAACGCAATGACCTCCCTTGAATACTATTATATATTGCAAAAGTGTATTTGATATTTTCAAAATCAATCCCTGTTGTTAGTGAACCTTTGTTCCAATTACATACATCCACATGTAATTGCTAAAAGTTCCATATACAAAATGTTTTTCTACACTTTATATCTTTCAGTGCTTTTATCATTTCAATTCAATTCAGGAATTAGGATTCAAGGATGGATAAATTCTGTACCTCTTGAGAGCAGTTTTCTAAACTTCTGTGTAGCCTGTTCTTGTTTCTCTAACTCATCACTGTACAGGTCCTGTACCATTTCCTGGGTAATACCTCCCTGTAAAAAAAACCGCCCACATACTAGAAAATTGTGTCCATAAGACACGAAAGTGCCCCCTAGTGATTTGGTGTACGAGGAGCTGGACACACAGATCTTTTCACTATATGTTAAAAAGTGAAGCAAATTTCAAAACCACACAACAGGTGAAAATAGTCAAAGCAAAAATTCCCTTCTTACATACACCTTCACATCAACATTGTTCATTTGTTTAAGTTTGAAATAAATCCTCACACTGGTGTATGAGGAGTTGGACATACAAGATTTGCAGGTATAAATTAGCCAAAACTTGCTTATTTTGCCCTTGTTTAATCTCTATATCAACAAGTTTAAATCCGATCTTTACCAAACTACGTTATATAAATATCACAACCTGAGGTTGGTAATGTCCACTGAGGCATTAGCCGAGGTGGACATTACCATACCGAGGGTTGACAATACGTGCTGTCGCCCTCAATGGGATGTAATATTTATTTTATCATACCGAACATCACACTCAATTACATCAGCAAAAAGATTTATTCAATGACAACAATTTACAGTTCAAATCAAAGTTATTCTCTGTGCTTAAAAATCACGGAACAGCTTCACACTTCTAATACTAGTACACGTTTGGTACCAACAAAGTCCTCCTCACTGTCCAATCTTGACAGATCCACCTACGAAATAATTTGCAAAATGAGACATTTCTCAATTATAAGACAAAAAGAACCAAAACTGTCAAAAAGTCGTTTGGTGATCAAATTTGCGCTGGACTACGTCATGCACACAATTTAATAACCGCTCACTGATCTAGACGTAATGTTGCCCGCACGAGATAATGTTGCATGGAACAGTACAAATTGTTTCATGACAGGTATATGGAAGATTTGTATAGGAAAGTCATGTGAGGTAAAATAAAAGACATTGTATGGTACTAACATCTCTGCCAAGTTTGCCAAATACCCCAAGCAGGTGTACCAAAATTATACGAAGATTTCTAATCCACTTTTACGGAGGAAAACCATTTCTGGATTTGGTTTTGCATTGTGATACCAGGAAATAGGCATGTAAAAAAAATATAGTGGAATGGTGTATGTTTTATCTAACTTTGAATCAACACCAAAAAAACATATAATTTTTCTTATTGGTAAATGCTGTTATTCCAACAGTGATTTGTGCGTACAATAACCAGTCTTGCGGATAGCACATTATTCAGATGGCATTATCATGGTATGTAAGAAATGTTTGTAACAATATTCGGATGTAACAATATATATTTCAAGGTCCCATGAATATCGTTACAAGTGAAGTTTACTGTATAGATACTTACACAGAGGCTGTTTGACGAGGAGACCACTTGCTCCGGGATGTCATAGCCACCCAAATCATCTTCTCCGTCATCTGGCAAATTCACATTTCTCTTTTTGAACAACTGTAAAATAAAACATACACATTGGTCACCATTGCATATTAATGAAACTGTCTAAACACAAAACAAATCAATCATAAAGGCATTATCAAAATTCATAATTCAACTAAGGTATATACAGGAGGGCATCCACTGTAGGTCAAGTCTTACACTGGATCAATCAGATGCTGAAAGGAAATGCATTCATGATTGGAAAATACAGCAAATTTTGATTGGTTTTAGAAACACAATTAATCCTTTCCCTCATATTAACACATTTTCATGCATTTGCAAACAGAGTAGACCCAGATCAGATGGTTTCTGTAGGAGCTGTCTGATGAGGGCCTGCTCTGTTTTGACTATGACATAATATAGATCTGATCATACAATTTCTACCATGATAAAACAACTGCTTTGTTCAGTGACCATTATAAAAAATTCCATTAATTTTTAATAAATGAAACATGTTTTCTCTGCTCAATAAGAGCAAACATGGTGTTTCCAGAATGAACAAATGCCATTAAACGTTTAATCACATGGAATTGGAAATAGAGTGAAACAAGAGGGCTCTAAGAGGGCTCCAAAACATCCAGATTAGCCATTTTTATACGCCCACCTAATAAAGGTGGTCGTATATTGTCGTGGCCCTGTCCGTTTGTTCGTTCGTCCGTCAACATTTTGTTTGTCCGCTGTTTTCTGGGAAAACTATTTGAGAGATATTAATGAAACTTCACACAAATGTTTAATGCATCAAGATCTGAAGCTGAGTCGATTCTGAGGTTCATTTGATTTGTCGTTTCGGAGTTATGGCCCTTTTACTTAAAAAATAATGCAAATACATGCAAATAGTTTGTCCGCTGTTTTCCTGGAAAACTATTTGAGAGATATTAATGAAACTTCACACAAATGTTAAATGCATCAAGATCTGAAGCCGAGTTGATTCTGAGGTTCATTTGATTTTTCGTTTCGGAGTTATGGCCCTTTTACTTAAAAAATAATGCAAATAGTTTGTCCGCTGTTTTCTGGGAAAACTATTTGAGAAATATTAATGAAACTTCACACAAATGTTTAATGTATCAAGATCTGAAGCTGAGTTGATTCTGAGGTTTATTTGATTTTTCATTTCAGAGTTATGGCCCTTGTCCTTAAAAAATATGCAAATACTTTGTCCGCTGTTTTCTGGGAAAACTATTTGAGAGATATTAATGAAACTTCACACAAATGTTTAATGCATCAAGATCTGAAGCTGAGTCGATTCTAAGGTTCATTTGATTTGTCGTTTCGGAGTTATGGCCCTTTTACTTAAAAAATAATGCAAATACATGCAAATAGTTTTTCCGCTGTTTTCTGGGAAAACTGTTTGAGAGATATTAATGAAACTTCACACAAATGTTTAATGCATCAAGATCTGAAGCCGAGTTGATTCTGAGGTTTATTTGATTTTTCATTTCTGAATTATGGCCCTTGTCCTTAAAAAATATGCAAATAGTTTGTCCGCTGTTTTCTGGGAAAACTATTCGACAGATATTAATGAAACTTCACACAAATGTTTAATGCATCAAGATCTGAAACTGAATTGATTCTGAGGATCATTTGATTTTTCGTTTCAGAGTTATGGCCCTTTTACTTAAAAAATAATGCAAATAGTTTGTCCGTTGTTTTCTGGGAAAACTATTTGAGAGATATTAATGAAGATTCACAAAAATGTTTAATGCATCAAGATCTGATGCTGAGTCGATTTTGAGGTTTATTTGATTTTTCGTTTCGGAGTTATTGCCCTTTTACTTAAAAAAATGCAAATATATGCAAATTGTGTAACCGGTTGAAAATCGAGTGATCATTTGTCTCATTCCGTTACTTTCATTGGTCATTGTGTCCATTTTTGCTACTCTTTAGTTTTCACGTGATTTTACATGCCGTATTGGAATTATTTATCACTTTTTAGTCGCTGTCGAACAGGCAACAACGATACTATTCAAATTTTGAAATTACAGTTAAACTTGTGGACCATTTTGGAGTGGCATGTATTTAGTTCTCGCTGGATTGTCTCTTGCTTTAATTTAGCTCGCGGTGTCAATTTATGTAATGTGTTTTCGCGAGAACGAGATGGAAGCTTCAGTTCTTCATTTTTAACCGTCAACCTGTAATTTTCACCACATCATACTTTGAATGTTCACATCTTAATTCTTACAGCATCTTGTATAACAGCAGCACTGTGGAAGGGAGTGGACTGGATGAGAGAGCTACCATAACATTTAGTTTCACAAACTGGTAAGAATTGTATTGTTTAGCTGGTAACTTTCATCGTTATATATGTAGCATATTCTTTGATAAGCTCATAGCATATGTGTGAGGGTGTTCGATATTTATATTATATAGTTTCTTGTGTAATGAGGCCACTAGAACCACACTGGAATTGTTGCTGTTGTATATAGTATTTCATAACCTTGTTATGGTGTGACATGTCACACTGTTTTAGTATTAAATTTGACATATTGTTAGAATGTGACATTTGACATGCCAGAATATTTTACAGTATCTCTGTAAAATGTGACATTATAGTATTGGTATAGTGTAACATGTAACATTATTGGTATAGTGTGACATTGTGTCAGAATAATGTGACACTGTAGTATAATGTGACATGAGTATAATGTAGATGTCACAAGTACCGTTTCAGCACCTTTTGTTAATGTCATGTATTTATATTTAGTATGTTTTTAATAACTGTGGTTTCAGGATGTTGGCTATCAGTTATCGTGTAGCATTTCTGATGTTCCTGTCCCATGGTGTACTGTGGGTTTCGACGCTTTGGTCGTTGTTTTGTTCTGAGAGATTGAGAATACAGCATTAACAGAAGATTTGGTCCTTTGTTTATATCTTCCGGAGTAGCCTCACAACGGTTTGAGCCCCGCCCAATTATTCAAATATGAACTTTGTAAAATTGCCGCTGAGTTACAATTGTTTGTCAGCTGTTTTCTGGCAAAACTGTTTGACAGATATTAATGAAACTTCATACACATGTTTAATGCATCAAGACCTGAAGCTAAGTCGATGCTGAGGATCATTTGATTTGTTGTTTCGGAGTTATGGCCCTTGTACTTAAAAAAATAATGCAAATCTATGCAAATATGAGGATGGCCATAACTTTTTCATTTGAAATGATATTTACTTCAATTTTTTTATATGGTTTAACCTTAATGTGAATTTTCACACATATTGCGGGGGTTTTGATATGTCATTTTATTCTAAAGTTATGGTCCTTGAACTTCGAAAAATGAGGATGAGCTGTAACGTTTTTATTTAATAAGATATTCACTTGATTTTTTTAAAAAATAGTATCACCTTAATATGGAAATGAAGATCTGAAGCACAGATTAGAAAATGTTAACACTTATAAGGCATGTTGAATCAGAGAAAGTTTGCAAGTGGGCGTATTATGTACCGTATGCGGTACTCTTGTTTATTCTCATTTGGCAAAAGTGATGGTGAAAAGAATAATCATTTAAATAATGTGACCTCTGTCCACAACAAATGCCTTGTGATGTTATTTTACATGTCACACCTTTAGGAGTCGCACCTTTAGAAACTATCTTCTGAGCTTTGCATGGTGATCTTGACCTACATTGTACTTCTCTTTATTCATATCAATAATCAAATGTAATTTCAAGGCAGAAAAGCATACCTGCTCATCTCTTTTCTGTTTTCTCAGTTGAATTCCCTCTTCCTCTCTACGTCGCCTAAGCTCTAAAGAGTCTAAGGCCTTGTTCTTGTAGGATTTAATGCGGTGACTTGCTGGGCCTGGTGCACTGGATGTCATCTGCAAAAAGCAATTTTGAAACTTGCTTAGTGTACAGCAATTTTATAAAATTTGCTATTTTGGGATACGGTCAGGAACTGCAATCAAGACAAATATACTCAGTCTAGGCACAATCCCATAGTAACTGAAGCAATAATCAGATTACCAACCTTGACCAAGGTATTACCCTCACAAACATTTATTTGTTTGATTGAAGATTGTCAAAAGCTTACCAAGCAGCATGTAGACAAATGTATGCTGGCTGTGTGTAAAAACATAGCATACCTCATCTGTCAAAAGCTTACCAAGTTGCATGAAGACAAATGTATGCTGGTTGTGAAGATGGTCATTTAAAAATATAACCAAAAGGGAATTCCATGTCCTAGTACAACTATGTGCCCTACCAGGAGTTGCCATGCAGGTTTGTTTACATTGTTTCAAAAACTGCATAATCAGGAAATTTTCAAAGAAAATCATTTATAACCCTTTATCCTATAATCCTCTTTTAACATTTTTGCAAAGAGAGCAAACCTAGACCAGAGAGCTCCATTAGACATGGCCTGCTCTGTTTGTGCTAAAATGATTCTCTGCTATTTCCCATGGCAATTAATTTACTTATTTGATATTTGTGCCAAAATATTTAAATTAATATTCATAATGGTCAAAGTCTGGCATGAATATTCATGAAAGAAAGAGTTAAATATTTTTTTTATTGACCTCCACTGTTTAATATGGGAACTTTTGGTATGTCTTGTAAAATACTTGTATACATTTTTTTATTTTCTCTTTTTAACAAATTTTGCTTCTTGTGCATAACACAGAGTACATGACATGCAGTATTTTTCTTCATAGAATGAAAGCTAAGGGAAGTCCCGTGGAAATCCGTTTGGAAACTTTTTTGTATGATGACAAAAATTGTGGCAAGAGGCTTATCAGATATATCAAAGGCCTCACTGGAACTACCGAACATATTAGTTCCACTATCAATTTTTGCCTTTTTCGGCACGGATTGTCTGAAAAATATCTTAGAATAGTTTTCTGTGGCTGCTTAGAACTGCACAAAACATGAACTTACAACTTTCCAACAAATGTTTCCATTGGCCAAAATTAAAATATACAAAAGGGAATGAGAAAAACCATCTAATCAGATGCACTAATCCATTATGATCATAACTGGTTTCAGCCAAAGTTGTCAGATAAAGCACAATACCATTCTTGCATCAGATTCCTCCCTTAAGCTTTCGGACCAGTTTTTTATGCGCCACACAGCGCTAGAGTAAAAACTGTTCATGTTCCATTATGAAAATTTGGCTAATTAATATTCATGATGTAATCTTAAACATGAATATCAAACAGATAATGGGATAAAAGCGGTATTCAAATTAAAAATACTACTCATTAAGTACATGGTGCTAGGGTGAATGAATGATTACATTTGCAGTAAATGATTGATTACATTCACAAACAATTTTGATATAAACCGTTTAAAACTGAAATGTACTCTTATGACCAAGTGTATGTGCTTCCTCGAGTTATCGTCTGGTTATCTTGTGTGTGCAAATGTCTGCATCAATAATCTCCAACACATGTGACCAAAACCAATTCTGGTCCCTTTATCCCAGTTTACAACAATTATCATGTTGACTAAGTTAACCAGGGCTCAAGCTGAAGCTCTCCACCAGAGAGAAGTTAAGTGGGATTGAGGGAGAAGTTTTGGTCCTGATTTTGTATCTCCCTAGATATTTTCTATACATTAAAGCTTCTCCCTCAGCTCAAAACAGGGAGAAGTCAACAGGGTTAGGGAGACTTTTTCTCCCAAATCGCCCTCTTGCTTAAGCCCTGTTAAAAATCAGTACTGGTCTTTTAAATATGAATTTCAGAAAAAGATCCATTTAATTCATTTTGCTCCATTATCTCCAAAAGGTGTGTCGCAAAACCAATTTTGGTCACTTAACCCTTTCCCTCATATAATCGCATTTTCATGCATTTGCTAACAGAGAAAACCCAGATCAGACGGCTCCTATAGAAGCTGTCTGATCAGGGTCTGCTCCGTTTGCTTAAATAGGATTTGATAGATCTGTTTCTTTACTGTCTAAAATGGATACAATGTAGCACCTTCCATGTTTCAGTTTAGCCATTTTATCTAGATGAATATTCAGTAGGTATTGAAATTTGGAATAAACATAGAACAGGGAAAAGGTTAATCGCAAATTTATAACAACCTATTATACTTATAGTTGCTGACAAACTTGTAAACCAGTGCAGATCGTCATACTTTCAGAAATATTTATTTGTGTGATCATGTCCCGATCAATTTAAAAAATAAAGTTGAGACTCCTTACAACTACAATAACCAGTGTCATAGTTGGTAATTTACTGTAAGTGTGGATCTTGACCAGAGACAAGATTTAAAAAAAAATAACAGAAAATGTGTCCATGGTACATGGATGCCCCGCTGCAAACAGGAACTTCCGAAGTAGATGAATGACAGACCTGAAAAGGGGAGACACTGCACAACTCACTATGATTATGTTTCAGACCAAATATCAAATAATTCCAGCATACACAAGCCAAGAAATCTTTGGCGAAAATATTACCGGACGGGCGGACAAGGGTAAAACTTAATGCCCCTGTTGCCTTGTATACTCCTTTAAACCCTTTACTCTATATAAATTTACGAACACCTTTGCTGAGTAGACCCTGAGGAGATGGCTCCTACAGAGGCCATCCTGTTTATTGAACCATATTGATATGATTCTAGTTCTGCTATGGCAAAAATATCTTGTGTACACATGCCATTTTAAAAATTCATCACATTTATAATAATATTCCCAGTCGCAAACGCAAAACCACTCGAGGCCTTCAAAACTGTCCTCAAGCAGCACCGCCAATAAAGTCTCCCCCCCCACCCCCTCGTCGTGTAAAATCAAGTAATTGGTATCTATGACGATACTGATATTCATGATAGTTATTTCGGACATGTATACAGTTCATGACAAAATCAAGACAGACCTTCTTGTGTCTACAAAACAAGAAGTGGAAGTTCTACAGGCATTATTCTTGCACTTGTAATCATACAAGATTAAAATGACATTTTTGTTTGTTTTGTTTTTGTAGCAATTTAACAACAAATATCAATCTAATTGAACTTCTGACTTGTTTGATGACATTTTTAACTCTTAATTAGTAAAAAAAAAACAGTAATGGTTAACAAATTTCAACTGGTGTTTATTTTCCTTCATATCTAGTATAAATCCAACTGAAACTGAATAACTGACCAGAGAACTATGTCTTACACAAACAGGTAGTTATCTTTGTGGGTCATAAACAACTCGGACACATGTGTTGTTCCGGACAACGTGCTGTAAGAAGAATCGAATTTACGCTGCGATACCCACTTTTGTTTCCCTAATTAAGGTTATGTAACATAAGTAGTTATCTGACAAATAAAATTTTACTCATAAATACTTACATCTACGAACATTAATGGAAATAATATACCAGACCGAGTCAAAACTTCTTTTCAGCAGATTTCGAAACAAAAATTGTCACCTTTTCCTCTTCAGCTGTTGTAATTGCGCATGCGTGAACTTTTTTTTTATTTTTATTTTGATATAATTTTTTTTGTATTGTATCTATATTAAAGTCATAAAATTATTTCTGTTATGTTTTTATCGCATTATTTCTGGAGTAAATGTAAATTAGTAATACGATGCAATGTCTCATTCAAGAGAGATTCTAAGCGAGGTTTCATTCAAGATGGCAGCCTCCATGAGAGACGGCACGAACGTCTTTTGCCCTTGTGACGATCTTCTGCAATTTGAAGTAAGTACTCGTCGACACAGTGTGAAACAAAATGTTCTAAGCAAAAACCTACATTCATGTAATTTAAACGTTAAATGTGTAACTGTCATGCGCTCGATTTTGTAATAATACCTTACGTAAGCCGGCTCGAACCTGGCCAAGGGCAGCCTTCTGCAAGTCAAGTATGGATAATGTTAAGTTTAATTAAATAATCACCGTATTCACGATTACGTGACACAAAGCACATAAGAAACATGATCTCTACTGTCCATTTCAATTCACTTTGTCATTGAATTTGAATCGAGATTTATTTTCATTTTGTAGCCAGACTGACCTTAAATCTACTTCATTTGATTGCATCGTTTTTCAGGAACTCCAATGCTTAATATCCCTCAATGCCATGCAGTAAGAAGGAAGAAAATGCCGAAAATGCATTTTCTACATGCTAATTCGATCAGTTGTTTCTTTGCAAATGGCCACCGTATGTATCGATAGTGGAGTGTATCATTTTTCAACAGGGGTGAATTGCATACTGATAGGAAATAAATTACGTAATTTCGTGTATGACGTCAACTTTTAAGAGCTATAATTACCCTCAGTTAAAATCGTATGTTCCACTCGACGTCAATCGTCCGCCATTTGCAATTTGAAATGAACATGTTTACAATGGGAAAACAATGTTTTTAAACATGAAATCTATAATTAAAGATGGATTCAAAGGAAACTCGGACACAGTCAAAGTTCCTGAAAAAGATGACACAAGTGGTTTTAATTTTATCTCAATCCGGTAAGAAATGAAAAAAAAAACCCGATTCAAATTCAGTGACAAAGTAAATTGAAATGGACAGTACATAATAGTTAATAAGGTGTTCAAAGGAATTATATATCAGATTAGTATTGCAAAAGTAGTATTCGTATAGGAAAAGAAATGCAATTCACAAGAATCTCGTTGAATCAGTTATGTGTACCGGATAACTACATTTCATATTAATGTGCAAGTAGGACCCACTAAAATCAGACCTGTCACCATCTATGTGTATAAAGAATCTCGGCGCATGGCTCGATTTACAAATGGATATGACACCACATGTCAATTCCGTGTGTAGGTCTAGTTATGCACAGCTCTGGCAAGTAGGCCATATTAGAAGGTACGGTACCTCTCACCTAATGCTACCAAGACTGGTGAACTCTCTTGTTGCATCAAAAATAGACTACTGCAATTCACTGCTGCATGGAGTTTCAAACAACTCACTGCGGAAATTTCAAAGAGTGCAAAACACAGCAGCCCCCATCATAACCAGAACTCCTTGATATAATCATATCACGTCGGTTCTGAAGAACTTCACTGGCTTCCGGTTCATCAATGGATTGAATTCAAAATTCTGATACTTACGTGTAAAGCCATGCACAATGAATCTCCCAAGTACATTGTCGACATGCTTGACGTGTACAGGCCATGCAGAGAATTAAGGTCAGCAAGTAGATCATTGTCGTTGGTTGTGCCAAAATGTTGTAAGGTGAAATACGGTGAGAGAAGTTTCATGCATGCAGCTCCAAAGCTTTGGAATGCTCTACCGTCAGGTATTAGAGACGCAAGTTCACTGGCATGTTTCAAAAGGTGTCTGAAAACGCATTTTTTCAACATTTGTTACTAGGACAGTTTAGTTCAGAATAGGAATGGCTTTCAGCCAACCTATTAAGCTAACAGGTAACCCAATAGACATGTACAGTGGCAACTAAGTTCAGGATAGGAATGGCTTTCAGCCAACCTATTAAGCTAACAGTTGACCAAATAGTCATGTACAGTGGCAACTGAGTTCAGGATAGGATTTGGCTTTCAGCCAACCTATTAGGCTAACAATTGACCCAATAGTCATATAAATGGAATGATTTTTAGTCAGCCCATTTATTCTAATTTATGATATTGATGAGTATGGCTTTCAGTCAACTTGTCTGTATCAAGTTTGTTAATGCAGATTATTCTGATTTGTGATATTGATGAGCATGACTTTCATTCAACTTGTCTGTATCAAGTTTGTTAATACAGTTAATGCGGTTCCTTGCGGTTAGTGATTTCATGTCTATTGTATACATGTATCTTTTGCATATCTTTCATTGACTGGATAGACATTCATGCAGTTCCTTCCTGCTAGTGATTTCATATCTATTGTATATCCTTCATTTTCTGGATAGATAATCATACGGTTCGTTCCGGTTAGTGAAATCATCCATGTGAAGCGCTTTTGAATGCACATATGCAGTGTGAAAAGAGCACTACATGTATTTAATAAATGTGGTATAATAATAATAATGTATGTTTAAGTAAAGTTAACCCTTACAGTGCGGGGCACGAGTCACTAATGTCCATTGCAAACAGTGTAGACCCAGATGAGAGGGCTCCTAGAGGAGCCCTCTCATCAGGGTCTGCACTGTTTGTCATGTTACACTTTTCTTTAGAAAAATCCCTAAATATTTGTCATAAGCTAGACCTGTTTGAATTTTGGAATAGTCCATTTGAAAACTCAGGGTAGTAAGGGTTAAACCGTCACTGTAAACTATTATACAGCAGATCTAGATATTCTCTTTTGCATGTTAACTTTTAATTGACCTGTGTAAATATTTGTTGTGAGCACTGTAAAACATAGGGGTCTGCACCACTCCATGGGAGTCTATATACATACTATATAATAACCAAGGGTTCCAACTGTATAAAAAGATTGAACATTAAGAAAGCTAGCCATCCTGATAAAATGCCTATCATCACTTCGAAAATCGAAAACATAATCTCTCTAATTCTGCAAAGTCTATTTCAACAATCCCTAGACACCCATGAAATACCACTAGACTGGAAACTTGCTAACATAGTGCCAATCTTCAAGAAATGGGATAGAACCAAGCCCTCAAACTATCGCCCAATCGGCCTCAGCGCGGTAGCCTCAAAGATTCTTGAACATATAGTAGTTTCACAGATAATTAACCATTTAGACCAAAAAAATCCTTCATGAAAATCATCACAGCTTTAGATCCGATAGATCCTGTACAACTTAACTGTTATTATCCACTGAATGACTGATGCTATTACAAAAAGCTTGAACCAAGGACAACAAATTGATATGGCAATCTTAGATTTCACCAAAAGAGCTACAGATAAAGGTGCATACCCAAATACTAAAATTGTCATTTCTCCACCAAACTCTATACTGTGACCACTCTTTAGAATCGTCTGTTCGAGACGATTTTAAACAGTGGTCACAAGACAAGAAGTTATTCCTTAAAATTGCTTAGTTTACGCATCTATCTTATCTGGAGCTCTGTATCCATGCTTATAAAACATTTAGTTGAGTCTGAGTTCGTTCTCAAGTTTTTGATTGGTCAGATTTGAGCCTTAGGCTCAAATCTGACCAAACAAAAGCTTGAGAACTCAAATCTGACCAATCAAAAGCTTGAGAACGAACTCAGACTCAACTAAAAAGTTTTATAAGCATGGACCCTGATGTTCATTAGGTTTTAGGTATGCTATTTTCTAGATGTTTTCTTTTCAGGATGCTTTGAAAACATTAAGAAGAAAAGATGACTTAATTACTAATCAATTGAATGCCATTATCCCAACAACTTCCTTCCAGAACAAAGTGAATACATCAACCCAATGTAGAAATCTCTATGAACAGGTGAGGTTTCAATTTGTTCAATTTTTCTGTTGGCATTTTTTTGTGCCCACAACAAAGTGAAAGGCATACATGTACCCCGGGGGCCAGAAAGGGTTACCGTGCACCCCCCGTCTGACTTTTTTTCATGGGTACCAGGGTGTTTGGTAGGGTCTGCTGAATGGAAATCAAAATTGTACCCATGAAAAAACTCATTCCTGCTATGGGTTTTTCTACCGTTTCCATGGCAACCAGAGGTCTGGACAACGACGGTGGGTAAAGGTTATAATGTAATATATCTATGCTATTAGGGGCTTTAAGAGTTTGAAACTGGTGTCAAACTAAAGGCAAGACATTGGTCTTTAATTAAGAACATGTTTTTGTTAATCACCTCATTTGCATAATCATGCATATTAATGAGAAACCCGAAAAATGAAGGAAAAAAGACTAAAATATGGTGAAAACTAGATCTGAAGTCACCTGTGATGGTCAAAATACACCAAAATATGTTTTTGTACATAAAACATCCCCAATGTTAGTATTATTTAAAACAAAATCGTGTCTTTATGGCTTATTTGCATTTTTATTGCATTTTTGAGTATCCATAGCAGAGGTACGTCCGGGTAGCGTAAACACATAGAGAAGATAGCATTATATCTCAAGGCCTTCGGGAGATAATAGCTAACAGTATCAACTTGTTATCAAACATAAAATACAATGGTATTTGATTTAAAATGTATGGTAGTTAATAAGTTCATTAGCATATTCATGAATATTGATGAGAACACCGAAAATGAAGAAAAACTGACTAGAAGATGGCGAAAACTAGATCTGAAATCACTTGTGTTGCTCCAAATGCACCCAAATATGTTCATATACATAAAACATCATCAATGAGATTATTATATAATACAAAATCGTGTCACTTTGGCTTATTTACACTTTTATTGCGTTTTTGAGTATCCATAGCAGAGGTACGTCCGGACAGCGTCAGCGCATATAGGAGATAGCATTATATCTTAAGGCCTTCGAGAGCTGGCAGATAACAGTATCAACTTGTTACCAAACATATAATAAATACACTGGTCTTTGATTTAGAATGTATCGTTGTTAATAAGTTCATTAGCATGTTCATGAATATTAATGAGAAACACGCCCCCCCCCCCCCCCTACAATTAGAGAAAAAGACAGGGAAATGGTGAAAACTAGATCATAAATCACCTGCAATGCTCCTAATGCATAGAGATATGACTTGTACACTACAATCTACTAGCAGAAAATGCAATGAAACGAGGTCTATAAAGTGAAATTAGAATAGACAGTAACAAAGAGAAATCATGGCTTAGTGGTGTTTAACTGGTGACATACAATTAACTTTGAACTAATCGAAGCATGTATTATTCGGCATCATTATATCATTGTGGCCTTAGTATATGTACAAGAATGTCTCAACCGGTTTACAGAAAAAGACATTTCTGTGTGATACACTCATTCATCACCATATCTGTATGCAAGTTTAGTCCCAATGATAACCAGTGTCTTCAAAGATCCCCATTTTCATCTTCTCTATGTGCCTCAAAATACAGAATGTCAACCATGATTTGTGAAGTTGTGAGGGCAAGTAACCACAGACTCATAATGGAATGGTCCAAGAACCACATTGACATGGCTCCAGTCATGTGCTTCTGAGGCTGGGGGTATTACTGGATAGGCTATACGTGAGCTCGTCAAAATTCGCACCTGATTGACGACCCGTTAAATGTGTCGGACTAAGCAAATCTACGTGGTGGCAAAGATCCCATGTCAGCGTTATGCAAATCATTAATTGGCTTATCTTCGCGCGTTTCCTTAGCAGCAGTTTCAATTCAGCGTACATTGTGGATGTGAACGATTCTTATTCACCAATTAGATTAGCTTAAACATCCAAAGTTTATTAAGACTTACTAGTGGAGTTACAAATCTCGGTCTCTTTCCAGGAGTCGTTATTTGGTGATACATACTCTTTTTCCTTAAATGTACGTGTAGACTCACAGTAAGCATGAATGCCCAACAGAGCATCCTCACATTCGAAACTGTCATAGTAATCAAACAGTATGAACATGGTGTTGGCTAGCGTTCTTGCTTGAACAGTCGTGCAGTCTTGTTCTCTGGCTAAAACCTGATATTAGTTTCTTAGTCTGCTGACTTCAAAACAGTTTTACTTTATGCTTTTCAAATTACTTGTGTGGTGTGGTGGTATAGTGGTAACGCACTTGACTACCGGTCCGGAGATCCGGGTTCAAATCCCGGTCCCTAACGGAAATTTCAGATACGCTTTTCAGTGTCTCCCACCCGCACCTCCTCTCCACCCAGGGATTAAAGTGGGTACATGTGGGGGTCACTAGCCGGTACTGCGGCTGCATGATTGCGCCATATGTTAGCAGTGCTCAATATTGTAGGTGAATGACTCAATGACCAGGGAAGTACATGTACAGTCGACTGAGCGGTCTTTCGGACTGAACATAGACTATAACTAGGTACTTTGCCTCATGGTGTCATCGTTCATCAACAAGCCTTCCAGTCAGCAGGTTTCTTTGTATCCTCTCCTTACACTAGCAGTTTTTCTGAACCACCTCATTCTCTCCATATGTTTTTAGTTTTCCTGATACATATCTTACATGAATACTTTCAGGCGTCATGTTGAAAAGTCTTTCAGATATTTGTTTGAAGATGCCTGGAGTATCTCGCATTGAATGAAATTAAGCATTCCTGACTTCTTTTACAATGTGTTTCTTATCTTGTGTTGGTGCATTTGTCATGTCTATCTCTTCTATTAGGTATTCAACCCCGTTGGCGTATAGTATTTTGCTAAACAGCCATCAGCATTACCAATAATGAAGATCCCCAAGATCGATATCCACATATGACCCTAATGACTGATTTAGTAATTGCACTCAACTATGTCTTTGCTGCCAGTATACTAACACCGAAGCTGCCATTGGCTTCAAATCAGTCTTTAACAACTCGAGGAACCATGCGTGGGTTTCCAGCCTATTGTTTATAAAAGCTTCTTTAGCGACTTTATCTCTTACATCTGTCCTGAGAAAGTTATCTTCATTTTGAATAGAGTCTTGGAAACACAATACAAACGATATAGAGCGTGAGATTGACATCGATCATTGCCACATTGTAGAAATTTGGTTGTGTTGATTAATGCCCATTACAACCTTAGGCTAATTTGATACACCAGAAAGAGGTGAGAGGGTACAGAGAAAACCGGGTGCGATGCCCTACTACTTTCTCTGGTTCCATAATGGATTGAGGATTAGTTGTCGAAGCATTCTGGAGAAGGCTCTTGAAGCAGCTGAAGAATATGAAGAAGTGGATGGGGGCTCTTTGAAGATTATTATTAGGTCTAAACGTGCATTACGATTAATACAGATGTGATGATAGTTGAGTATATCACACAGAAAGGTCTACCGCTTAAACCCGTAGAAACATTCTTAACATTGAGGAGAAGAATCGAAATGAGGGATGTGTTTTCCGTTTCTTGTGTTATCATTAGTATTTATTTAATTTGACATGATAATGTTTCATGCATTTTTGGCATGCATCCTATTTTAGTAATGTGAAATGTATTGTTTCTAAAATTCTAGCTATGCACCTACAGCATGCACTTATAACGTTTTGTACATGTGCTGAAAACAACAATGATATAATGGTTTGTAAATACATGTATGCTTTTGTTTGTAAATACATGTATGTGTCAAAAGCATTAGCCTCGATAAGTATAATGCCACTTGTATGTTACGAAATACACCATTTAAAAAGCCTTGTTTCATTTCTACTTTACAAATCATGTTGTATTACTTTTAGATGTCCTCATCAATACTGGTAATTTACATGTCATTACAATGGCGTCTCCTAAAACCATTATACTTTTAAAAATAATTTTTAAATATCATAATCATTGCTGTGGTGTACTGATACGGATAACAACAACGACAATACTCGTATATATACAACTATTCAAATGAACCGAGACATCAGTCTACAAATACTCTGTTTAGTTTACTTAATAAGTTTAAGTTATTGAGTCATTATCTTAATCTTTGCTTGAAAGTCAGACACTAGGTAAATCATTTCACGTGTTTTGTGATACCCTGCTCATTTTTATGAATATGAAAGTAAGCAGTTTTTAAAGTTTCATGTCACACTTGGAAATTGAAACGCTATTTGTACCTTAACTGTTCATTTGTTTTCATACCAGAAATGTGTACAATCATGCCCGTATAAAGAAAATAACGGATACCACCATCGTTTGATATAATACCATAATTAAATCATAATTAATTTGATAGCGGTTGAATTATTTCGGTATACTTTGAGCAAACTGGATTGTTTAAAATTCGTTCTACCATTTCTAATAATGTCCCTTCTTTCTGTTTGACTTAAGCATTAATATTCAAGAATATGCTAATGCACTGATTAACAACATGATATTCTAAATCAAAGACCATCGTATTTCTTATAATTATATTTGGTAACATGTTGATAATGTTAGCTCCCAAGGCCCTGTGATATAACGTTTTTGCCTTCTCTATGCGTTGACGCTGTCCGGACGTACATTTGCTATGGAAACTCTAAAAATTAATAAAATGCAGATGACCCATAGAGACACGTTTTTTACATAATATCTGCTAGATTACGCTCAATGAAGTGGTTTTATGTATAAGAACACATCTCTATGCATTTGGAGCATTAGAGGTGATTTATGATCTAGTTTTCACAATTTCCCTGTCTTTTACTCTAATTGTAGGGGGTGTTTCTCATTAATATTCATGAATGTGCTAATGAACTTATTAACAATGATACATTCTAAATCTCTATGCATTTGGAGCATTGCAGGTGATTTATGATCTAGTTTTCACCATTTCCCTGTCTTTTTCTCTAATTGTAGGGGGGGGGGGGGGCGTGTTTCTCATTAATATTCATGAATATGCTAATGAACTTATTAACAACGATACATTCTAAATCAAAGACCAGTGTATTTATTATATGTTTGGTAACAAGTTGATACTGTTAGCTGCCAGCTCTCGAAGGCCTTGAGATATAATGCTATCTCCTATTTGCGCTGACGCTGTACGTACGGACGTACCTCTGCTATGGATACTCAAAAACGCAATAAAAGTGTAAATAAGCCAAAGTGACACGATTTTGTATTATATAAACTCTCATTGATGATGTTTTATGTATATGAAAATATTTGGGTGCATTTGGAGCAACACAAGTGATTTCAGATCTAGTTTTCGCCATCTTCTAGTCAGTTTTTCTTCATTTTCGGTGTTCTCATCAATATTCATGAATATGCTAATGAACTTATTAACTACAATACATTTTAAATCAAATACCAGTGTATTTATTTTATGTTTGGTAACAAGTTGATACTGTTAGCTATTATCTCCCGAAGGCCTTGAGATATAATGCTATCTTCTCTATGTGCTTACGCTACCCGGACGTACCTCTGCTATGGATACTCAAAAATGCAATAAAAATGCAAATAAGCCATAAAGACACGATTTTGTTTTAAATAATACTAACATTGGGGATGTTTTATGTACTAAAACATATTTGGGTGTATTTGGACCATCACAGGTGACTTCAGATCTAGTTTTCACCATATTTTAGTCTTTTTTCCTTCATTTATCGGGTTTCTCATTAATATGCATGATTATGCAAATGAGGTGATTAACAAAAACATATTCTTAATTAATGACCAATGTCTTGCCTTTAGTTTGACACCAGTTTCAAACTCTTAGTGTCCCTAATAGCATAGATATACTACATTATAACCTTTACCCACCGTCGTTGTCCAGACCTCCGGTTGCCATGGAAACGGTAGAAAAACCCATAGCAGGAATGAGTTTTTTCATGGGTACAATTTTGATTTCCATTCAGCAGACCCTACCAAACATCCTAGTACCCATGAAAAAAAGTCAGACGGGGGGTGCACGGTAACCCTTTCTGGCCCCCGGGGTAATGTATATAGCCTTGCTGTCTGTCCTTACTTCCGTATGTATGTCCCATAAATCTCTTGTGTCCATCTCCTCGTACGCCAATGGTAGGGTTTATTTCAAACTTATATATATGAATAATACTGATGTGCTGATGCTCGTAAAGAAGTGAATTTTTGCTCCGACCATATCTACCATAACATTTATGGAACTTTGAAAGTTTCATCACTTTATAACATATAGTGAAAAGAGCTTGATTTAGAGACAATATCTCCATGGGGGCATCTGACTCCAATGGACACAGTTGTGTTTGTTTTGTTTGTATTTAACATACATGCAGGGCTGTAAATAAGGTGTACAGTAATCCCCCTCTAAACTTGAATTCTAGTAGAGAAGAACTTAGATACTGTAAACCAGGTGGCTGCTTAATTGCAGGGTGAAAGACTGAAAGTCATGCAGAAAGCCCCTATAGGAGCTTTCTGCATGACTTTCACCCTGCATTAACCCTTTACTCCATGAATATTCATGTAGGAAATAATTACATCATATATATTAATTAGATTAATTACTGTAGTAGCACATGGACACCGGAAGTTCAGGGTCCGAATTTAGGCTAAAAACTTACTGGCATTATTTTGGCAGTTGCAAAAAAAATAAACTGGCAAAATCAAATTTCAACTCGCATTTTCAATATTACTATGCATTATTTATAATCCTTTTCTTAAAAGTTGCACTGGCAAAAAATTGCAAGTACCAATTTTTGGTACTTGCAATTTTGAAATTTTACTTGCATTTTGCCAGTATGCCAGTTTAAATTCGGACCCTGAAGTTTTGGCCAGGGCAGAAACCGTAGAATCTGATCTATATTACATGTATATCACAAGCAAACAGAGCAGACCCTGATCAGACGGCTCCTATAGGAGCCGTCTGATCTGGGTCTACTCTGTTTGCAAATGCGTTAAAACACGTATATATGAGGGAAAAGGTTAAACTGCCACCTGTCTCCAAGACCGATATTTATACTAAATTTAATGTTCGGTTTAGAAACCTTAGAGAGGTTTTACTGTATTGACTGTATTCATTCAACAAAATTTCTTTTTTCTCTGCCAAATCCTTCTTTACTGCAACTCATTAGAATCATCTCAGGGAGGAGATATTGCTATGTGCTACAACTCGTTAGAATCACCTCAGGGAGGAGATATTGCTGTGTGCTACAACTCATTAGAATCACCTCTGGGAGGAGATATTGCTGTGTGCTACAACTCGTTAGAATCACCTCAGGGAGGAGATATTGCTATGTGCTACAACTTGTTAGAATCATCTCAGGGAGGAGATATTGCTGTGTGCTACAACTCGTTAGAATCACCTCAGGGAGGAGATATTGCTGTGTGCTACAACTCGTTAGAATCACCTCAGGGAGGAGATATTGCTGTGTGCTACAACTCGTTAGAATCACCTCAGGGAGGAGATATTGCTGTGTGCTACAACTCGTTAGAATCACCTCTGGGAGGAGATATTGCTGTGTGCTACAACTCGTTAGAATCACCTCAGGGAGGAGATATTGCTGTGTGCTACAACTCGTTAGAATCACCTCAGGGAGGAGATATTGCTGTGTGCTACAACTCGTTAGAATCACCTCAGGGAGGAGATATTGCTGTGTGCTACAACTCGTTAGAATCACCTCAGGGAGGAGATATTGCTGTGTGCTACAACTCGTTAGAATCATCTCAGGGAGGAGATATTGCTGTGTGCTACAACTCGTTAGAATCACCTCAGGGAGGAGATATTGCTGTGTGCTACAACTCGTTAGAATCACCTCAGGGAGGAGATATTGCTATGTGCTACAGTATGATTGGATTTGTCAGAGAAATATAAAAAGCATTTTCATTAGATTATTTAAACCCTTTACTGCATGGAATATTCATGTAAGAAATAATGACATATGAATATGGGGGAATTTTTTGCTTTGGCGAAAAACTGTAGAAATCGATCTTTATCATATCACAAGCAAACAGACCAAACCCTGATCAGATGGCACCTACAGGCTACAGGAACTGTCTGATCAGAGTCTACTCTGTTTGCAAAGGCGTAGAAAGGCATATTTATGGAGTAAAGTTCAAATACGCTTCCTATGTACAGCCCTGTACATCTTGTATTCTGTACATGCACAAGGAAATATTGTTTTATTGGTCTTACACTTTCACAGATTATTGTTTCGAATATTCTGATGATTTTCTTTTAAAAGATTAATAATTTCTTGATATCTCTTTAACCTTCTGTACTCTGAGCAATGGTTGTCTGCAAATACTGTCATCTATTTCAATGTTAAAAGTGCATTTTTATTTTATTATGCCCCCAAAGCTAGGCTTTGGCGGCATATAGTGATCGCACCGTGCGTGGGTGTGTGGGTGGGTGTGTGTACCTTTTGTCCGGTGTATATTTCCTTTGTCACATCTGCTACGGATACCAAATTTGGTGTGTGAGTTAATCTTGGGATGGCGGAGTGTCACGTACCATTTTCATGTCACTGTGACCTTGACCTTTGACCTTGATTTTACAAAAAGCTTGTCCGGAGCATATCTCCTATACCTTACCAGCTACGGATTCCAAATTTGGTGTGTGAGTTCATCTTGGGATGGCGGAGTGTCGCGTACCATTTCCAGGTCACTTTGACCTTGACCTTGACCTTTGACCTCGATTTTAAAAAATGCTTATACCTTACCAGCTACAAAAAGCTTGTCCGGAGTATATATCCTATGCCTTACCAGCTAAGGATTCCAAATTTGGTGTGTGAGTTCATCTTGGGATGGAGGAGTGTCACGTACCATTTTCAATTCACTGTGACCTTGACCTTTGACCGATTTTACAAAAACCTTGTCCAGTGCATATCTCCTATACCTTACCAGATACAGATTCCAAATGTGGTGTGTGAGATCACCTTGAGATGGCGGAGTGTCGCGTACCATTTTCAGGTCACTGTGACCTTGACCTTGACCTTTGACCTCGATTTTACAAAAAGCTTGTCCGGAGCATATCTCCTATACCTTACCAGCTACGGATTCCAAATTTGGTGTGTGAGTTCATTTTGGGATGGCGGAGTGTCGCGTACCAATTTCAGGTCACTTTGACCTTGACCTTTGACTTCGATTTTACAAAAAGCTTGTCCGGAGCATATCTCCTATACCTTATCAGCTACGGATTCCAAATTTGGTGTGTTAGTTCATCTTGGGATGCCGGAGTGTTGCGTACCGTTTTCAGGTCACTGTGACCTAGACCTTGACCTTTGACCTCAATTTTACAAAAAGCTTGTCCGGAGCATACCTCCTATACCTTACCAGCTACGGATCCTAAATTTGGTGTATGAGTTCATCTTGGGATGGCAGAGTGTCGCGTACCATTTTCAGGTCACCTTGACCTTGACCTTGACCTTTGACCTCGATTTTACAAAAAGCTTGTCCGGAGCATATCTCCTATACCTTACCAGTTACGAATTCCAAATTTGGTGTATGAGTTCATCTTGGGATGGCGGAGTGTCGCATACCATTTTCAGGTCACTGTGACCTTGACCTCGATTTTACAAAAAGCTTATACCTTACCAGCTACAAAAACCTTGTCCGGAGTATATCTCCTATACCTTACCAGCCAAGGATTCCAAAGTTGGTGTGTGAGTTCATCTTGGGATGGCGGAGTGTCGCGTTCGATTTTCAGGTCACTGTGACCTTGACCTTGACCTTTGACCTCGATTTTACAAAAAGCTTGTCGGGAGAATATCTCCTATACCTTATCAGTTACGGATTCCAAATTTGACCCTGTGTCTTTTTTTAAAATGTTAAGAATTTACCCAGGATCTGTTTTTAACGTTGACAATCAACCCCAGGGTCCTTTTTAACGTTGAGAATGACCTAGGGTCCTTTCGACCCCCGTCTCTTTTCTTAGCTATCATAATCGTCAAAGGTTCTGTTTTTAATGTTAAGAACTGACTCCTGTGTCATTTTTAACAGCATCAAAATTTCATGTAACACCTGCATTACATTGTATTGTTTTTCCGCCAAAATGCATTTCTGTGTCAAACACTTTGGGGGCATTTGTCACCCGTGACGACTCTCTTGTTTTTTATTTAGAAACCCAATGAGAGCATCAAACAGTTTGGATTCTCATTAGATTTTGAGGATCTGCTCATTTTGCTTAACCCATTACCTCATAGGCTATTTTTAGATACAACCTCTTTGAATAAATCTACCAAAATGGAGCATTAACTTGAGAAAAAGAAACTTTTAGAATTTTGTAGTTGAAACAATTGTGATAAATAGAGCATTTGCTCCTATAGGAGCAAATGCTCTATTTATCACAATGGTTTCACAAAGTGACTTTTACAGAGTCGTCAATATGAGGGAATGGGTTAATATGAAATATCATAGGTATGTCCTTGAATATGTTCATCTGGTTGGTAACATAATATAGATATGATTTTGTAGTTTCTGCCTTAACCATAAATCCCTATGTTCATGTGTAAATATTTATCTAATTATACTCATGATGTCATTATTTCATACATGAATAGTCATGGAGTAAAGGGTTTAATTAGACTGACATAATAGCAAATAGTGTAGATCATGTCCAATTCCTCTTTCAGGAGTTGTGTGATATATAGGTACACCCTATTTACCAAGATCTGTCTGTCCAAAAAGTTTGGATAATTACACAGAGGTCAAGATAAGACGCGTTAATTTAAACATTTTCAAGTACCGATATAGCTCTTTTATTTCTCTACCAAACCCTATGCTCTTCGAGAGAATTCTAAAGAGTGGTCACAGTACAGAGTATGGTGGAGAAATGATGATTTTAGTATTTGGGTATGCATCCATATCTGTATCTCTGATTACAATACCTTTTTTTTAGCTCACCAGAGCACAAAGTGCTCAGGGTGAGCTTTTGTGATTGCCTGATGTCCGTCGTCCGTCGGCGTGCGTCGTCCGTCGTGCGTCGTGCGGTGTGCGTCGTCAGTCGTCAACAATTTGAACCTTTTAAAAATCTTCTCCTCTGAATCTACAGGGTTCTCATCTTTCATCTTTGGCATATAGCATCATCTGTTGGTCCTCTACAAAAGTTATATAAATTATACCCCTGGGGTCAAAATTGGCCCTGCCCCAGGGGTTTTCAGTTTTCAATAGAAACATATAGTGAAAACTTTGAACATCATCTCCTCTAAAACTAGAAGGTCCTCAGATTTCATATTTGGCACATAGCTTCAACTTCAGGGCTTCTACAAAAGTTATATAAATTATGCCCCTAGGGTAAAAATTGGTCTCACCCCATGGATTGCCAGTTTTTTTAAGCTGACTACTTAAACAGCCCATAGGATCACTAGTTATGCATAGGAAAAACTTTAAAAGTATTCTTGTCAGAAACTACATGTCCCAGAGCTTAGATATTTGGTGTATAGATTTACTTAGCATAACTTTATGGGTTTTATAAGTATCATAATTCTTGGGTTAAAATTGGCCCTGCCCTGTGTGTACAGTCTTCTTCACTTCAGAAATGACAGCCTAAAGGTTTCTCCTTAATATATCAGCCTGCAGAGCTCAGACCTTCTTATATAACCACCCTTAGCCTGATCAGTTGAGTAGAAATTGTGTTTAGACAAATAACACACTCTCATTTAAGATTGAGAAAATTGTGGATAGTTCTTAATATGCAGAACACTCTTAAAGCTTTTTTTTCATACCTATGCCCTTCATTAAGCTACCAGATATCAATATAGAGCATATCTGTTGTGAATTTCAGCTTAACTCTTTGCATGCTGGGTAATTTTGTCATCTGCTAAATGGTTGTCTGCAGCATATTCATAAGTTATCCGTACTACACAATTTCTTTCTAAGTTTTTCAGAATTCAGACTCATTGACAAACAGTTTGGATACCAGATCAGGCCCCACATTATATTGGCCCTGATCTGGATCCAAACTGTTTGCATAGGTCATTAGTGGTGGGAGAATCCCACTACACACGTTCTTTCTAAGTTTTTCAGAAGTTCAGTCTCATTTACAAACAATTTGGATATCAGATCAGGCCCCACATTATGTGGGCCCTGATCTGGATCCAAACTATTTGCATAGGTCATTAGTGGTGGGATAATCTGCCTCTAGCATCCAAAGAATTAATACAAGTTCCAGTGGTCTATGCTCTATCCATTCTTTCACTACATTCTTTCAGCATCATGTTCTGGTCCTCTACAAAAGTTATATAAATTGTGTCCCCGGGGTCAAAATTGGCACCGCCCCTGGGGTGTTAAGTTTTCAATAGAAACATATGTGAAAACTTTGAAAATCTTCTCCTCTGATTGTCTGGTGAGCGATGTCAGGGCCATTCTGGCCCTCTTGTTTATAATTCAGATGGAAAGGAATTATGCTGAGAGAGAGAAGGCTATTAAGACGTGTATAGTTACAGTATCCAAGGAAGTGGACGAGTTACGGAAACAGAGAGAACAAAACATGGATGATGACAATCTTGTTAAACAGCTCAGGAAATCCCAACACAAGGTCTGCTCTTAAATGACAGCTAGCTTGTTTCCCGCATTCAAAGGGTTGGTTTAACCCTTTCCCTCATATAAACGTGTTTTCACGCATTTGCAAACAGAGTAGACCCAGATCAGACGACTCCTAGAGGAGCCGTCTGATCAGGATCTACTCTGTTTGCTAATAGAATCTGATAGATTTGATTCTGTGCTTTCTAAAATGTCTACAATGTTCCATTTTGTCAATGAATATCCAGTAGGTATTGAAATTTGGATGAAATATAGAACAGGGAGCAGGTTAAATCATGTTCAATCTAGGTTTATAATTGGTCAGTAAAATCTCAGCACAATGGGCACTAGGAACATGTTTTTGAGTCTTTCAGACATTTGGTAGCTGAATGCAGGATAGACAAAAGCTAGACAGAAAAACAAACTGTCTGCATTCTTTTTTCTGCATTAAACTTTAATTTAAAGTGCAGGAACTGAGTATTCAAAATCTTTGCATAAAGTGTTGATCCAGATCAAAGGGATTCCTGAGGGAGCCGTTTGATCAGGGTCTTCACTGTTTTTAAAAAAAAAAAAAGTTTCTTCAGTGATAAATTTTGATACAATTTAACTCATTCCCTCTGAGACTATTTTTAGACCCAGCCTCTTTGAATAAATCTACCGAAAAGGAGCATTGACTACAGAAAAGGAAAATTTTAGAATTTTGTAGTTTGAAACCATTGTGATAAATGGAGCATTTGCTCCTATAGGAGCAAATGCTCTATTTATCACAATGGTTTCAAAATGTGATTTGTACAGAGGTGCCAAAATGCGTCACCAGGACGGAATGTGTTAATTTTTCTGTTTGATTAAAGGCAGGAGTCAATATTGATTATAACAGGCTTAGCTAAGTAATTACTTAAGAATGTTCGTGAAACGGGGGCCAGAAGGTTAAGTAGCCAAATGCTATCAAAGAAACCAGGGTTATTCAATAAGTGGTGATTGTAGTGGGGTTTTATTATAGATCTAAGAGCCATACCAGGTAAGATGAGTTACATAGTGTCAAACCAGGGTCTTCACTGTTTGTCATTCATCAGCAGTTGCAAAATTTGTAATCAAATTTGTTAAACTGACAAATAGTGTAAACCAATGGAGCAATTTGTGATGACATTTTGAAGCAGTTTGGATCCAGACTTGGTGTCACCTCAGGATCCAAACTGTTGACTCTCAGACACTGTGCTTTGAAAAGAATTGAAAGAAAATATACTTGTAGAATTGTAGCAGAATTGCAATATTTGCAGATAACAAAATTGCAGTAAAACCTCTATATAACGGCCAATAAATTGTGTTAATTAGCTGGTAATTAGGGCAGGTGGCTGCTTGAAAGCAAGCTGAAAGTGAAACAGAACGCTCCTATAGGAGCGATCTGTTTTACTTTGACCTTGCTTTAAGCGGCCACCTGCCCTAATTACCAATGATTTTAACAGAATTTAGTGGCCGTTATAGAGAGGTTTTACTGTATGTTGTGTTGGAGGTAAAGCTAGGTTCCATACTGGTTGTTATATTCCGTGTTCCTTTGTTACAGCTGAGGCAAATGCAAAAGGAAATTCAAGTGGATGAAGTTGTCAAAGATAGATCTTTACGGGTGAGATTTTTTTTTACAGCAAAACACCTCTAAACTGCAATTATAGTAGAGAAGAATTTAGATACTTTTAGGCAGGTGACAGCTTAATGCAGGATGAAAGATATGCATAGAGGAGCTTTCTGCATGACTTTCTCCTTACATTAAGCTCCAAGTCTGATATTTATACTAAATTTAACGTCCAGTTTAGTGGGGTTTTACTGTACTTTATGCCATAGATATGCATTTTATTCCCAAGTGGGGGGGGGGGGGGGGGGGGATCTTGGGGGAATTTGAAAATATGGGCAAATGTCAGGGAATTTTGAAAAAAGATGAGAACCAAGGCCATATATTATATATAATGTAGCAATGTAATATGTCAGGGAAATTTAAAATTATGTCAGGGAATTGTCAGGGAATTTAGTTTTCTTCTGATTTGTGGTAACCCTGATATTGATTTTGCTCTGTCTGTTGGTTTATTTGATTGTTGGTTGGTTTGGCCCCAACTTTAACATTGGCGAAAATTTTGTAGCCATTGCACGTACATACTTCAAACTTGGCATGCATGTGCAACTTATGAAGGAAACATTTTTAGGGGTGACTTATTAAGATCAAGGATATACATTATAGTCAAAGGTCAAATTATGGGTCAAATTTAGATTGGCAAGAATTTCAACATACATACCTCAAGCTTGACATGTATGTGCAACTTATGGAGGCGAACAATTTTGAGTTAACCCATTCCCTCATTTTGACGCCTCTGCAAAGGTCATCTGCTGAAACTATTGTGATAAATAGAGCATTTGCTCCTATAGGAGCAAATGCTCTATTTATCACAATTGTTTCAAATTACAAAATTCTTAAAGTTTCCTTTTCTCTAGTAAAAGCTCCTTTTGGGTAGATTCATTCTAAGAGGTTTGACCTAAAAATAGCCTATGAGGGAATGGGTTAAGGGTTAATAAGCATAGTAATTGTAGTCGACATGCATCTGAGGTCCAGAAAAATGCAAAGTCTTCTTTTTCCATCAAATTCTATTTTGTGATCTCTTTAAGATGATTCTATTGAGTAGCGATGACATTGTAAGAGACACAAAGAGATTATTTTGATGAGTAGGCTGTAGCCATTACATTAGGTCACACATTCTAATGAGTAGCCATGGCATTGGGACACTTAGATGATTCTAATGAGTAGTCATGACATTGGGTCACAAAGAGATGATTCTAACGTCATTATGTCTCCCCGTTTATGCGGAGACACATTGTTTTTGCCAGAGTTGTCTGTCTGTCCGTCCATCAGCCAGTCTGTCCATCACAAACTTGGGTTGCGCATATCTCTGAAACCAGTAGGGTAAGAGTCACCAAACTTCACAGGAATGTTCACCAGCATAAGTTGTGCACCTGGGTTTTTTAAATTGTCTCCTCCTGATAACTGTTAAGTTATTGCCCCTGATGACTCAAAATTTTGTGTCACGCTTATCTCTGAGACCGCTAGGGCTAGCGTCACCAAACTTCACAGGAATGTTAACCAGTATGAGTTGTTGTGTACCTTGGGTTTTTGAATTGTCTCCCCTGATAATTGTTGAGTTATTGCCCCTGATGACTTAAAATTAGACAAACTTTGTATTGCTCGTATCTCTGTTTTGCTTGTGGCATTTTTGAAATGTCTCCCCCTGATAACTTTGGATAAACTTTGTGTTGCACGTATCTCTGAGACCGCTTTGGCTAGAGTCACCAAACTTCACAGGAATGTTCAGCAGCATGAGTTGTTGTGCACATGGGTTTTTTGAATTGTCTCCCCCTGATAACTTTGGAGTTACATTACACTTGTGTATTGGAAAGAGGATGACGAGAGGAGATATCTGTTAACGTTACAAAACAAACCTCTAGTTATCTGAGCTGTAGATAAGATACATATTTATCAGTCAAATTCCATTATTTTTCAGCAAACCCGATCATGCTGCTACTCATTAGAATGCGATCAAAAATCTTTTAACAGATTTTCAAAATACCCTTTTTATCTAGCTCTGCATGAGATAGGGTTCGGTGGAGAAATTAAGAAAACTTTGCTATGAAATTGTAAGCTTACCTTTGTCATATGGAGCACTCTTATTCTGTGTCCAAGCTATTTGTATTGGTATTCAGGAGTTCACATTATCTTGCAGAATATTTATACCTACTTTGTTCAATGTATTTGATGTTGGGTTTTTTTGTATGCAAATTTCAGGTTTTCTACGAGAGATGTAGGGACGCCTATGTACCACCTAACAGACCTCTTGTCTGACAATAGCAGACAACTAGACTGTACCAAATTAAAGAGTATTCAGGAGATCAAGGGCATCCAGTCTTGGACCCATTAGTATGATGTTTATAATTTTGTGATAAGCTTGTGCAAAACAGATATGATCTTAATAAGAAACCAGTTTCTTCGTGTCTCGTTAGGATCTGTTTAATAGCCAAGCTTTGTATAGAATTAAAATGTATTGGTAACTTGTATTTCTAACGTGGAGCAGATTAAAATCCTGAGATGATAAGTTACTCAGCATGCATGATCCTCCGAATGCTGAGTTTTTAACTTGTTTCTCCATGAATATTCATGCAAGAAATTTTGACATTATGAATATTAATCAGCTGAAGTTTTATGACTGTATTATGACCAAAGGAATTTTAAATCAAGACAGATGAAACTATGGAATCGGATCTTTATCAGACCTTTATCAGACCCTTTATTTGATGAATACACCTTTCCACATTGTTGCAAACAGAATAGACCCAGATCATATGGCTCCTGTCGGAGCTGTTTGGTCAGTGTCTGCTCTGTTTGCTCATGACATGATACAAATCTGATTCTACAGTTTTTGTCAAAGCAAAGAATCCTGTGTTCATGTACAATGATAAATATTCATGATGTCATTTTTTCTTTAATGAATATTAGTGGAGTAAAGGGCTGAAGAGAAATTGTCCCATCATTATTTAATGGAAATGTCCATTCAGGATGAAAAGGATAAACCCTGCCAGAGGATTTCTAATGTTCATCAGTGCAAATCTTGATGAGAGGGCACCTACAGGAGACCTCTGATCTCAGTGTACACTGTTGTAAATGCTAGTCAACTTCTTTCAAAGGGGGAACGATTTGCCTGAGGTGCTTCCTAAGCAGTTGTATTTAGTTACTGAAATCATGTTCACAAAAATCTTACCCTTTACTTTATGAATATTTATCAAATGTATAATGACTTAATGAATATTAATTAGCAGAATTTTTATAATGAACAGAGCATTTTTTGTCATTGCAAAAACTGTAGAATCATATCTATATAATTCACATAAGCAAACAGACCAGACTGATGGGACAGCTGATCTGATCTAGGGCTACTCTGTTTGCAAATAGGTAAATCTGCATCTCTGAATTGAACCCTTTCCTCCATAAAAGTGCCTTCCTACGTCGGAGACTCTGTAATATTCACTTCTTGAAACCATTGTGATGAATTTATCGTAATGGTTTCAAACTACAAAATTCTAAAACTTTCATTTTCTCTAATTAATGCTCCTTTTTGGTAGATTTATTCAAAGAGGTTGGATCTAAAAATAGCCTATGAGGGAATGGGTTAAGGATGAAATGCAATCTGTGTTCAATACATAATGTGAAGCATGTGAACATTTCATTTCCATATAGCTTGTGTGTCATAAACATCAAACTAAGCTGATGAAGCTGATGATTTTAATATATTTACAAGGCAAAAATAACCTGTGTTACATTTCAATTTAGACATTAATTATTTATCTGAGGATAATTGTGACCAAATATTTTGTAATGAGTGCATGACATTCGTGGAAGAATATATGCTACATTGTTTTCAATTTAACCCATTATCTCATGAATATTAATTAAAAAAAAAGAACAATTATGACATCATGATACAGTGCTGAATTTGATATGAACACTGGGTTTTTACCTATCTAATTCCGTAAGCAAACATAGTAGACCCTTATCAGACTGCTCCTACTGGAGCCATCTGATCTGGTTCTACTTGGTTTGCAGATCTCTATGAGGTAAGGGTTTAAAAGACTTTCCTGTTGTTGTTGTTGTTTTGTTTGAGTTTTTTTCATACATAAGGAAGGCAGGCTTTTACATGGCTTTAGCCTTTATGGTGCCAAATTTCTAATTGTCGTCTGCAAACCAATTTTGTTCAGTCATTTGGTAAAATAGGGAAATGAGATAAATAAATGTAACTTTCAAAGGAATAAAGTACAGATATAGAGTTTGAGACAAAAAGTGAAGTCCCTGATCATATGATCTGGGACTGCACTATTTGTTGTGCATTTTTGCCACGTTGGCGGTGAAAGGGTTAACCCTTTACTCCATGAGACCATGAATGTTCATGTAAGAAATAATGATATCATGAATTTTAATTAAAGATTTAAAGATTAATTGTAATAATACATTGACACAGGAATTTATGGCCATGACAGAAACATTCCAATGATATTTATATCTTGCCATAAGCAAACAGAGCAGACCCTGATCAGACGGCTCTTACAGGAGCCATCTGATCATGGTCTGCTCTTTTGGCAAAGACAGAAAAACGTATGTATGGAGTAAAGGGTTAAGTGGACCAATATGAATGTTTTTTATAATATTCACTTCGGAGCAAACATAATAGTGTTTGCTTTACAAAAGTATCCTTAAAGCTGATAGATATATAAAGTATTACAGAGCTTTTGGAGATAAACAAAGCATTGCAGAACTTTTTGTCAGGAAATTGTTAAGTGGCCTTGACCTGTGTATTGTTTGAAAATTGTGAAAAAAATATATACAGTAAACTACAAAAAAACTTATACAGTTACCATTTTTCATTTGACAATTTCTCTTACATTTTAACTCTTGACTCCATGAACATTAAAGTAAGAAATGATGATTTAGAACTGTAAAATAAATTCATGCGTTGCCATGGCAGAAAAGAATTAGACCTATGACAAGTAAGCCTACAGGAGCTTGGTCTACTCTGTTTGCAAAAATATTAATAGGCGGGTTCACCAATAAAGGCTTTAAGTCTGTATGGCGACCTGCTTGGAGAAAATGGATGCTTCGATCATGGCATCTCGTCAAAATCCGCACAGTATACAGAAATACATGATGCCTGAGTGAAAAATAGTGTTGACCTTGAGATGTCTAAAACAACCCACAGTAGAAGTCAGCTAGTGTTTGTGGTAGGTCATTGGTTCTACCTGAGCATTCCTCTGGACCAGCGCTCCTTTACCTGTTCAATATTCATGAAAGAAATAATGACATGAATATTTATTATCTGATTTTGTAAATATATAAATTTTTAAGGGACATTTTTGCTTTGACAAAAACTGTAGAGTTGGATCTTTAACATGTCCTTAGAGTAGACCCTGATCGGACATTTTTTTTAATCCTTTACTCCATAAATAAGCCTTTCTATGTCTTAGCAAACAGTGTAGACCCAGATCAGACAACTTCCGTAGCAGCTGTCTGATCAGTGTCTGCTCTGTATGCTTATGACATAATATAAATGAGATTTTACAGTCTCTGCCATGGCCAAACTTTCCTGTATTCATGTGCTATTATAAGAAATTAATCTTAATTAATATTCTTGATGTCATTATTTCTTACATGAATATTCATGGAGTAAAGGGTTAACCTTATTAATAGTGCACCTCTTGATCAGGGTTTACACTGTTTGTGAAATAGTATACAGTAAAACCTCTCTATAACGGCAACTAAATTACATCAAGTATTTTGTGTTAAATGCAGGTGACTGTTTAAAGCAAGGTGAAAGTAAAACACAATGCTCCTATAGGAGCGTCCTGTTTTACTTTCACCTTGCTTTAAGCAGCTGCCTGCCGTAAATACCAGCTAATTAACACAATTTAGTGCCCGTTATAGAGAGGTTTTACTGTAGATCTGATTATCATGGCCAGACACTGATGCCACAATAAAACTTCAGTGAATATATTAATAATTTCATTATTTCCTACATGAATATTTATGAACTTAAACGTTACAATTGAGGACACTAATGGTCATGTATTGATTAATGGTCCATGATGAATCCATTCAATATGAAAGAGTTTCAATTTGTGACAGGATTTTGAAACCATAAAAATGAGTACAGTAAAACCCCTCTAAACCGGACGTAAAATTTGGTACAAATATCGGGTTTTGAAACAGGTGGCAGCTTAATGCAGGGTGAAAGTCATGCAGAAAGCTCCTCTAGGAGCTTTCTGCATGACTTTCACCCTGCATTAAGCAGCCACCTGCCTAAAACATCTAAATTCTTTTCTACTATAATTCCGGTTTAGAGGGATTTAACTACTGCATTTAACCGTTTACCTAATAGAAACTTTTTTTTAACACCTTTGCAAACAGAGTAGACCTAGATCAGATATGCCCTGTAGGAGCCATCTGATCAATTTCTGCTCTGTTTGCTTGTGAAATGATAATTATAACATAGATCTGATTCTACAGTATCTGTCATGATAAAAATACCTTTGTTCATTGGTCAATGTATAAATTCAATTAATGAATAAAATATTTATGATGAAGATAAAATTCCAATAAGGGAATTAATATAAAAAATAAATACTTGAATAGCTCTGATCTAATATTTCCACCATTAATGGCCTTTTTCAAAGAAATTCATGTCAACATACATGTCACATTTTTGTTACATGAATTCAGCGGCATAAAATCAGAGACCAATCTTTTGATTTTATGGCTGAATGCATGCAACAAAAATGTGACGTGTATTTTGACATGATTTTCTTTGAAAAAGACCCTTAGTGGTTATTCGAATATTTATGATTTCTTGTATTATGACTCATTCTCTCATACTGATGCCTTATTGCGCCTATTTAAAAAAAAATTTGAAACCATTGTGATAAACAGAGTATTTGCTCCATAGGAGCAAATGCTCTATTTGTCACAATGATTACACTACTAAAACAATTCTAAAACTTTCCTTTTCCTCCAGTAAACGCCCCTTCTCTGTAGATTTATTTAAAGAGATGTGGTAAAAAAAATGGTCTAGGAGGGAATGATTTAATATTCACGAGGTAAAGTGTTTTTCAGTATGACTGAAGTGGATATATAAACTCTACACTATCTTAATGCATGCAGATGTCTATGTTCTCCCTTTTCCATGGCTACAGATACATGTACTCAGTGTGAAGAATACAGAATCATGCTGCTATATGTTGACACAGTCATTTATGTTTTGAAACTTGCATTGTTGTATGGATTTATGAAGGATGCAAGAAAACAGTCATGTGTTAGTGATCAGGGCCCATGCTTATAAAACTTTTAGTTGAGTCTGAGTTCGTTCTCAAGTTTTTGATTGGTCAGGTTTGAGCCTTTGGCTCAAATCTGACCAATCAAAAGCTTGAGAACTCAACTCTGACCAATCAAAAGCTTGAGAACCAACTCAGACTCAACTAAAAAGCTTTATAAGCATGGACCCATGTTTCAGAAGTTTCATGTTTTAAGAGTTTTTTTTGTGATTATTTAGGTAAATAAAATAAAAGTTTATACTGGTTTGTTTGTTTTTCATTTCATATGAATATACCTGTAGTTACCGTTTTACCTCTTATAAAAACTCACAGGCCGTTACATTTTTAAGGATCTTCTTTCATTTTGTACACAGGTGGTTAAATTTATCTTGCATTTCAACAGCTCGGTCAGAGCATCAAACAGCTTGGATCCTGATGAGACGCCGAGTAACTTGGCGTCTCATCTGGATCCAAACTGTTTGCAAATGTAATAACTCATCCGCCCATAGCAGGCTAAAGGTTAATGAAGAGTGAAAGCACTACGGTAAGCTCCTTGGGGAGATATGCCTTGTCTTCGGGCTGCATTAACCCTTTCGCTGCCAATGCCGGATCTGTGATTACCTATGCAAACAGTTTGGATCCAGATGAGACGCCGAGTAACTCGGCGTCTCATCAGGATCCAAACTGTTTGTTACTGTTACTATGTTTTTGAAACAAAAATAAAAAAAATGAAAATTTATAGCAGACGACAAAGTTAGCAGACGACATAGTTTGGCAGCGAAAGGGTTAAGTTACCATTAAGTTGTATGTCTTTATTTAATGATTATTACATAGGGGTTTAATTGTTTTATTAGCACGTCTGTTTTTCAAAGAATAAATACGAACCATTGTCGTCCGTGTTGTCATGATCTTCGTCGTTAACTTTGGGTATTACTTCTTTACTATTCATGCAAATCTCATGACATTTCACACACTTATTAACCGTCACAAGGGCTACAATCAACCAGGCGAACATTGGCACCCGTGTACTGGACTCTTGTTGATCGTTAGTTTCCCCACCCACCCCCAGAAGTAAGTGAGCGTTTACTAGAGTGGGTGTTTATTATGGCGAATACAGTATACAGAACCCAGGTTGTAATTCGAAATTGATTCAATGTATATTTCGCTAATTCCATATAATCTTTTTGTATTAATTATGTGAGATTTAAAGATTTCTTAATGAAAGTTCATTAACCCTGTACTCCATTAATATCCATTAAGTATAAGGACACCATGACTATTAAGTAGATGAATTTATGTAACGGTACATGAACATATGATGATTTGGCCATGATAGAAACGGTATGACCAGATATACAGTAAAACCTCTCTTAACCGGAATTCTAGTAGATAAGCATTTAGATACTTTTAGGCAGGTGGCTGCTTAATGCAGGGTGAAAGTCATGCAGAAAGCTCCTCTAGGAGCTTTCTGCGTGACTTTCACCCTGCATTAAGCTGCCACCTGTCTCCAAGACCGATATTCATACTAAATTTAATGGCCGGTTAAGAGAGGTTTTACTGTAATATTAAAAGCAATCAGAGCATACCCTGATGAGGCGTCTCCTATAGGGGCCGTCTGATATGGGTCTACTCCGTTTGCAAAGGCGTAGAAATGCGTATTTATGAAGTAAAAGGTTAAACAATTACTATAATGAATATATAATACTTATATTAAGGTCACCGTAACCTTTTCCCAGATATAAATACTTTTCACACCTTTGCAAACAAGAGTAGACCAAGATCAGATGACTCCTCGGTCCTGTAGGAGCGATCTGATCAGGCTCTGCCCGGTGTGCTAATAAAATTCAGATTTGACTACAATTTCTACCAATACCAAAACATACAGTATGCATATGCCTTTATTACAAAACAATTAGCTAATCAATATGCATGATGTCATTATTTCTTACATGAATATTCAACAGAAAAAAGGGATAATACAAAGTGCTCCATTTTCAGTCAACCTGCGTCCATTATGCATCTGTTGTCATGCATTATCTAGAGCCAAAGTGGTCCATAGCACGCTAATGTTTAACCGTTACAACGCCGAATTTTCAAAATTAATGGACTATTCCTAAATTCAAACAGGCCAAGTTTATGGTGAATATTTAGGGAGTTTTCTAAAGAAAAGTGTAACATGACAAACAGTGCAGACCCTGATCAGATGAGAGGGCTCCTCCACAGCGTAGTACAGGTGGGTCCAAACTGATCCTTTGCATAAACATTCAATAGTGCATTTCTGCGATTTACGGCACTCTGTTTCGGAAAATGTTTACATACAGCATGTCCTGAATACAGAAAGCCTATCTTAACTGAACATTAAATGTTTCAGCCTGGGGTTTTCTCTGAACATAAATTTACGTAAAATCACTCTACATGTAAACTGAATGTTTAAATTACAGCAAAACCTCTCTATAAACTGTAAAACTCTAAACTGAACATTAATATTGCAATAAAACCTCTCTAAACTGAAAGTTTAAATTACAGAAGAACCTTTAAAACTGAACGTTTAAATTACAGTAAACTCTAAACTGAACGTTAATTACAGTAAAACCTCTCTATTTAACTCTACTTTTAGATTACAGTAAACCTGTCTGCTGTGATCATATAATTAAGTCTAATTCTGAGATTTAAAGACATGTGATAGCTGAATGCAGGATGAAAGATGTGCAACTTTCTGCATTACTTTGCCATGTATTAAGCAACCACCCGTTCTTATAGATCCCTATTTATATTGATTACATGGTCACTAAAGGAAGGTTCTATTGCAGTATCCTGTTTTCCGTATAAACGCATTGTCACTCCTTTGCAAACAGAGTAGAGGCAGATCAGACGGCTCCTGTATGAGCCGTCTGATCAGGATATGCTCTGTTTGCTTATGAAAGTATAATAGATATGGGCCGACAGATTCTACCAATACCAAAACACCCTGAGTATAATGTGCCGTTATAAAAAAAAAACTCAGCTGATAGATATTCACTATATCATTAGTTCTTACATTTAACCCTTCGCTTGCTATTCACGTCAATATACCTATCTGTAAATAGTGAAGACCCAGATGAGACAGCTCCTGCAGGAGCTGTCTCACCAGGGTCTGCACTATTTACACGTTGATTGTGCAACCAATGCACTCCACAGCAGTGATTGCACAGCGAAATACTTGTACACAGTGAAGATATATGTAATTATACAACAGGGTATGGGTACAGAAGGAGAAATGTATTTTAAAATTCAGCAAGAGAAGGGTTAATTATCCAACAGGGAAATAGTTAATACAGGTGACAGCTTAATGCAGGATGAAAGTCATAAATAAAGTTTACAAAGAAGCTTTCTGCACGACTTTCACCTTGCATCCACATGCATGTACCTAAAATAATTTAGTTTTTTTCACTATCATCATCCCGTTTTAGTGGGGGTTTACTGTACATGTAATAGATGTAATACAGAAAGATGAATGTTAAAGTGTATTATTATACAAGGGATAAAGGATACTATGCTTGCAACCAGTTTTAATTACCTACCAATGATGCAATATAGTTGTGTTTAGCTTGTAAATTTATACATGTATCAGAAATTAGCGGCTGGTTAAAAGTATACGCTATAAGAGTTGAGGAAATGGTCATCTGCGCGCATACTGACTGGTACTAACTAGAGGTAGCGCATGTATGCGACAGACTGGCTTGAGTAGTAGAGGACACCTCTGCCAGGGTCCATGCTTATAAAACTTTTAGTTGAGTCTGAGTTCGTTCTCACGGTTTTAATTGGTCAGATTTGAGCCTGTGGCTCAAATCTGACCAATCAAAAGCTTGAGTACTCAAATCTGACCAATCAAAAGCTTGAGAACGAACTCAGACTCAACTTAAAAGCTTTATACTAAAAACTGAAATTAAAATATCAACTGGAGAATCAATATTGTTATACTACCACTATATCACAATACTTTGCAAGAAAACGTTACAGAAAAAAACGCATCATCGCAAAATTGTGGCCCAACCCCGTGTGCATGTAATTCGTCATTTCGTTTTGTTTATGTATGATGACATGTTCAAACCTAAAACTAATTAGGGCCTACCCGTATTTATGTCGTTTCTGTTTTTCTAATGGGTCTTCACGTTTAACAAAAACTGATTATTAATATGTGCATTAGTGTTGGTAAAATCGTACACACACAAAGAAATACCCGATCATCGACACATGTTCGCGATAGATTAAAAATCAAGATTAAATTCTAGCATGGTGGACTTATTTGAGTTTCGGATAAAAAGGCCAAATATGGGATGTAGGTTTGCAATCAGTTTATATCCAGACTAGTGTCTTTGTCTAAAACATGACATCTGATAATGGCAAACACTGTTTTAAATCTTATATTAGTTTACAAAATGATTCTGTTCAGTTAAAACAATGTTACACACAATATGTAAAAAGACCCCTAATAATGATTGGCATGTCTGACTAAAATTACCCTTTGCTAAACAATATGTATCCATGCTTTTTAAAGTTTTAGTTGAGTCTGAGTTCGTTCTCAAGTTTTTGATTGGTCAGATTTGAGCCTTTGGCTCAAATCTGACCAATCAAAAGCTTGAGAACTCAAATCTAACCAACCAAAAGCTTGAGAACGAACTCAAGACTCAACTAGAATTACTCTTTGCTAAACTATATGATCCCCATAAGGTATAAATTGCCGTCAATCATCACGTCCCTCTGGAACCTTCACGAAAAATCCCCACCTAGTTATAATCCGGGTCTACTCTGTTTGCAAAGGCGTATGTAATGAGTTTAATTTGATTTTCTTTTCAGTATCTCTTTTTTACATTTGTTTTTATAGGGGATAGCGCGAACGCAGTCCCCCGCACCAATAAATTGCGTACCCGAGTTACCCACATTTGGGGTAATCGCAGGCGTCAGCTCGACCGAAGTGCAATGGAAGAGCCTCTTCCTGGAGAAACCGCCTGGCTGATCACGGTATTCTCTGTACCAGGTAAGTATGCTTGTTCAGCGGATTTCATAGTTTTCATATAAAAATATTTTTTGAATAAAATGGGTTAGTAGATTTACATAACACTATATCGTTCACAATAAATACGAGTTAAGCTAGTTTTATATATTATTTTTAGAGTGTATTTAATTTATATTTTTCCATCACATTTGTAGAACTTAATTATAATGTAATCAATTGTAAACAAGATATGTTAAATTAATAGGTTTAAATTCAACTTCATTTCTCTAAGGAAAGTTAAATCAGTTTTATTTTAAGTAAAACGATGAGTTATCTCTCTTTGATTAGGTCCGTTTTATACACGTGTGTACACGCGCTTAAATAAATAACTCTTTCGCCAAACTGTTTGTTACTGTTACTATGTTTTTTGAAACAATAATGAAGAAAATCAAAAGAATGACAAATTGTAGCCTACGACAAAATTAGCAGACGTCATAATTTGGCAGCGAAAGGGTTAAGTGTGAACGATATCGCTAAAGTCCCGATTGGTGGATAGATATAGCCTACTCATAAATACGAATCCCTTCCGATCCCAACATCACTGGGGGGAAACGTATCCCGGATATTGCTAATAAATGAGCTGTATTTTGACGCAACGGAGAGGACAGGAGTGCAACGAGGGTAAGTAAATGCGTATTTTCTCTTAATCAGTTCTTTTTCGGCAATTGATAGGTGGTGCTTTAGATTCACCATACTCATATTATACACGCTATACATGATTTGGAATCAAACAATGCAAACGTTGGGGAAAATCACAAAATGAACGCCGTGCTCGCGAAAGAATGCATAACCCTCTCCCAGATTTTTTTATGTTACTGAAAGATGGAATCAAAATATAACATTCTGAATTGAGCGATCGCTTTGAATATCATTCAACTATGTATACTGAAAATTTCAGTCATATTGGTTCAAGTTTGCCCAAAATATGGCCACAAACGAAAAGTCGGTTAGTCACTATTAGTGTACTGGGGATTGATAAACAGTGTACTGGGTATTGCATATTGTCAAAATTTGGTGTACTGGGGATTGCACATTACACTTTAGTTGTTTTTTTGCTTATTCACCAGCATAATAATTTGAAAAGACCTCTGAAAAGTTTATTCAGGCAATATTCTTCTATTTTCATCATAAAATCGTGTTTAACGGTCTAGTTTAAACTTGATGGGGTGTTAATTGGATTGTTTATTGTGGTTGGGTCCCACCATGCTTGATAGTTATTGCATCATATTAACCCATATCCTCCAGTACTTTCGTCTGCTTTGAAATTGCCGTCTGCAAAACAATATTTAGATCTAAATACGATTTGTACATACATCAGATGCTCTATGCTATGCAACCTCTGATCTGGATCCAAACTGTTTGCAAATAACAGACAAGTGGCCACCAGCAGGATAAGGATAAATTGCAACTAACCCTTATCCTGCTGGTCGTGTCTTGACTGTTATTTGCAAACAGTTTTGGATCCAAATCAGATGCTGCATAATGCCGCGTCTGATCTAGATCCAGGCTGTTAGATTTAAAATACATTTGTCTCTAAGACCTTTTGAATTAAAATATGCACATATATTGCTGCATGATATGGGTTTAGCATCTATCAATTAGAACCCTACTGTGCTAACTGGCTTGCGGTAAAGGGGTAGTTATGAACCCCTATAATAGGTATTTAAGCGTTGTTAAAATATGCCCTATCCATCGATGTAATTCAGCAGGGATCGGATAGCCTGAAAACGTTAGTTGTAATATTCTAGCAATACATAGTCTTTATGTACAGTGTCATATTGAGACAGAAAATGATTTTCAAACTATTTCATATGAAAAAATGCATTAAAAATTGTTTGTTTATTTGTTTCAGATATTACGTCTCTTTAACAGTTTTTCAGTCATATTGCGACGTCCAGCTAATTACTGGTGGAGGGAGACACCAGATACCCTTTATACACCTTTTCAGATACAAATCAGTAACTGGGTAGAAGTAACTGGTGTCAGAACACCAATTAGCCGCAAATGCCCCATGGTGTAGTCAAAAGTTACAAGTCCACTGAGAATTAGTGTCAAATATTTTGCCTCAAAATAAAGTAGCACTGTTTTCATGGGACTTTCATCATTTTATGTTTATCATGTAGATATACATGGTTGTCAGAGAATAGATACAATGCTTGTCTGTTATTCTAGAAAGGGTTTGTGAAGAACTTGTGTGAACCTAAGTAACATGTCCCTGTTTAGTCAGTGCCTCTGTCAGAAGTGTCAAGAAACTGGAGTGCAAGATATTTTTCTTACATAACACATGACACCCCAGTGTTTGCAAATTTTCAGTTATGCATGAACTTATCTTTGAGGACAATACAGACGGGTTCCTGTGTTGGGTATAAAAGTTGACATTTCTTTACCTTGTACTGTAGTTGATGCAGTTTATATGAATCATTCAATGATATAGGGCAGCCTATTTGGTGGGGACCCATTCTAAAAAAATGGACAATCAATGTCGCCGTTATAAGTCAACTGATATTTCGCCAATTAAAAGCAATTAACGTCGTGTCATTGTTTTTCTCTATTTTTCATTATATTAGGATTATTTCATAAACATTTTTATGGTATAAAATGTTGTTCTGAATGGCTTTCCAGGCCTTTAAATCTGCATGGGTGGCGTAATTTGTATGTCGCCATGGACATTTTTAGTTTTCATTGTACCCATAATATAGTGTAGAATGTAATCATTCCCGATTTAAGCCCCTGCATTTATTTATTATTAATGGATGTTTTTCACGAAGACAAAACGGCGCTAAAGCAACCAAACATTAAAATACACTGACATGCTAATGCAATGTCGCCAAACCTGACCTAATCTATGAGGCTAAACTATAACGGTAAATAGAATATCACATACTGCACGATAATTCTGCAATGCCTTATTCATTCACCCTTTAATAATGTATAACATGTGTATGAAAAAAGATTTTTACCAAATTCATCTATGGAAAAAAATTCAGAGGCCAAGTTTCTAAATTACACTTCGGGAATTTAGCTTTCTAATCTACGAGTCATCACAAATAAGCATATTCGTTTCCCCATGAAAAACTTTTTTTTATGTTTGTTTTGCCAATTTTGTGTACTAAATAACCTATTGTTTATCAAAATTTAATGAAAAGTACTTTGAGAAAGCATATAAAATTTTGCTGGCCAATCAAATACAGCGGAAAAGAAAAAATCCTAATCTACGAGGCCTAATTTACGAGACAAATATCTTTCTTGAGTTGCCCCTTCCATCATTCCCGAGTGTCATGCCACTCAATTACATCTTATTCAATACTTAAACCACAGTCACATGTAAATAATTCATGGAAGATGTCAGTCTGCTACATAATTCGTCTACACAATTCCCTAAGAAAGCGGTGAGTTATTTGACATTTTGCAGAAATAGCTTACAGGATTGCCTTCTTGAATTTGTATACATATTATTTCATAATTATGATTTGAATACCGAATTATCGACGTATGAACAACATAACTTTTCGCATTGTTTAAATATTCCACATGAAAGTTCGGACTCGTAGCTTAGATTAAATTGTCCCGTAGATGAGGATGCCAATATCAAAGTATTTCTACACAATTTTTCAAACGTAAAGTAAGTTTAAATTATGCCAGTATAATACAAATCTATTCAGAAATAATAAATGATTCAATAAAAACAAGATTGGCAATATATGAATGGCAATTATTTGTAGAATTTTTCAGATTTTTTTCACTACTTTATTACTTTTATTTTTGTTAAGTCACGAACATGTTTACTTGGTATTTCTTCTACAAAAAGAGCAAACATTCACTTCATTGCATTTATTCCTATTGCCCAATCTACATACAAATATAGTCAAGTATGTCTCCTTTCAAATAGGCATTTACAAAGCCACACATACAGTCACCAAAGTGTCCCGTAAATATAATCTCTTTTGTCCCGTAAATTATAGTAATAGTTTTATTCACATCAACAGGCTTGAATCCCATTAAATAGCTGAATTGTTTTGTTCGTCCATCCCTACTTTCGACTGTCTGTCAGTATGTCTGTCTATTCATATGTTGTGATAGTGTTTATCCGTCTCGAGGTGTTGTGTGACTCATTACTCAAACACTAATTGAAGCGGACTGTTGAAACGTGCATTATTTGAGCATGTGTACCTTAAGTTTCGGCCCATGAGTTAGCAAAACATTGGTGACAGTGTGATAATTTAGAGCAGCAATAATTTAAATAAGAAAGTACAGCCAACCTTTGATAAATGTATACTTGTCATTGAAAATATATAGCGATGTATCATCAATATGAAAGATATAGATTCAATGGCAGCTGGGAGGAACATATATCTGTTTCAAATGACTCAAAATGAGAATTTATTCGCACTTTGAGCTGTTTGAAAAAGATAATATAGACTCGCCAATAAAGAGGTGAACAATTAAGTGTAGTTTTAGTTCTAATGGAAACTTTGAATTACGAGTATGTAGGAAATCGTGTTAATAGACTTATCAATGTTTGACTGTACTATAAAATATAACAAACTTACGGCCATCTAAAGCAGATGAAATTGATTGAAAAAGAAAATGTAATGCGCAAGACAGGCGTCCTGGTACCTACAGGAAATGGGAGAAGCATGTTCACTGTCCCTGAAAAAGTTTTCAACTTCACGTCCTTTACCAATAGTCCTTAAACATAATTTTATGATTTACGGGACAATCCAGTGACACACTTTTCCCCCAGCAAATGGCTGGTTCTGGGTTATGTGAACGCAAGTAGTAATCAGTTTTGTTATTTTTATTAGTAACTCTTGCAAACAGTTAACAATTGATTGTTCGACTGAATCAAACTATTTTCATTACATACATTTGTCAGCGGTCAGTGCATAGTTCAGTCAAAAGGGATGTTTTAACTCAGACAGTAAAATTACAGAGTTGAACACGACATACAGAGTTGAATTTGAAATTTTCGGTCTATTTGTATACTCCTAAATGCTCGTTTTGATGAATGCTGCTGTTTATAAAGCAATGTATATCATATTATTTGTCAGTCTAATTTACAGGACACATTCCTATAATTTACGGGACTGTGACTTTCGAAAGAGAAATTTTCTTACAAATTGTCTTAACGATTTTGTGTACTTATGTATGAGTTTATAATACATCGGGAACGTTTCCTGACCCTCAAATTGTTTTTTGGTTTTGCACTAATTTTAACTGTGTAAAAGTTCAAATACAACATTCATGAAACTATATTTTTATGAAGTTGAGTGTGGTGTTCAACTCCTAATTTTCATACTTAATATCAAAATGTTTCATCAGAAATGGATAAATGCATGCTATATAATCTCAGTTCATACACATAACCCGATTCTTTGAATTATATAACTGTCCGAGCTCTATGTATAACTGTTAAAAATCAGGTTATGGGTACTGTGAACACAAGGAATAAATTTCTATAGCTTATACATTAACCACTCATTTTACATAATTAATTGTTAATAAATATTAGAACTATTTCGGAATAAGGTCAAAGATACATTAAACATTTCAATATTCACAACTTTTCAGACATACGACGTAGTTGAAATTTGACGTTTTCATTCGGTGAATTGACCAATTTATTTGAGAATGGGTCGTTAAAAACACGTGCCCCTAGCTATATCACTTCTTATGTCACAGTACTATTTTGACCACTGGGCTAAAGCCGCTGTTATGTATAACAGCGTTCATTAGCATTTTTGGAAAAACTGAATGATATAGATCTAATATTTCTGAATGTTTATGCTATTAATAAAAGCCTATTACATGTATATGTTTATACAGTACTATTATATTTACATATTGGCTCGTCCTTTGATTACAATATGTTTTGTATCAGTCAGTACTCAATATGGTACTGAGCCTGTTAACTAGAGCTACACATAGATCTACATGTTATGTCATATCAATTAACTGAAGAGTAAACAACAGATCTATTAAGAAATAGATAAAAAGACTATTATGATTGATGGATGGCTGAGTTGGATTTTACGGCACTGCTACACAAAAACTATTATTAACAGGTACTTATAGATAATGGCTTTTAATAAGTCAGTGATCATCGAGTATTTCAATACAGATGCATATATATCTATCTAGAATGTGCGATTGACTAGAAACAGTATTTATCACGACAGAAATATATCTGAAATATCTAACAACGTTCAATAAAACGGAAAAAAGAGAACAAATGAAATGCAATACCCAGTACACTATCATGCAATACCCAGTACACTAAAATCTTTGGAGCTACCAATCCCCAGTACACTAACAGTGACTAACCGACTATTCGTTTGTGGCCATATTTTGGGCAAACTTGAACCAATATGACTGAAATTTTCAGTATACATAGTTAAATGATATTCAAAGCGATCGCTCAATTCAGAATTTTATATTTTGATTCCATCTTTCAGTAACATAAAAAAATCTGGGAGATGGTTATGCATTCTTTCGCGAGCACGGCGTTCATTTTGTGGGTTTTCCCATCGTTTGCATTGTTTGATTCCAAATCATGTATATAGCGTGTATAATATGAGTATGATGAATCTAAAGCACCACCTATCAATTGCCGAAAAAGAACTAATTAAGAGAAAATACGCATTTACTTACCCTCGCTGCCATCCTGTTCTCTCCGTTGTGTCAAAATAAAGCTCATTTATTAGCAATATCCGGGATACGTTTCCCCCCCCCCCCCCCCCAGTGAACATAGGCCTATATTAATTCAATTAGTTTGGACAGTCTGTTTGTATTAATTTTACCTTTTTACAATGAATATTCATCTAAGACATGATATAGGCTGGGTCCTAGTAGGCTAGTGGTTACCGTAGCATCCCCCTAGACTTTTTTTCATGGGTACCAAGTTGTTCGTTGGGGTCCTCAGAAGACATTTTGAGCATGTCCCTAAAAATAAGTTTGTCCCAGCTATGTTTTATTTAACGGTTTCCATGGTAACCCGAGGTAATTTTCGAAACTACCTTGGTTCAGAAAATGCGTCATAACTTTGCTTTTAGAAGCAATAGAAGGACAAAACAAATACCAAAGTAAAGCAGAGACATATAGCTTGAATATGATATATGATTTTATTAATATTCATAAATGCATTCTTATGAATATTAATGAGGAAGTAAAAAATGCGGGTTTTTTTAGAAAAAAGGAGTTTGTTGTTTAGTCTGAGAGGCTTATTAATGCACAGAAATTATTGAATTTAGGTTTAAGTTGTTCGTTGGGGTCCCCAGAACACAGTTTGCGTATTTCCCCAAATAATTTTGTCCCATCTATGTTTTATTTAACGGTTTCCATGGTAACCCGAGGTAAATTTCGAAACATCCTTGGTTCAGAAAATGCGTAATAACTTTGCTTTTAGAGGCAATAGAAGGACAAAACAAAAACCAAAGTAAAACAGAGACATATAACTTGATTATGATATATAGTTTTAATAATATTCATATATGATTGCTTATGAATATTAATGAGGAAGTATAAAAAATCCGCTTTTTTAGAAAAAGGAGTTTGTTGTTTAGTCTTAGAGGCCTATTGATGCACAAACATTATTGAATTCAGGTTTAAATTGTTCTTTGGGGTCCGCAGAACACAATTTGAGCATTCCCAAAAATAATTGTGTCCCAGCTATGTTTTTTAACGGTTTCCATGGTAACCCGAGGTAAATTTCGAAACATCCGTGGTTAAAAAAATGCGTCATAAGTTTGCTTTTGGAGGCAAAAGAAGGACAAAACAATAACCTAAATAAAGCAAAGACATATAACTTGAATATGATATGTAATTTAACTAATTTTCATAAATGTATTCTTATGAATATTAATGAGGAAGTAAAACAATCCGGTTATTGTGTAGAAAAAAGGAGTTTACTGTTTAGTCTGAGAGGCCTATTAATTAACAAGAGTTATTGAATTCATGTTTGAATGTTTTCATGTGATCAATCATCTTTGTTTCAGGTAATATTTCTTTAAAGCATGCATATTTCAGCTAATTTGCATATAATATGCGTAAAGGAATAAGCAATTTTCTATAAGCATTGTATTTAGTATTATTTTGAGTATATCTTTTCTGTGATTTATTTTACGTAAAATACCAGATATTGTACCAAAACAGACGAGAGCAGAGGATCATTACTTTGTGTATATAATTGATTTGTTCTTGTCTTTTGAATATAAATGCCATATTTATGAATATTAATGAGATGTAAAAATAAACACACTTAAATGATCTGTTCTTATCTGTTATATAATTAAAATCTAAAAATTTAAAGTTATTTAGTAGAATCCGCTCTCTCCGGAGAGAGGAGGCTGTCGACCCAGAGGGACACGATAGCCCTTCTCTACAATAGAGAGGGTCAAAGGGTCCTGAGTGACAGTGCGCCACATTGATGAAGGGTCGTATCGGAAGGGGCAGAAAGGGCGTGTCCCTAGGGCTGGGGCCTAGAACCCCTAGGGCGGGAAGGGAAGGAACCCTGAGATGACAGTCCTGAGTTAGGGAGGGGGGGAAGGGGAGGGTCCTAATCGGCTCTTGGCCGGCCCCACTGAGAGGCAGAATAGGGTCTGGTTGTCTTACCTTTCTTGGGAGGTCCCGTAAGAGGCTTACATTCAACCTTAGGGATTTTCAAAAAACCCAGACCCGAAGCGGGAGGGTTACTGGTAGAAGCCCTGTCAGCTCTTTCTCCTTAACGGTGCCATCGAAAAGTAGTTCGGAGAGATAGGCCCACAGCTCGTCCTTCGACTTGTCCTGCAGACTAGAGGAAGGTGTCACGGCAACCGCGGAGCATATTCGCTGTCGATGTGAGCCATTGACCAAAGGCCAGTTGGGTCGAACGGCCCAGATGGTATGAAAGGCACTTAATAACTTCGGGAGAGATCGGGAGAGGAAGGCCTAATGCCCGCACTGAGGCTGTCGGAATCAAGTGAGGGGATCTGATAAAACATCCCAGGTCGATTTTCAATTGAAGCCAGGGAGCCCTTGTCCGTAAGAGTTTAGCGGACATGATCCACCCAGTTGCCGGGCTGGCACAAAAATCTTCGTCCAGGTCAGGCAAACGGGAAAGAAGTCCCCAGGAAGGAGAAAGAGACTCCCTAGACTTAATTAGGTTAGGGAGGTCCACTTTTTCGACTGACACTAGCACGGAAGAGGATAGAGGACCCCTGTGAATAGGATTCGGGGGTCTAGGGAAGACAGAGGGTGGGAGGATTCTAAAACAATCTTCACACGCCTTCTCAATAGAAAACTATTCTATTCAGAATCATCTAAAGAAGAAGAGGACTAAGCCCCGTCTAAATCTGAGTGGGAGGCTTCCACAGAGTCTGATTCCCTTACAAAATAGGATCATCCCTAGGAGCCATAATGGACAAAGTGTCTTCCTGCTCTCCCTCAGAATTCGCCCAGGTGAACGCCACGGATGTTTGCTACGGTAGCGGGGACCGGGCCCCGGCCGGCGGCTCGGTCCCGTGGAATAGCCGGGTGCTGGCACGGGGAGCCGGCCGCGACGGCCCGCGCGGCTCCGTCCCGGTGTTTGCCGCGGTAGCGGGAACCGGGCCCCGTCCGGCGGCTCGGTCCCGCGGAATAGTCGGGTGCTGGCACGGGGAGCCGGCCGCGAGGGCCCGCGCGGCTCCGTCCCGGTGTTTGGCACGGTGGCGGGGACCGGACCCCGTCCGGCGGCTCGGTCCCGTGGAATAGCCCGGTGTTGTCACGGGAGCGGCTCGGTCCCGTGGAAAGGCTCCGGTGCTGGCGCGGGAGCGGCCCCGAGCGTCACCGTCCCGTGAAAGATCCCCGGTGCCTCGTCATCGCTGACGATGCAATGGTAGGTGCTATACATAGGTGGGTGCACCACGCCGCCGCCGCAAGCCTGGCTGAGCGGCACGGGCCACGGCCTCGCTGACAGCGTATTTGCCGTGCACCGACCGTCCCGCGCGGCGGATGGGGCAGCGCGGCCAGGTACCGTGGAACTCTCCGCTGAAGCTGGCACGGGGAGCCGGCCGCGACGGCCCGCGCGGCTCCGTCCCGGTGTTTGCCACGGTGGCGGGGACCGGGCCCCGTCCGGAGGCTCGGTCCCGTGGAATGGCCGGGTGCTGGCACGGGGAGCCGGCCGCGACGGCCCGCGCGGCTCCGTCCCGGTGTTTGCCACGGTAGCGGGGACCGGGCCCCGGCCGGCGGCTCGGTCCCGTGGAATTGCCGGGTGCTGGCACGGGGAGCCGGCCGCGACGGCCCGCGCGGTTCCGTCCCGGTGTTTGGCACGGTAGCGGGGCCCGGGCCCCGGCCGGCGGCTCGGTCCCGTGGAATGGACGGGTGCTGGCACGGGGACCCGGCCGCGACGGCCCGCGCGGCTCGGTCCCGGTGTTTGGCACGGTAGCGGGGACCGGGTCCCGGCCGGCTGCTCGGTCCCGCGGAATAGCCGGGTGCTGGCACGGGGAGCCGGCCGCGACGGCCCGCGCGGCTCGGTCCCGGTGTTTGCTACGGTAGCGGGGACCGGACCCCGTCCGGCGGCTCGGTCCCGTGGAATAGCCGGGTGCTGGCACGGGGAGCCGGCCGCGACGGCCCGCGCGGCCTCCGTCTCGGTGTTTGGCACGGTAGCGGGGACCGGGCCCCGGCCGGCGGCTCGGTCCCGTGGAATGGCCCGGTGCTGGCACGGGAGCGGCTCGGTCCCGTGGAAAGGCCCCCGGTGCTGGCGCGGGAGCGGCCCCGAGCGTCACCGTCCCGTGAAAGATCCCCGGTGCCTCGTTATCGCTGACGATGCAATGGTAGGTGCTATACATAGGGGGGTGCACCACGCCGCCGCAATCCTGGCTGAGCGGCACGGGCCGCGGCCTCGCTGACAGCGTATTTGCCGTGCACCGACCGTCCCGCGCGGCGGAAGGGCCAGCGCGGCCAGGTACCGTGGAACTCTCCGCTGAAGCTGGCACGGGGAGCCGGCCGCGCGGCTCCGTCCCGGTGTCTGGCACGGTAGCGGGGACCGGGCCCCGGCCGGCGGCTCGGTCCCGTGGAATAGCCGGGCGCTGGCACGGGGAGCCGGCCGCGACGGCCCGCGCGGCTCCGTCCCGGTGTTTGGCACGGTAGCGGTGACCGGGCCCCCGTCCGGCGGCTCGGTCCCGTGGAATAGCCGGGTGCTGGCACGGGGAGCCGGCCGCGACGGCCCGCGCGGCTCGGTACCCGTGTGTTTGCTACGGTAGCGGGGACCGGACCCAGACCGGCGGCTCGGTCCCGTGGAATAGCCGGGTGCTGGCACGGGGAGCCGGCCGCGCGGCTCCGTCCCGGTGTTTGGCACGGTAGCGGGGACCGGGCCCCGTCCGGCGGCTCGGTCCCGTGGAATAGCCGGGTGCTGGCACGGGGAGCCGGCCGCGAGGGCCCGCGCGGCTCCGTCCCGGTGTTTGCTACGGTAGCGGGGACCGGGCCCCGTCCGGCGGCTCGGTCCCGTGGAATAGCGGGGTGCTGGCACGTGGAGCCGGCCGCGACGGCCCGCGCGGCTCGGTCCCGGTGTTTGCTACGGTAGCGGGGACCGGACCGGGACCGGCGGCTCGGTCCCGTGGAATAGCCGGGTGCTGGCACGGGGAGCCGGCCGCGAGGGCCCGCGCGGCTCGGTCCCGGTGTTTGCTACGGTAGCGGGGACCGGACCCCGTCCGGCGGCTAGGTCCCGTGGAATAGCCGGGTGCTGGCACGGGACCGAGCCGGCCGCGACGGCCCGCGCGGCCTCGCGCCCCGGTGTTTGGCACGGTAGCGGGGACCGGGCCCCGGCCGGCGGCTCGGTCCCGTGGAATGGCCGGGTGCTGGCACGGGAGCGGCTCGGTCCCGTGGAAAGGCCCCCGGTGCCGGCGCGGGAGCGGCCCCGAGCGTCGCCGTCCCGTGAAAGATCCCCGGTGCCTCGTCATCGCTGACGATGCAATGGTAGGTGCTATACATAGGGGGGTGCACCACGCCGCCGCAAGCCTGGCTGAGCGGCACGGGCCGCGGCCTCGCTGACAGCGTATTTGCCGTGCACCGACCGTCCCGCGCGGCGGAAGGGCCAGCGCGGCCAGGTACCGTGGAACTCTCCGCTGAAGCTGGCACGGGGAGCCGGCCGCGCGGCTTCGTCCCGGTGTTTGCCACGGTAGCGGGCCCCGGCCGACGGCTCGGTCCCGTGGAATAGCCCGATGCTGGCACGGGGAGCCGGCCGCGAGGGCCCGCGCGGCTTCGTCCCGGTGTCTGGCACGGTAGCGGGGTCCGGGCCCCGGCCGGCGGCTCGGTCCCGTGGAATAGCCCGGTGCTGGCACGGGGAGCCGGCCGCGAGGGCCCGCGCGGCTTCGTCCCGGTGTCTGGCACGGTAGCGGGGACCGGTCCCCGGCCGGCGGCTCGGTCGGTCCCGTGGAAAGGCCCCGGTGCTGGCGCTGGACGGGGAGCGGGATGTCGCGGCTTCGTACCGGTGTTTGGCACGGGAGCGGCCAGGGGCCCGGCCCAGGCCGGCGGCTCGGTGCCGTGGAATAGCCCGGTGTTGGCACGGGAGCGGCTCGGTCCCGTGGAAAGGCCCCGGTGCTGGCACGGGGAGCCGGCCGCGACGGCCCGCGCGTCTTCGTCCCGGTGTTTGCCACGGTAGCGGGGGACCGGGCCCCGGCCGGCGGCTCGGTCCCGTGGACTAGCCGGGTGCTGGCTCGGGGAGGCCCGCGCGGCCACGGTCCCGGTGTTCGCCACGGTAACGGGGACACCGTGGAAAGGCCCCGGTGCTGGCGCTGGACGGGGAGCGGGATGTCGCGGCTGCGTACCGGTGTTTGGGACGGGAGCGGACAGGGGCCCGGCCGGCGGCTCGGCGCCGTGGAATACCACGGTGTTGGCACGGGAGCGGGACGGGGAAGCCTTGGAATGTCGCGGTGTTGCCACGGGAGCGGGCCGCCCATTGGGCCCGAGCTGCTCGGTCCCGTGGAAAGACCCCGGTGGAAGCGGGGCGCGCGCGCGCGGCTCGGTCCGGTCCCGTGGAAGATCCGGGTGCTGTCACGGGCGCGGGGCCGGCGGCTCGGTCCCGTGGAGCACCCCGGTGTTGGCAGGGGGAGCGGGCCGCCCACTGGCCCTAGCGGCTCGTTCCCGTGGAAAGACCCCGGTGGAAGCGGGGCGCGCGCGGCTCGGTCCCCGCCGAAAGCACGGTCGTCGGCCGCGGAGGGCCGATATCGCTGACGATGTATTGGTAGGTGCTATATATAAGGTGGGGTGGTCGTGTGAGAGCAAGTCGAGGAAAGAGTCTCTGACTCCGGTACGGATTTGCTGCTAGCACGGCGATGGCCCCCTGCCCAGTCGCGATCGTTACGAAAAACGAGGTGTTCTCATTGTGTGCGAAATATGCCGTCGACAGCTGTAAAAAGCCGGTGCCACGTCGCTTTAAGGAGGGATCGCCGAGGCGGCCTCTGAGACGTGGGCCGACGGACGGGAAGTAGCACCGGGCGGTGGACCTCCTCAAGTAGTACGTCGCGGCGACACTCCCCTAGGACTTGCGGGGCTGTAAGCCGGCGCTATCGTCCGAACACACCGCAGCAGTCGTTCCGCTTACGACCCGCGGGGGGGAGGCCCTTTTCGTGCGAAATATTCCGTCGCCACGCTGGATTCTCGACACCAAAGGAGGGATGCTGCGGCGCCCTTCTAGTCTTGGTTCGGCACAGACGGAGAGTAGCACGGGCGGTTGGGCCTTCACCCCCGTAGGGAAGTCTGCGGCAGCGGCTGCGGCACAACTCACTCCTCGAGGCACAGTGCGCGAACCCGACCCGGTGCCCCCCATGCGCAGGGGGCCCGCGGAAGGGATCGCGCTGGCGGTGGCCTCGGGCGGGGTGGGCGCCGCGATCTCGGTGGCCACGGCCGCCGCTGCGTCGCGACGCCCGTCCCCGTCCACAGCTCCGTGAGGGGTCCAATCGTGCGAACCCCGCCCCGACGCCTCTAGGCCAGAGGCGCCGGGGACGGGGGTCGCACCTGGCGGCGACCTCGACCTCGCACCCGGGGGCGGCGCGCTTCGGCGCGCGCTCCGTCGGGTGCACCTTGGCACTGGCATGCAAAGCCGTCGCATAGCCAGTCGCGCGTCCCCGTTCAGCGGGCGGCCTCGTGGACGTCGGGTCCGCGACCGCTCCACGCGGGTGACGCGAGGTTTGGCGGCGCCAGAACCACACCAAATCGGATTCGCTTCTGCTCCTGGTCGCCCAGCGGCTTCCGAACACGACGCCCCCGCGATCTCGCGGCGGGTACGGAACCCTGACGCAGTCCTGCACTAGCGCAAGAATCTCGGTCGTTCGGCTCGTGAACGACGGCGGGTCGGGAAACGGCGCGCGGGCCGCCCTCCAGCACGGGAGGGCGCCGACCCGGTCGCGCCTGCTCCCACCCCAACGCCACCGCCGGCACCGCCACCA
>OY755237.1:21754866-21759866 GCA_963576725.1 Azorinus chamasolen
TTTGCTACGGTAGCGGGGACCGGGCCCAGGCCGGCGGCTCGGTCCCGTGGAATAGCCGGGTGCTGGCACGGGACCGAGCCGGCCGCGACGGCCCGCGCGGCACCGTCGCGGTGCTTGGCACGGTAGCGGGGACCTGGCCCCGGCCGGCGGCTCGGTCCCGTGGAATAGCCCGGTGCTGGCACGGGGAGGCGGCCGCCGCGAGGGCCCGCGCTGCTCCGTCCCGGTGTTTGGCACGGTAGCGGGGACCGGGCCCCGGCCGGCGGCTCGGTCCCGTGGAATGGCCCGGTGCTGGCACGGGACCGAGCCGGCCGCGACGGCCCGCGCGGCACCGTCGCGGTGCTTGGCACGGTAGCGGGGACCTGGCCCCCCGGCCGGCGGCTCGATCCCGTGGAATAGCCCGGTGCTGGCACGGGGAGGCGGCCGCGAGGGCCCGCCCGCGCGGCGCCGTCGCGGTGCTTGGCACTGTAGCGGGGACCGGGCCCCCGGCCGGCGGCTCGGTCCCGTGGAATGGCCGGGTGCTGGCACGGGGAGGCGGCCGCGACGGCCCGGTGTTTGCTACGGTAGCGGGGACCGGGCCCCGGCCGGCGGCTCGGTCCCGTGGAATAGCCGGGTGCTGGCACGGGGAGCCGGCCGCGAGGGCCCGCGCGGCTCCGTCCCGGTGTTTGGCACGGTAGCGGGGACCGGGCCCCGTCCGGCGGCTCGGTCCCGTGGAATAGCCGGGCGCTGGCCCGGGGAGCCGGCCGCGACGGCCCGCGCGGCTCGGTCCCGGTGTTTGCTACGGTAGCGGGGACCGGACCCAGACCGGCGGCTCGGTCCCGTGGAATAGCCGGGTGCTGGCACGGGACCGAGCCGGCCGCGAGGGCCCGCGCGGCTCCGTCCCGGTGTTTGGCACGGTAGCGGGGACCGGGCCCCGTCCGGCGGCTCGGTCCCGTGGAATAGCCGGGTGCTGGCACGGGGGAGCCGGCCGCGAGGGCCCGCGCGGCTCCGTCCCGGTGTTTGGCACGGTAGCGGGGACCGGGCCCCGGCCGGCGGCTCGGTCCCGTGGAATGGCCCGGTGCTGGCACGGGAGCGGCTCGGTCCCGTGGAAAGGCACCCCCGGTGCTGGCGCGGGAGCGGCCCCGAGCGTCACCGTCCCGTGAAAGATCCCCGGTGCCTCGTCATCGCTGACGATGCAATGGTAGGTGCTATACATAGGTGGGTGCACCACGCCGCCGCAAGCCCGGCTGAGCGGCACGGGCCGCGGCCTCGCTGACAGCGTATTTGCCGTGCACCGACCGTCCCGCGCGGCGGAAGGGCCAGCGCGGCCAGGTACCGTGGAACTCTCCGCTGAAGCTGGCACGGGGAGCCGGCCGCGCGGCTCCGTCCCGGTGTCTGGCACGGTAGCGGGGACCCGGCCCCAGGCCGGCGGCTCGGTCCCGTGGAATAGCCCGATGCCGGCACGGGGAGCCGGCCGCGCGGCTTCGTCCCGGTGTTTGCCACGGTAGCGGGGACGGGGCCCCGGCCGGCGGCTCGGTCCCGTGGAATAGCCGGGTGCTGGCACGGGGAGCCGGCCGCGACGGCCCGCGCGGCCTCCGTCCCGGTGTTTGGCACGGTAGCGGGGACCGCGCCCCGGCCGGCGGCTCGGTCCCGTGGAATGGCCGGGTGCTGGCACGGGAGCGGCTCGGTCCCCCGGTGCTGGCGCGGGAGCGGCCCCGAGCGTCGCCGTCCCGTGAAAGAGATACCCGGTGCCTCGTCATCGCTGACGATGCAATGGTAGGTGCTATACATAGGTGGGTGCACCACGCCGCCGCAAGCCTGGCTGAGCGGCACGGGCCGCGGCCTCGCTGACAGCGTATTTGCCGTGCACCCGACCGTCCCGCGCGGCGGAAGGGCCGGCGCGGCCAGGTACCGCGGAACTCTCCGCTGAAGCTGGCACGGGGAGCCGGCCGCGCGGCTCCGTCCCGGTGTCTGGCACGGTAGCGGGGACCGGGCCCCGGCCGGCGGCTCGGTCCCGTGGAATAGCCGGGCGCTGGCACGGGGAGCCGGCCGCGACGGCCCGCGCGGCTCCGTCCCGGTGTTTGGCACGGTAGCGGTGACCGGGCCCCCGTCCGGCGGCTCGGTCCCGTGGAATAGCCGGGTGCTGGCACGGGGAGCCGGCCGCGACGGCCCGCGCGGCTCGGTACCCGTGTGTTTGCTACGGTAGCGGGGACCGGACCCAGACCGGCGGCTCGGTCCCGTGGAATAGCCGGGTGCTGGCACGGGGAGCCGGCCGCGCGGCTCCGTCCCGGTGTTTGGCACGGTAGCGGGGACCGGGCCCCGTCCGGCGGCTCGGTCCCGTGGAATAGCCGGGTGCTGGCACGGGGAGCCGGCCGCGAGGGCCCGCGCGGCTCCGTCCCGGTGTTTGCTACGGTAGCGGGGACCGGGCCCCGTCCGGCGGCTCGGTCCCGTGGAATAGCGGGGTGCTGGCACGTGGAGCCGGCCGCGACGGCCCGCGCGGCTCGGTCCCGGTGTTTGCTACGGTAGCGGGGACCGGACCGGGACCGGCGGCTCGGTCCCGTGGAATAGCCGGGTGCTGGCACGGGGAGCCGGCCGCGAGGGCCCGCGCGGCTCGGTCCCGGTGTTTGCTACGGTAGCGGGGACCGGACCCCGTCCGGCGGCTAGGTCCCGTGGAATAGCCGGGTGCTGGCACGGGACCGAGCCGGCCGCGACGGCCCGCGCGGCCTCGCGCCCCGGTGTTTGGCACGGTAGCGGGGACCGGGCCCCGGCCGGCGGCTCGGTCCCGTGGAATGGCCGGGTGCTGGCACGGGAGCGGCTCGGTCCCGTGGAAAGGCCCCCGGTGCCGGCGCGGGAGCGGCCCCGAGCGTCGCCGTCCCGTGAAAGATCCCCGGTGCCTCGTCATCGCTGACGATGCAATGGTAGGTGCTATACATAGGGGGGTGCACCACGCCGCCGCAAGCCTGGCTGAGCGGCACGGGCCGCGGCCTCGCTGACAGCGTATTTGCCGTGCACCGACCGTCCCGCGCGGCGGAAGGGCCAGCGCGGCCAGGTACCGTGGAACTCTCCGCTGAAGCTGGCACGGGGAGCCGGCCGCGCGGCTTCGTCCCGGTGTTTGCCACGGTAGCGGGCCCCGGCCGACGGCTCGGTCCCGTGGAATAGCCCGATGCTGGCACGGGGAGCCGGCCGCGAGGGCCCGCGCGGCTTCGTCCCGGTGTCTGGCACGGTAGCGGGGTCCGGGCCCCGGCCGGCGGCTCGGTCCCGTGGAATAGCCCGGTGCTGGCACGGGGAGCCGGCCGCGAGGGCCCGCGCGGCTTCGTCCCGGTGTCTGGCACGGTAGCGGGGACCGGTCCCCGGCCGGCGGCTCGGTCGGTCCCGTGGAAAGGCCCCGGTGCTGGCGCTGGACGGGGAGCGGGATGTCGCGGCTTCGTACCGGTGTTTGGCACGGGAGCGGCCAGGGGCCCGGCCCAGGCCGGCGGCTCGGTGCCGTGGAATAGCCCGGTGTTGGCACGGGAGCGGCTCGGTCCCGTGGAAAGGCCCCGGTGCTGGCACGGGGAGCCGGCCGCGACGGCCCGCGCGTCTTCGTCCCGGTGTTTGCCACGGTAGCGGGGGACCGGGCCCCGGCCGGCGGCTCGGTCCCGTGGACTAGCCGGGTGCTGGCTCGGGGAGGCCCGCGCGGCCACGGTCCCGGTGTTCGCCACGGTAACGGGGACACCGTGGAAAGGCCCCGGTGCTGGCGCTGGACGGGGAGCGGGATGTCGCGGCTGCGTACCGGTGTTTGGGACGGGAGCGGACAGGGGCCCGGCCGGCGGCTCGGCGCCGTGGAATACCACGGTGTTGGCACGGGAGCGGGACGGGGAAGCCTTGGAATGTCGCGGTGTTGCCACGGGAGCGGGCCGCCCATTGGGCCCGAGCTGCTCGGTCCCGTGGAAAGACCCCGGTGGAAGCGGGGCGCGCGCGCGCGGCTCGGTCCGGTCCCGTGGAAGATCCGGGTGCTGTCACGGGCGCGGGGCCGGCGGCTCGGTCCCGTGGAGCACCCCGGTGTTGGCAGGGGGAGCGGGCCGCCCACTGGCCCTAGCGGCTCGTTCCCGTGGAAAGACCCCGGTGGAAGCGGGGCGCGCGCGGCTCGGTCCCCGCCGAAAGCACGGTCGTCGGCCGCGGAGGGCCGATATCGCTGACGATGTATTGGTAGGTGCTATATATAAGGTGGGGTGGTCGTGTGAGAGCAAGTCGAGGAAAGAGTCTCTGACTCCGGTACGGATTTGCTGCTAGCACGGCGATGGCCCCCTGCCCAGTCGCGATCGTTACGAAAAACGAGGTGTTCTCATTGTGTGCGAAATATGCCGTCGACAGCTGTAAAAAGCCGGTGCCACGTCGCTTTAAGGAGGGATCGCCGAGGCGGCCTCTGAGACGTGGGCCGACGGACGGGAAGTAGCACCGGGCGGTGGACCTCCTCAAGTAGTACGTCGCGGCGACACTCCCCTAGGACTTGCGGGGCTGTAAGCCGGCGCTATCGTCCGAACACACCGCAGCAGTCGTTCCGCTTACGACCCGCGGGGGGGAGGCCCTTTTCGTGCGAAATATTCCGTCGCCACGCTGGATTCTCGACACCAAAGGAGGGATGCTGCGGCGCCCTTCTAGTCTTGGTTCGGCACAGACGGAGAGTAGCACGGGCGGTTGGGCCTTCACCCCCGTAGGGAAGTCTGCGGCAGCGGCTGCGGCACAACTCACTCCTCGAGGCACAGTGCGCGAACCCGACCCGGTGCCCCCCATGCGCAGGGGGCCCGCGGAAGGGATCGCGCTGGCGGTGGCCTCGGGCGGGGTGGGCGCCGCGATCTCGGTGGCCACGGCCGCCGCTGCGTCGCGACGCCCGTCCCCGTCCACAGCTCCGTGAGGGGTCCAATCGTGCGAACCCCGCCCCGACGCCTCTAGGCCAGAGGCGCCGGGGACGGGGGTCGCACCTGGCGGCGACCTCGACCTCGCACCCGGGGGCGGCGCGCTTCGGCGCGCGCTCCGTCGGGTGCACC